>BLBF01000025.1:8934719-8954864 GCA_015471245.1 Laticauda colubrina
AGATAGATAGATAGATAGATAGATAGATAGATAGATAGATAGATAGATAGATTTTGATTTCCTTCTTGGATATAGACATACTGCTTTATCTCTGCATTAAGAGAATTAGAATTTTGAAAATACCATAATGTGGGGACTTCTGGAGAGGCATGGCAAACTGAAGATGACCCTGTGAAAATATAGGCAATAACCGTGGCTAGTTGACTAAGACAAGTAATCAGTGGATAGATTCCTACCTTGGATCTTCTCTGGATAAGCAGAACATGGATGAATATCCACATAGGTTCCAAAAGGCTGTTCCTTGCAAGGAGAAAACAGGACAGTGATTTTTTGCACATTTGAGTGCCAGCAGATGGTGGAGATTTTTAAAGGACACAAAATTTGCAAGCCTTGCTTTCTAATTACTTTCAGATATTGATCAGTAACTCCCCCCCCCCCTTTCAGTTATATCTACTTCTCAGGGACTGCCTGGACAGTCCTTGCAATTTTCTTGGCAAGGTTTTTCAGAAATTGTTTGCATTGTCTCCTTCCTAGGTCTGTGAGAAAGTGACTTGGCCCAAGGCCACTCAACTAGCTTCATACTGTGAGGTGGAAGCAGACAAAAAAACCACCAAAAGATTCATTGATCCAAGGAAAACATGGTTTTATTCACGTGTCTGCAGAGACGGGTTCCCTCAGGCATTGAAGGAACCCAGAGCAAAATTCAGGCAGCATTTTTATACCCTAACTGTCCACCCCCTCGTATGAGGGCTTGGCTCACATTCTTTCTGTTTTCAAATTGACACATATATTTCGAAGGTTCATACTAGCTCCTTATCTGGCAAAAGCAGTTACACGGTTTCTGACATCGCAGCACTTTATTACAGTTCCCCATTGTTCTAGCCTTATCTTGTTTTTTCTCTTGTGCACAAACTGGGACACTTTCTTATTTAGCAGAGCTACTGAGTTTGAGACACACTTCCTTATTCAATTCAATGGGCCATCCAACATGACTTCGGTTCTGCTCACAATTCCCCCTTTTTCTTTTTCCACTCTTGTCTCAAACTCAAATAGCAGATCCTCTGCTTCTTTCAGAGTGATTTCTCTCTGATTCATCATTAGAAGTTCTTGAGATCCTTTATGAACACATTGTCATCCCACAAGTCTGTTTCCAAATCACCTGCAGGTCCAACATATTGTGAACTTCTTTGATGTATTAATGTAAATATAGTTGCAACAAATAGTCCTCTCCAGAGTTCAGCCGACATCTCCATGGTGGTTTCTGCTGGCTATTTCTTCAAGGTTACCTTTAACGGCTGACCGTCCACTGGGATTGCCTTCCAAGGTTTCTCAGGTTCCGGTGCTTTCTTGACTCTGCTGTAATGCATCCAGCCTCCTTCCCGAGTACGGACTGCAGATTCAGTCATCAGTAGCACCTGGTACGGACCTTCCCAGCTAGGTTGCAGTTTTTCACTTCTCCAAGTCTTTATCAGGACCCAGTCTCCAGCCTCGTGTGGGTGTTGGCTACCAGCCAAAGGTGGTCGTTGCACCAACAGTCCCTGTTTGTGAAGAGAAAGCAAAGACCGAGAAAGTGCCAGCAAATATTTCCTAAGGAACAAGTCCCTGAACTCAGGAATGGGATTGCCTAGTTTGGCCAAATAGGGTCTCCCCATCAGCATTTCAAAGGGAGAAACCCCTGTGTCTTTCCTTGGACAAGTTCTGATCCGTAGCAGAAGTAAGGAAAGATTCTTTGTCCATGGTTAGCCATTTTCAAGTTGTAGTTTAGTCAAGTGTTTCTTCAATTCCGCGTTCGCTTTTCCACTGGATTCAGGATGCCATGGGGTGTGTAATTCTCATTTCACCCCCACCACCTCCATTACCCTTTGCAGAACCTTTTGGGTGAAATGAGTTCCTCTGTCTGAATCTATTGCTTCCATCATTCCATATCGTGGGATGATACCTGTTCTAGTAAGATCTTGGTTACTGTGGGAGCTGTGGCTCTTCTAGTGGGATAAGCCTCTACCCACCCCATTAGTTGATCTTTGATCAAAAGCAGGTATTTCCAACCCCCCTTTTCTGGCAACTCAGTGAAATCAATTTGTGCTCTCTGAAAAAGCTAACCCACAAGGGATCGCCCTCCCATCTCTTTCTTCCGTGCCGCTTTCTTATTTACTTTCAAACAAATCAAACATTTCCAGCAGATGCTCTGAGTTACCGTCCACATCCTCAGACTCCAATAGTGAGGTTTAACGGACATGACCAAGGCCTCTGTTCCCCAATGTCCTCCTTCATGAACTTTCTCCAATATTCCCCTCATGACAATGGGTGACACCACCTTGACTCCCTCTGACGTCTTCCATCCCTCTTCGGTTTTGACACATCCCTCTTTCTCCAACTCCAACTTTTCCTTTTTCTCTGGCTCCCATTCCTCCCTCTCGTCCTCCTTTTCCAGTATTGGTATAGATACCATTACCAACTCTATCTCCCCTGCAGCTTCCTTCACCCATTTGTCTGCCCATCGGTTTCCCACAACCTCCGGTGTGTTCCCCTTCTGATGTGCGCTCACATGGACAATTGATACTTGGCTGGGGAGTTGCAATGCCTCTAAGGCTTGTTCTACTAGCTGCACTTGCTCTATTTGCTTCCCATCCGCCTTGATATACCCTCTTTCTTTCCAGATTTTCCTAAACATGTGCACCACCCCCCATGCATACTTGGAATCAGTCCAAATCGTTACTTCCATCCCCTCAGCCAATTCCAAGGCTCTGGTCAGGGCAAACAATTCACATTTCTGGGCTGACCAAGCAGCTGGGAGTGACCCTTTCTCTATTACCTCACCTTCCCCGGTTACTATTGCAAACCCAGATTTTCACTTTCCATTTTACACCCTGCTAGATCCATCTATAAACCACCTCTCTCCCTTCTCCAATGGAGTCTCTTCCAAGTCCTCTCTAGCCTTCGTCATGAGATCCACTTGCAATAGACAATCATGGTCTTCCGGTTTCCACGCCTGCCTTCTCCCCTCCAAGAATTCTGCTGGATTTAGATTCTTGTCTGTCCCTATTACCACATCAGGACTGGTTCTCAAAATGGTTTCATACTTCAATATCCTCCCTTCGGTCATCCAAATGATAGCCAGCTGGCTCAACACTGAGTTGACCTGATGAGGCGAATGCACCACCAAAGCTCTCCCAAAAGTTAACTTTTTGCTCTCCACCACCAACATCGCTGTTGCTGCCACAGCCTGAACACAAACTGGCCATCCTTTCACAACTGGCTCCAAACCCTTGCTTAGGAAGGCTACCGGCTGGAACTGCCCCCCCTGTTTTGGGCAAGGACTCCAACTGCTGTTCCCTGAGCCACCGCCACATACAAATGAAACGGTAGTTTCAGGTTTGGCAAGGCTAAAACCAGAGCAGTTGACAAAGCCTTCTTCAGATCTTCCCACCTTTCACTATCTCCCTCCTCCCATTCTATGTGCTCTCCCTTTCCAGGCAACTTTCTATGCAAAAACTGTGCCAACACTGTGAATGGGTCTACCCAGATTCTACAATACCTCAATAATCCCAATTTTTTCTGCACCTCTGTCTTGTTCCTGGGAGGAGCCAAGCTCATGATCCCCTTTACCCTTTCAGGGTCCAAGGACCTCACCCCCTGCTGAATGTAATGTCCCAAATATTTCACCTTTTTTTCAACAAACTGAAGCTTCTCTTTTGAGACTTTCAGCCCCTGCTCCTTCAGCCAATTCAACAGACTCACAGAAGCCACTCTCACTTCCTTCTCTTTCTCCCCAGTTAACAACAAGTCATGCACGTACTGAATCAGGGTGATTCCTTTCTCTCTCTCAAACAACACCAACTTTTCTTCCAACGCCTGTCCAAACAACAAAGGGCTCTCGGTATATCCCTGAGGAAGTACCGTCCACCTCAACTGCTGTTTCCTTCCACTCTTAGGATAATTCCATTCAAAGGCAAACAAGTCTGTACTCCCCTCCTCCAAGGGGCACGCCCAAAAGACATCCTTCAGATCTATCACAGTAAACCATTTGTCTTTGGGAGGGATCCGCCCCAAGATGGTATAGCGATCAGGAACCACTGGGAATCTAGGAACCACTATCTCATTGATCCTCCTCAAATCATTAACCAATCTATACTTCCCATCCTTTTTTATTACTGCTAAAACCAGTGAATTGAACGGTGACATAGTAGGTTCCAACAGTCCCTGTTTCAATAATCTGTCAATCACTGGTTTTAACCCTTCCCTACCTCTCTTACTCAGAGTATATTGGTGAGTCCACAGTTTAGTTATTCCTGGTTGTATGTTGATCTGAATGGGCTGTATTGCCATCCTACTAACCCCTTCACCTCCTGCCCACACATCTGATGATATCTTCTCCTCATCTTCCGTTGTTAACATACACATGCGAACTTCCTTCCTTCTATCCCACAATTCTATTCCAAAAACATCCAACAAGTCTCTTCCTAGCAAATTCACCCCTGAATCCGGAATATACAATATTTCGGTTTCAGTAACCACATAATTCAATTCCAATCTCACCTCTTCCAAAATCTTGACCTCTTGGGATTTCCCACTCACCCCCAACCACCTTTAAAGTCTGCTTTGACCTGCATGCTCCCTCTACTGGATCGCATATAGATGTCCGGCTTGTGCCGGTGTCGATCAGGAACAGCTGTTCCTGATGGTCAGGACCCACTAACACATTTACCAATGGCTCCCCATGGGTCCCTCTTGGGGAGCTGGAACTTCCCTAATCATATAGGGCATAGCTTCGTTCCTCTGGGGTTTTGGGACATTCGCGCGCAAAAAGTCCCTCTTTCCCGCATCTGAAGCAAGTTCTATTCTGGGACGGCCATTGGAATCGACCGCCTCGATTGCCTCCTGGACCTCCTCACCTAACCGGGGGTCTCCACTCCCTGCTGGGAGATCTTTCATCTCTCCACCTTGGCCTCGAATCTGACATCTGGGTCTCCCTGTTTTTCCTAACTTCATTCTTGGCTGCCGCTTGCACAGCAGCTACCATCATCTGAGACTTCTGTTTGGTTTTAACTGAGCCTTGGTTCACAAAAACTTGTTGGGCTGCTCTCATCAAATCTGTCATGCCCAAATCAGTCCATCCCTCTGTCTTCTGGATCTTTTTCTGGATATCTGGCCATGCTTTGGTGACGAATTGCATCTTCAGGAGAGTCTCGAAGGCAGGGGTTTCTGGCTCCACTCCGGAGTACTTGGTTAACCCTTCATGGAGCCGAGCACAGAAATCCCCCGGGGACTCATCCTTTCCTTGTGTTATTTCAAATGCTTTTGTCAAGTTTTTCCCTTGAGGGATGGCCAATTTAATTCCTTCAATGATCATGCGTTTCATATCTCTCATGTGCTCCCTATGAACGTTATTATTGATGTTCCAATTTGGATTGGCTCTGGGGAACTTTGTGTCTGCAGCCACTGCTCCCTGTTGCCCTGCATGTCTCCTATCCCAGGCAGCCATTGCTGCCCTCCTAATGAGGTTCCTCTCTTCGGGGGTGAAAAGGTGTCCAAGAATATACATCAGTTCTTGGTATGTGTATTCATTGGGCCCCAGAAACAATTCCAACTGTTCCGCCACTTCATGAGCATTTTCATGGAGTTTCGGAAGGGTCCTTTTCAGATCCCGTAACTCAGCAGATTTTATGGGGACAGCCACGAAAATGGTGACTGGATTCCGCTGCGCATTCATGCCATTTGGGACTTCTCTGACTGGGAAGGCCGACACGGGATTGGCCGACCTTCCTACTAGAGGCAAATTTTCTAGGTCCTTGTTTAATTGAGCCAGTTCCCCTTCTGAGTCCTGGATATGCAGGTAGAACTGGAGCCGGGGCAACTGGAGCCAGCAGGAGCGGTGGTGCCAGGACTGCCGGAGCCGATGCCGGTGGACTCTCCATCCAGTCCTCAGTTTCGCTTTCCTCCACCATGCTGACAAACTGTCCTACTTCTGTTTCTGGTGGAACTGGACCTTCAAAGTGAGCATGATACCATACCTCCACATAGGGTATTTGCTCCTTCATCTGGTGTTTCACTATATACTCTTTCAACTGAGTTATCCAGTATGTGCTGGTATTCCCTTTGGGATCCCAGTGGTAAGGAAACTCAGGGTCTACTAGGGGATACTTTGGCCACCTATATTGGCATATGTAAATCATTTTCTTTTTCTCTAGACTCCGAGTGTAAGTCCTCAGATGGGGCAACGACCATTGTTGTAGTAGTTGACCGAATGGGGAGTCAGTTGGAATCAGCCTTCTCGGGGTCTTTTCTATCTCAATACCCGTTCCCTCTTGGAATGTCTCACACTTGCTTTGTCCTTTTCCCATTTTCCACGCTGCCCGCCAACAATCTCCCAGAGATTCCCAACTCAGGGATTTACACTGTCCTCCAGCAGTCGCTGGATTCCCAGAGTTTAAGGACAGTATATCTCTTCTTCTATCCGAAAGGCAACAAACTCACCTGATACACCCCTGGTCTCCCGGAGACGAAAGGAGTGTGGGGTCCCCACTTCAGGTGATCAACGACACTCCCAGAGCGTCAGGCCGGCTTCTCTCTCTCTTGTTTCCAAGGATCGTCTGCTGAGTGCAGTTACCCCGGGATCCAACTGAGATAAGGGAGGGGCCCCTCTACAATGGGAGGCGGTGGCGCCACACTTACCTAGTCCCTTTTCTCCAGTTGAAATTCCGTCGGGGCCCACGTTGGGCACCAAATTGTGAGGTGGAAGCAAATAAAAAAACCACCAAAAGATTCGTTGATCCAAGGAAAACAAGGTTTTATTCACGTGTCTGCAGAGATGGGTTCCTTCAGGCATTGAAGGAACCCAGAGCAAAATTCAGGCAGCATTTTTATACCCTAACTGTCCGCCCCCTCGTATGAGGGCTTGGCTCACATTTGTTTTGTTTTCAAATTGACACATATATTTCGAAGGTTCATACTAGCTCCCTATCTGGCAAAAGCAGTTACATGGTTTCTGACATCGCAGCACTTTATTACAATTCCCCATTGTTCTAGCCTTATCTTGTTTTTTCTCTTGTGCACAAACTGGACACTTTCTTATTTAGCAGAGCTACTGAGTTTGAGACACACTTCCTTATTTAATTCAATGGGCCATCCAACATGACTTCGGTTCTGCTCACAATACCTAAGGTGGGATTAGAACTCATGGTCTTCCAGTTTCTAGCCTGTTGCCCTAACCACTATACCAAACTGACTTTTGTGAGTCTACACCAAACTGAATCATTACTTCTAAGCTATTCAAGAATCTTTGAAATGGCAAGTCTGAAAACACTTGATAGCCCTGCCTTCAATGCTGAACAAAAGAAAATTTTAAGCATAAGTTTATAAAGAAACTGACATAAAGCCCAAAAAGCTCAATAAAATTTTTATGATAGAAAGTTATAAATGGACTAACGGTCCAGATAAAAGTGAAAAATCAAAACTTTTACAATAAAAATTAGGAATTAATTATAAAGAACAAACAGTTTTTCATAGGAAATCGATTCTATTTTGGTTTTTGTAAGACATAATAATAAAAATAAGCAGTTTAATGAGTTAAAAAACAATAATACAGGGAACTATACTGTTAGAATCAGCATTCATAATAAAGATTGTATACATCTATGCAGAAAACACCATAATATATGAGTGTTTGTGGTCTAGATGGGAAGATTGTTGTACAAGATAGGAAACTAATCAGAATGTTAGATTATTGATGCACCTGATGCCTTTCAATATTTTTATTATTTTCATCTGTGAATCTACAGAGAATATATTTGATTTATATGCTTTGGCTAGGAACCATCTCCATCAGCAGTTTTTCCACCTGGCTATTTCATTATGTAATACTTGGCACTGAATAGTTTTATATTTCTCTCCCTTTCCCAATCTTATCTTTAATCCCCATTTTTTAAATTGTGCTATTAGATCATAAATGCTTGTGTTAGATTTTAAATTTTCTTGAATGTATAATGAAAAGGTTAGTATGGAAATTTAATAAATAAATAAACTGGCACACTCTTCAGACTTTAATCATTGGACTATCTAGCACAGTATCAACATTACTGACTGGCATTAGCCTTCATAGTTTGTTTTATTTATCAATGTACGATATAACAATTTTTAACTCTTTCCTATTTAAAAGAAAACCCAGAGTAAATTTCATCCAGAATTTTTTTTTTCCAATTTTACTTGGAGATGCCCAAAATTGAAATTATCCCTCTCCTCACTGTGACCCTCGGTCTGTCCACTTTTGTAATTATTGTGACTCTGATTTAGACATCTAGAATACTAGATAATGTTACAGTTACAAAGTGGAGTTCAGCAAATGATCTCAGATCTTCCCAAACTTTTACTGACTCTTAAGTATAAACAAGTGCTGCAATCTTATGTCCAAGTACCAAGATCACAACTTGGTATTTGGATGTAAGATTGCAGCACTTCTTGAATTACCACGTATCTCAAAAAAAAAAAAAAAAATCCCCAAAATTAACTTAATAGGAATGCTATTTTTGGAAAGTTTCTAGGGGCTCAATTGCTTTGAGAATTAACTGGAGATAAGAGCAGTGGAATGCAAACAGATTCATATGAATTTGAACAGTTTTTAAATATTGTTAAATGAATAAATTTCATGTGGTGAAACATACAATTGAAAGAAGAGTATTTTGTTTCAATCATTATTTGGTGGATTGTCTCACCTTTGAACATGTCTGTTACTTTCTGGGATACGTATTTTTTTGGCCATTCTTCAAATGTCCTCTCTAAACAGGTGTTCTGGATAGTTTAGAAACTTAATAATATTTCATAAAGACTTTGGTGAAACCTTTTTCCTCCACAGCCTTTATCTCCTTTTACAGCTAGTAAATGCTTGTAACTGCTTGGTACACAACCAGGTGTGCTCTCTGAAATAGCAACGGGCACTCTTTAATTTAAAGAGGATTATGCTTATTAAAAAAAACACACAAAAGATACTAGAATGCAAATCCTAAGCAACCCTAGAATTACTTTAACTGTACATATGTCGATTAAAGGTGGGGTTGTTTGGGATTCAACTTTGCAAAACTTTTTTTAAAAATAATTTTGTATTTTAATGACAGCAGAGTTCTGTTTTCTGAGGAAAAAATTCTGTCAAGGTCTTATCTGAGCATTTGCCTCTTTCCTCATCCTCCAAATTAGCCCATTTTTTATTATAAAAATATATCAGTATACCAAAATATTCAATTTCAGAATAAGATTTCATGGGACTTACTTTTAAATGAAAATTCCAAAAGCAAGAAGATGGGCCTGAAGTTGTTTTTTTTATTTTGAATAAGATGAGCAGTGATAGGAGACCCCGTTTGTCATCTAAGAAGAAGGCCTTTCTCTGCATTGTGATAAGGTCTGTTCCTAGATGTGACACTTGCCTTCCCTATCCTGCTTTCAGTGTATGTAATAGTCTCTCCTTGGCTCTACTCTCAAGAAAGAAGAAGCAACCTGAGGTAATCCCAGTGGCTTGTTATGACCATCCATATTACTCAATTACTTTCCATGGTTTGGAATGTAGATAGGATCGGGAAGAACAATTGGAAAAGCTCCTTTGGCAAATGAAAAAAAATGCATTCTGGTCATATAAGGTGCTTTAGCATGCAGCCTGAAAACTTGGGTTTTATAAGATCTTCCTTTAAGACAATTTTAAATTATTTGACATTAGCAGAGTAATTACTACAGTGGGGAAAAAAATTCTGATAATAAAATAAGTACCAGTTAATATTTCCAGGTTATTCTGTGACAGTAGTAAAATTTAGACTGTCTACAATTATTTATTGATGCTTATGGTTAAAGCATTAATACTTGAAATTTAAGTTTAATGTTATTTTAAGATAACAATAGTATGTTTTGTGCCATTTGGTTACTAGAAATCTAAATTAAATATATATTTTTTTTTAAAAAATAAGAAATTTTAGAAACTTTCCCTTATATGAGTACATATGCTTGGGAGTGTCTTTTGTTGATGTTTATGCTTTTGGTTTATTTTCCAAACTCATTTTCATCTTTTTTTTTAAAAAAAAGATCAATGTATGTCTCAACATAGAACTTTGTTTAATCTTAATTAGCTTTTAAAGTAAATCAGTTTTTATTTTTCATTTGAGATTATTGAAATCTTCCTACTACTTCACAGCTTTATGTGACAGTGAACAAGCAGCAAATACTTCAGAAAAAGCCCAGGAGAGTCAGTTTAATGCATACAACCACCAGAAGCTTTGAGGAGACAAATAAGATCCAATGAAAGCTTAAGACATAAATTCTAGTGGCTAATACATGTGATCAACAGTTTCCAAACATCCCCTGATTGCTACAGATTTTTTTTTTTTTGCAGCATGTCTATTTTTTAAAAAAACACCACATTATTAGTTACAAATTACTTTTTATTTTATAGTGTTTGTAATGTAATTTTATACAAACACAAGGGAAGCTTATGATTGGTACCCATTTGGTGATAATTAAGCATCATGTGTACTGAGGATTTCTTCTCTATGTCTTTCTATATCAGAGGTGTCAAACTCACATTGTCATGGTGGCATCATATGACGTATCAGGACTTTCCCCCCCTTTTCTAAAGTGGGTGTTGGCATGGCCAGCATATGACACATCTGGCCTGCGGGCTGGGAGTTTGACAGCCCTGCTATAGATCATATTAGTGCAATAAGAGTGACATTTAAAATTTAAATTTTAAAATCTGACAAATATATTTTGAAAAAGCTATGATGATCATACAGTTTTTGACCTTTACACTGAGGGAGTAAAGAGACATTTTGAAAAAAAAAAATGAATTTGATTTGCTTTCCACTGAGAACCATCACTGTGTTCATATGTTATCAGAGATTAGTGCCAATCAAGAAAACTGTATATATTTTGTTTTGTCAGTCCTTCAAGATAGATCATACCAGAAAACCAAAGTCAAGTAGACCAATATTAGTTTTATTATAAAGTTAGAATAACATAAAGTTAGAATATTTCAAGTCTCAATATACTTCCCCCTTCCTTTCTGTTCCCAATTAGTTCCATGAGAACCAGGAATGATCTTGTCTGAGACTTTTTCTCAGGTTACATTTCTGCCCTGGATTCAGACCTTTTTATCTGAACATTGTCTTGATAGCAGCTATTCCTCCAGTCCCTCTAGACCATTCCCCCTGTCCTCTACCTGTTTGTATGAATTGGTTTCCACTAAATCAGTTTCTGAAAGTAGGAATTTGTAGGTGCAGATGTAGATGTAAAACTAGATCTGAGAAAAAAACTCACATGTCAGAACATGGCCTGGAATTCAAAAGCAGTTTTTATTTTAGCCTTCTCTGACTTAATGGACATTTCTCAATCATTGGTTATAGCAGCTAAGATTTGGGAATTGGGCTCCCATCATCTGGAAAAAGCTGAATTAATATCTGAGAAGTATTAGAAAAGCAACCAAGCAAGAGGGGATTTGTAATTCTTCGTAACAATTAGCCGCAAATTAACTTGAATAGGCAGATGTGTTACACTCTTCCTGTTGTGATATTTATTATATGTGATATTGGCAGAATTATTTAACTTGTATACATTTGTGCTAAAGTGCATGCATAGTTTTTTTATTTCCAATGTTATAAACCAATATTGAATTATTTTTAAATATTTTTAAAATGTTTTTCAGCAGTTTCTTAGGACAACATGTCTGGGTTGAAAAATTGTGTATTGCCACCTCATGCCAACAAAGAGTTAGGGTTTTTTGGACTTCATTTTTCTTGCCATCTAATGGTATCTGGAGTTTTGGTGTAATAGCCTCTGTTTTATTTGAGACTTTAAAATGCTTGGCTTGTTTCTTCCATAAAAAAAAACATTTTCTTGAACCTTGAAGACATATATTTATAGGCAAGATGATAAATTAAAGAATAAACTGTATTGGATAATCAATATACTTTTTTCCTGTTATTTATGACAAATCTTGTCTTGAATTTTGATCATACCAAGTTCTATCAAAATCTCAATTACTATAATTGATTTTTTCCTTTAGATTTAATATCCATCCAAAATTACTTTGGAACTGTTGCCAAGTATCCATCTTTAGCATTCATGCTGAAAATATTTATTTGGTTTTTTATAAATTGCTACCAATGTTATTATATTATTCCATATTAAAGTCTATGTTTTGATGCACTTAACTCACCATTATCCATTCAGTTTTTGTCATCTGTACCATTTGATAGTTACTTCTGCTCCCAGGAGTGATGTGCACTCTACAGGTATCCCCCATTTGCCTCCCACTATGTCTCTCCTGTTTCAGCCATTTGCCTGGATTTTAATGCCTACATAATCCTGATGTTGGTGGCCATGTACTGAACATGCAGCTTCTTTTGTGATTTTGCACTTTCGACAAGTCTTCAGATGCTGATGATTAATATTTCAAATTCATTATTTATCTTCAGTTTTCTCTTAGTGTTGCAGCCAAGTACTGAAATTGTTGACCAAGCTCTTCTTGTTGTCTTAGAATATCGGATACGTTGTTTGCTGGGGTTATAAATGAAGCATCTTCATCAACCACTGATCTTGCACAGTTTGACACATCAATACAGATTCCTGTACTCCCTGTTCTGTTGAAACTGGGTATGGACAATCCTGTCTCCCAGTAACTAAATTCTAGATGGATTGCAAATCTAGTCCACTATATTATTTTCACAAGGATTTGATAGTTTAAAAGAGCTTTTTACAAAGCATATTACAACAGCTATTAAATTTTGCTATGAGATTGCTAGTAAATCTTATTTTACTCCGAAGCCATTCTTGAAGAACAGTGGCATTCTGAACTTCATTTTACAGAGAATTCCATTTCTGGTTTCATGGTCATAGCTTTCCACATTGATAAAGTTAGATCTTAACTCAGCAGAATATCATACCCAGTTAAGTGTTCTTATCATTATCCATCCATCCTCCTGGTCCATGGGAATCACAATAAGGAACAAATGCTAGCTTGTCTAAAACTCCTTCAATTAGGCACTTATGAAGCCATACAGACATCTGTCCACCCCACATTAAATGACTGGTGTGCACCTATGCTCATGATCATTGTCATGGTACTCTGAGCTGAATGAAATGGTAACAGCTATATCTTTATAGAAACACAAAAGATGCTTCGTGTTCATCTTGTTTTAATGGCACCATAGTCTCTTGTGGGATGAAATCTAGGCAACTGAATGGAGCTAGCAAAATGTTTACTGGCTGGATGCCCTTCCTGTTGCCAATGTGGAATTTTGTTCAGCAGATATATTCTCATTGTGCCCAGAAAGAGAAATATCTGCCCCTACCTCGGATCAAACTCACAGCCTCCTGTTTGTGAGGCAAGACCTCCACCTCTTGGCCATCACACCACTCCCTAAAGGTGCTTAATGTGTCTGCTAAAATATTAGCTTTATATTTTCATGACTCAAGTGTGTAACTTATATGCATGAATTCACAGATGACCATTCGAATAACCAGTTACAATTCTTGGAATTAAACCAATTCATTTTACTTTTGGTATGCATGAGAAGGAAATTATTTCAAAGATCTGACATATGTGTGTGTGTGTGTGTGTGTATATATATTTATATGTGTGTGTGTGTGTGTGTGTGTGTGCTGTTTAGCTTCCTTCGGGTATTATCCCACGTCATTGTCGTGCTGTTAAAGTTGTAGCAACGTTTCAGCAGAATCCCATCTGCCATCATCAGGCTTCTGTATGGATATATATACATATATATACATATACATATATATACATATATGTGTGCTGTTTAGCTTCCTTCGGGTATTATCCCACGTCATTGTAGTTCTGTTAAAGTTGTAGCAACGTTTCAGCAGAATCTCATCTGCCATCATCAGGCTTCTGTATGGATGTGGGTCTCACAGCCTTTGGTTTTAAACTTGAGGCTGGCCTATCCTGATTGGTTGGGAGTCTAGGTCTATGTTTATTGGACTTGGAGTTTGATTGACTGGTGTTTCTAGTTTCTTCTGTCTGTTTTGTGGCTTTGATTGGCTGGCAACACTCTGTTCCTGTGTTGGAGGCTTTCAGTGCAGCTTGGCTTCGTGTGAAAGGAGGGCTGTTATCTATTAGGAAGCTAGATTTCACCTGGGTGCCTGGTGGGGGGGTGTTTGAGCTGGAGGCATCAGAGGGAGTCTGTTTGTGTCCAGGTGTTTGCCTGGCTTGTGGTGTGGAGATCTTTCTATTTGAGAGTGCAGGCTTCCAAATGATTGACAGTCTGCTGGAATCATCTCTTCTATTCATGCTTTCAGGTCTTTTTTCAATCTCTATGGCTTCTCTGATGATTCTGTGGTTGGGGTTTTCTTATAGTGGCTAGGGTTTTGGTGCCATTGAAGTTGATGTTGTGACCTGCGGTTTTCATGTGTTGGACTAGTGAGGAGGTGTGTTCCAGCTTTTTTACTGCATTTTTGTGTTCATCTAGGCGGGTACTTATTCTTCTATTGGTCTGTACAATGTATGTGGCTGGGCATGATGCACAAGGAACTTCATATATGCCTTGGTTTTCCAGGTCAATTTTGTCTTTGGGGTTTTTAAGGATGGCTGCTATTTTTTTGTCTGTTTTGAAGGCAGTCTTGATGTGATGCCTAAGTAGTATCTTACTGATTTTGTCTGTAGTACCTCTTATGTAGGGCAGGACAGCTGTTCCATAGGTCAGCCAATCAAAGCCACAAAACAGACAGAAGAAACCAGAAACACCAATCAAACAAACTCCAAGTCCAATAAACACAGATCAAGACTCCCACCCAATCAGGATAGGCTAACCTCAAATTTAAAACCAACGGCTGTGAGACCCTGACCCACATGCAAACTTAATACAGAAGCCTGATGATGGCAGATGAGATTCTGCTGAAACGTTGCTACAACTTTAAAAGCACTATAATGACGTGGGATAATACCCGAAGGAAGCTGAATAGCGCACACACACACACACACACACACACACACACACACATATATATATATATATATATATATATACATATACATACATACATATATATATTTATTTAATTTCTCGGAGTAATGAGTGCTCTGAGAAGCACAAAGCTGAAGACACAAGCCTGAAGATGACGAATGAGACTTCATCAAAACGTTGCCAAGTTACTTCCAATTTTATGTGGGAGTAAACCCAAATAACCAAAGATCTACACACACACACACATATATATACATATATATTTTCTTAAGTTTTCATGGGTACTTACATATATGCTATTCAGCTTTGTTCAGGTATTTTCCCATGTCATCATAGTTATGCTTTTAAAGTTGTAGCAACGTTTTGGCAGAATCTCATCTGCCATCATCAGGTTTCTGTATTGTGTTCGTCTGTATATATATATATATATATATATATATATATATATATATATATATATATATATATATATATATGTCACATATTATAACATTAAAATGCAAAGGTATTTCAAAAACTGCTTTATCTGAAATTTTGTTGCAGTCATGGTTGGCTACAAATTGAGTTTTTGCTTAAAATATGAGGGTTAAGGAAAAGTATATTTCACAGACTTGGCAGAATCGTTAAAATGGCAATTCTTAATTATCTCCATCACATCCATTCAGGACATGCTATGGTGTACTGCATTTAAGGTTTGTTCTTTATTCCTTATGATCAGCATACTTTTATAATGCTTTAACTCTTGTTTAAAGTTGGAGATTTGATTGTTGTACTTATTTCAACTGGGCAGTAGTACTGGTGAACAGTGCAAGCAGGAAACTATTACTAAAGCTTGGGAATAATATCATGCATTACATGTTCCGAGAGATCAGTAATTCAAAACGCTAATGTTTTATATAGGAAGAAATAAAATCAGTGTATATAGTTGGTATGTGTAGCTGAGAAACAATAGCTAATTTTGTTGCAGTGGAACTCTAGTTTTCTCTTTTGCTGCAGCCTTCATTGTGTTATCATCATTACCTCCATTCGAGCCTATAGTGGCAAGAACAATTGCTTCTATAAGACATTGTACCCAAAATAAAATTTTCAGTGAAACATATTTGCCAATAATATTTTGTTGTACTTCTCACATGGCTATGAAAATTTATCGAGGAGATGGAACGAATTACATATATCCTTTGTGGCTCTCCAACAAAATTAAATACTAGACTGTTACTTTATGGCTGGAATAACACAAGTCTGTCTAAAAACCCAAAACATCAAGAACAGCATTGACTTAAATAACCATTCATCAAATAAATGCCTGTTTAGCCTAGAACTACCTTTCTTGTAATTTTAATGTACACTGTTCCCCTAAAAAAACCCAACACCAAAATGAACACAAATGAACAATAAAAAAGCAATGAAACTTTGTGAAAAGGGGGTCTATTGTAGCAATGTAACTAAAAGGTTATTCATACTTCTAGTGTCTGTCTGCACCTTCTCAAGGTCGGTACACCTTCCAATTTAGGAAACCCTCTCCTAGAATAAAACAGGTGTGAGAACCAATATCCCTACAGTGATAAGATTTGTTAATTTGTGAAAGAAAACTTTGTTCCTTATCCTAAAGGATAGATTTGACCACAGGTGAGTTGGGGAGCAGAGCCATTCACTCTAAAACAGGGGTCCCCAACCATCGGGTCCCAGACCGGTATCGGTCCGTGGATCATTTTGTACTGGGCCGCAAAGAATGAATAATCGTGATTAAAATATATATATTTATATTAGCTAAAGCTAAGAAGCCCTTTACTATTGGGGAAGAATTGATTTTGCCAGTCCTTGAAAAGTGTTTCTGTATGAAACTGGTCCCTGGTACAAAAAAGGTTGGGGACCATTGCTCTAAAAGAAACAAATCAACTTCCAGAAGTACATTGTATGGAGAAATTAATCTACAATAAAGGACATTGGACTTATGTGCTCACATTTCTTTACCTGCATTGAAAAAAAAGTATTGTGTTCTGAACAATGCTTATTCTCTAACAGATCCAGTTTAAAGATTACTAAGCAGGAGAACTAAATAAAGCATTTCTTTGTAATATCCAGTCAACCTGGGTAGAGAATGCTGATGGGATCTAGCACTTCCTTGGTTTGTATTATCTAAGTCAAAGTATTTCAGACAAATTGGCTCTATTTTTTCTTTCTTTTTTTAAGTGATCTTTTCCCCTGGACGTCAACACATGAACTAGAAGACGGAGTCAAAAGATGCAACTTTTTACATTGTTCGTAACTGAACTGTGGGCTGCTCAGTCTGTCAGGGATCATATTTAGTCCCAATTATTTTTATAGTTTTTCTGTAAATCTCTTTCTCCCTGCTGCTTTAAGAAAGAAAGAGAGAAACCACAGCAGCAATA
The DNA here is from genome assembly GCA_015471245.1 of Laticauda colubrina. Classification (NCBI taxonomy): domain Eukaryota; kingdom Metazoa; phylum Chordata; class Lepidosauria; order Squamata; family Elapidae; genus Laticauda; species Laticauda colubrina. The sequence goes on from BLBF01000025.1 coordinate 8,952,061, forward strand.
AAAGGGTTTTTAAAATTATTTTTATTTGTTACATTCCTGCTAATATAGCACAGAGCCTTAGGGAAAATAATTCTGTATCAGCAAATAAATATTTATGTAAAATCAACTTGACCCCCCTCCTTTATAGCTATCACACTATTTCTTTTTGGGGTAAGCAATGTTATGCAAAGTGCAGGAAAGAAGTAGTAAGGAACTTAGGGCATGAGTTAAGAAAAAAAGAAGGAAACATAAATAAGTTAAGTTCATACCACCTCTCCATATCTTCCTATCTTTGCAAACCATCCTTGCAAGGGCATCTTGCTTTCTTTGTTACTTACTCCACATTAAAGTACCATGTTCATTAATAGCATTGCACAAATAAACAACAGTACTTTCTTTGCTTTCTTCATTGAGTACATTCCCTGTCTATACATTTAATAGCAAGAGTCCTTATGAAGCAAAGAGGATAAATATATTCTTTAGACATCCGACAATCAGTTCAACAACCCATACAATCTTCAAAGAACTACTTTTCTCTATATGTGACAATTGTTTGCTTTCTGAGCAAATATAATTAGCTGTTCCAATTCCATTATTGTAGCTCCTGCTATGGTAAACATCAATTTAAGGGCACGTATATGTTGGGTGGCAGTTAAAAAAAATCAACAGAAGGATTTGGTTCCCTTTCAATTTTCTGATGAAGATGAAATAGCAGCTTATAATGCATTGATATTACAGAAGAGAATGCCTATTCTGTGCAAGATTCATCCAGGGGATAATATACATGAAAATATAAATGAGAAAACTGATCCTAAGCTTATTTTTAAACATCAACCAGTATGAAAATCATGAGGGATCCAAATGAGTGAAATTGCATATTGTAAACTGAAAAATTCCCATTCAATGTATTAAGAAGCCAGCAAAGTTCCTTCCCAGGATACTATTTATACTACTTACTGCTCCTTGTTCCCAAAAGCCAGCCTTCTCTTTATTTACTGAGCATGATGGACTCTTTTACTAAAATAACTTTTTTTTTAAAAAAAGTTTGAATTTGTTTGTTTGAATTTCTAAGACTCTGGGCAATATTCAAAATTCCAAAAAAACAACCATAAAACCAGATTAAAATATTAAACATTAAATCAAATGGACAGCCTACACTGAAATTATGTTACAGACAACAACAATCAAACCAGATAAACAGTAATATATTAGCCCTATGCCAGAGACCAGAGTTAGGTTTTCAGAATTTTCTGGAATCGTAAGAGAAAGGTACTTATCTCTGTAGTGATGCTGTTCCAGAGCATGTGGACTGTGACAGTAACTCAGTCCTACAAGATGACAATATTTAATGGAGGGCATTTCTAGAAAAATATTTCCTCTGTTTAGAATTTAGCTCTGGGCACATCATTACTATTTTTAGTATTAATGCCACTGATGTTTGAAAATAAAAGGCTTCTTTAATATGTTTATAACACCAAAATGTTGATAGTATTGCAAATGAACACTCTTGCACCATAGACTTAGTTGTCTATGGTGCAAGGGTGTCCATTTACAATATTATCAATGAAGATACGTGTCTCATTTAATACTGCATGTCTTCCTCCTCCTCCTCTCCTCATTCTTTGGTTGTCTCATTTGTACTCTTTTGAATTGTCATTCTAGGTTTTATAATTCATTGTGCATTCATAATCCTTTGTCTTATAAAGTATTTTATAATCCTGGAAACTTTCATTCACTTGCTGTACCTGCTATTCTACAGTATTTTGATAGTGTTCAGATAGGTGGATCTAGAAGACACTACTTTAATCTTCTACACTGTCCAATAATTAGTTTATTTATTGATATATTTATTTGATTTTTATACTTGCCCATTTAAACAAGTGACACTAAGCAGCATAAATCATGAACCATAAATAAAACCCTACAAAATCAAACATGTATGACAACAAGTAAAACTGTAATTATGGATGGTAATATAACCAGGAAATGGGACCCATTGACTACATCACTATATTTAGTGTTAATTAAATAGCATTCAAAAAATGTCAGGGTAGTCTCTGGCTCCTAAAGTAGCATTCAAAATGAATAAAATTAAAGAAAATGCATTGCTTTCTAACTTAAAGATAAAAATGTTCCATATTTGTTAGATCATGGGCTACTGGAGGTGATTGTTGCAGGAGTTGCACAATAGATTGTCATTCCCTGCCCAGGCTTGCGAAATAAATTCATTAGGACATCTCAAAATCAGAAACTCAGTCGAAGTTACTTCCTCTTTCTCACCCTAGACTGAAGTCAGTCTTGTATGTTTAACTAAACTTGTTTTGTTTTCACAAAAATCAAACTCTTTTCCTTTTTTATTTGGTAATGAAACAATTTTGTATAATTCAAAAAGTCAAACTATAAAAAGATAAATAGTTCAAAGACCTAAACATCTTTTTAAAGAAAAGAAGTCTTTAAAAATATAAAAATGGATTGCTCTTAAAACAAAATAATTTTGCTCTAGTATGCTTAGATTTTTGAAGAAATGCAAAAAAAAAAAAAACCCCACCTCAAAATGTAGGCATTATTTTTTAGTTTCAAGAAAACTTGCTCATTCTGAAAAAAAATATACTTTTGACCATTCATAAATTCTAATTTCTTGCAAAGGACAAACAAGAATAGTATCATAATCATAAGGTAATTTTCCCCAAGTTGGTACCAAAACTGTGCTAGATTGCAGTTCTTGTTTTCCCTTCATCATCATGGGAATAGCAAAGATTTAGATTTTGGGGTGTGTGCTGTTTAGGTGTGTTAGGAAATTGTTTAGGTTTTCTTTTCCATGGGGC
>BLBF01000025.1:8955264-8988742 GCA_015471245.1 Laticauda colubrina
ATATATTTGTTTTCTTAAGTTTTCGCGGGTACTTACATGTGTGCTGTTCAGCTTCCTTCGGGTATTATCCCACGTCATTGTAGTGCTTTTAAAGTTGTAGCAACGTTTCAGCAGAATCTCATCTGCCATCATCAGGCTTCTGTATTGAATTCGTGTAATAATTACCATATTACCTCATATAAGTACCTGCGGAAACTTAAAAAAACTTATGTTATATATATATATAATTTTGACCACATGTTACTGTATGTAATAAGATATTATGATATAACAATAATAGTGTAGCCATAAACTGTGGTTTATAATTCCAATGTTTATTCCAGGACTTTCAAAACTCTGATAAAACACATTATCACTTAGCATGGTGTGTGAAGCCTTGTGTTTGTAAGCAAACATTTTTGGAGTAAGATTAATATTTAATGTATAAATATGTTAATAATTTACAAAAACACAGGCAAGAAATAATATTATTACAAAGGCAGTTTTTGATTTGGATCACAATGATTTGCTTAAAATTATCAAGAGAATATCAATTTATCTTTATACTCAAGAAGAAACATGTTATAATCCTAAAGAGATTTAAGCATATGTAGCTGTTTCTTTTTCTTGTAATAATTAGGATTAGGCAAAATATAGTGAAAACATTTTAACATTCACTCTTCCTCAGGCTTGTTCACTTCAGTTTTCTTCAAATTTATTCACCATTATTGCTCATTCTCATCTCCATTATTAGTATTGTTAGTATTTTCTGATTTGACCTTCTTTTTTCTGGTATGGCGTGCCTGCCATCCCTGTCCTATTGTTTCTTTTTATTTTTCTTATATGCATCCATTTCATGTATTCATAACTATGTTTATATTTATACCTGTTATCCTATAATCGCTTGACAAAATAAATAAAATATTCAGACATATCTGAAGATATATGTAGCCCATTTAGAATGAGAGCAGTGCTTCTGAGACAACAGTTTTATCGCATTATTTTATACAAAAAGAGGATTTAATTTTTGATATTCCATATTTGAGTAATTGAATTGAAATTGAAATCTAGTGATATATCTGAAAGTATGAGAAATTAAACCTACTTTTCTTAACTGCTGGGTGTAAGTTTCACAATGAAAATCCTGCTGGATTTTCTTGCCAAACAAATTTATTCAGTGTCTTGTAAATATGTTTAAAATGATGTGATGACAAATATGGGAATGATTTCTCAAAATATATATCACTTGTATTAATGCATTAAACTTAATCACATTTATCTTAACCCAAATATTAAAGGGAATTCTAAACCATTTGTTTAGATATTTTTTCATCTGTGCTAAAACAGAGTAAATTTAATCTTACTAGTTGACAGGAGTTTCTGGAAATGCTTATGCCAAGAGAAATTAACAATTTATTTTATATTCCGAATCTTCAGTACAATTGTTACTATGACCTGGTGGCATCAAGTCTGGTTTACTTCAGGAGTAGCAGGACAGGATCCCAACATATGTTAATATGATTAGATTGGGAATAGTTTCCTACTGTAAATTTCTGATGAATTTATTGCATTGTATGATAAACATTTTGCCCAATTATTAACCCCAACCATATTTGGAAACTGCAAAAAGAAAGATTTAGGCTTTGGCTTTACTCTTAAAATTATTACATCCAACCACACTGATTTGAAGAAAAGCCATTTGTAAGTAAGATTATTATGTGGGGAGATCAGCCATAATATTGCCTCCTTGCTGCCAAAAGAGGTAGAGCTGGCAAATCTAACCATCTGGAAATCATTATGACAATAGATATTTAATTAATGGCACTAGCCTTGGAGAGGACAACAAAAACATTGGGCTTTATCAACAAGTAGGTAAGAATGTAGAAAATCTTTCATAGGTAACAAAGATTTATAATTGACTGATCCCCCACCACTTTTTTAATATTTTGATATTTTTTCCTTATGGCTTAATTATCTCGAAGAAACATTGCCAATTAATCTAGGGAGCATTTATGTATAAAATTGTGCTGTGGATGCTGGCTAAGAAATCCCCTTTGATTGATTTGTGAAAATGATTATTACTAGATAGGTAAAACACCAAGTCAAATAACCTCTGGGAAAGGTCTGTAATAATTGCTATGGTACAGATATAACAATTAAACAACTATATAAGCAATGTAAGTGACCTAGCTTAATCATCTATGTTTTATATTCTTTAGAATTCAAGTCATACCTTCCTGCCTAAAGTAAGATTGAACATTTCTCAAGGATTCTGTTTCCCAGCAGATTCACAACCTCTATCCTCTAGTACATTGTTCAAAAGCTTGATTGTCTAGAGACAGTTTTCAGGGACTACAAAGAGCTGTGTAGGAAAAAGGAAATGCCCAATTTTCCTTTTATATTTCTTTAAGCTACCTCAGTATTAAAGCCCATATTTACCAGTTTCTTTGTTTAAAAAAAACTTGTAATGAAGTTTTTCCTGCAAACTCCATCTTAAGAGAACAAATGTATTTCATACATTATGAATATTTATGAGCAATGCTTGCTTGTTTTATGCATGGAGAAGAGTAGCTATTTGTAGAAGCTTTTGTTAAAAACGAAAGAAAGCCAAATGCTGTTGGATGAAATTAACCTGTAAAATCTGCTTGTATTATTTTTGTTTGAAACAGAACTTGAGTAAGTTCGAGGAGGAAAACAAAGGAATGTTGTACTTATCCAAGTGATTCCTTACTATGGTCTTGAAAACATAAAGGGATTTATTCCTATTTATTTGAGTGTTTCTAGGGCAAAATCCAGTTTTCTTGATTTTAAAGGGAATGTTAAGAATATAGTTAAGTCTCTTGTATTATTGGAGTGGAAATCATTGGTCTTTGACTTGTACCTTTGGCATTCTATTTTAAGGGAATAATGTAAGTAAGAATAATTGAAAATAAATGCTGCATATACAAAGTGACCAAATTAAAAAAAAACATCTACAACTCTTAAAACCCCACCATCTGGCATATTCAAAATTCTGATGAGGAGAGGACACAATTTGTTTAAAAGCTTAAAGATATATGTTTAGTATAGGAGATGGAGCAAGGATTATTTAACCAAGGAGGAGTGCAAAAATTCACTGAAATGTGTAAGCATGTCAGGCTCAGTGATATTGCACAGAATACTAAAAAAAAGCAAAAGGAAGAAGAAAATTAAGGGAGGAATATGTTCACTTTTTAGAAAAGATGGTGAAATCTGAACTGCTGAAAGTGTTAAGCTTTATTTTTTACTTAATCTTATCCCCCAAAAAGGGAATTTTGTTCAATCTTGGAGAACTAAAAATGATGATCTAAAGAAAGATTTGCAATCAAGTTAAGTAAGGAGATAATGGGATGAAATTTAATTTCATTAAAGTAAATTCAGGTCTCATTTATATACGCATTGCTATGAAGAGTTTGCAGATGTTGTCTAAGAACTGCTGCCTATATAACCTTTCAGAAATCTTGGAGAATACATCTAAAAGATTCATTAATGTTCTGATCCTCAGAAAGGAGATCAAAACGATTCCAGGAAAATCCTTACCAGTGAATAGTACTGGGTTAAATTTTAGAATTCAGGAATCTGTGGGTAATGGCCACATTTTGAAACATATTGCAATATAGGTCTTTCTCAGAAATGGTTGACAATTTCCTGATTTCCCTCCAAGACAATGGGAGACAAAGTTAACATGCTTGCTAATAGAAGGAATCATATTCAAGTCAAAGGAAACAATAACTTCACTTTAATCTACCTTGAACATTTATCATAATTTGGTAAGCACACAAGGAACTAAAACTTTCAGATTTGTGTATACTAGAAAAATAGGACACAAATATACCAGTTGATATACAAGAAAACTATTATAATCGTACAAGATGACACAGTTAAAGTCAGGGGTGGGATTCAAATATTTTAACAACTGGTTCTGTGGGTGTGGCTTAGGTGGTGAGCATGGCTTGGTGGTCATGTTATTGGCTGGGCATGGCCAACTCAATATCACTCACATCGAGGCACGCATCTCCTTTGCCTGGCCTCTCATGACTGTGGGGATGCTGCAACAGTCATAAATGTCAAAAATGGTCATAAGTCACTTTTTTTCAATGCCATTGTAACTTTGAATGGTCACTCCACACAAGCAAAGTACCAGCAAAGGAGGGGGGAAAAACTCCAGAGATGTTTCTGAGACAGGAAGTCTAATCCTGCCAAGAATGTAATAAGGGTTAATGGAGAGGCAGCTTCTCTAAGCAATACCAGAATGTTTCCTTCCTGCCTTCCTTACAGGATTAGGCCAATAATTTCTTCAAACAACAGGTTCTCCAAACTGTTTAGTATGTTAACAACCAGTTCTAGCGAATAGGTGCAAACTGGTAGAATCCCACCCCTGGTTAAAGTGCTACTTCAACTTTCTATGCACATGTGTAAAACAGAGCAGTGGCTAAGGGAAGCAAAATACCATCTTATATTGCAAAACAACAAATAAACAATTCCATTCAGTGCAACTATTTGATAAATTGACCAATCATTATCTTATATTGTGGTAAGTTAATGCTTAAAATTTACAACCCAGACTTCAATAATATACTATATGAATGTACATCCAGGTGTACAAGCTGGATTCTATCAGTCCCATACTTTCTTAGATGTGTTGAAACAGGCTGAAAACAACATAACATGATTTATTTATTTTTTAAAAATTCTGAAGCTTTTTTTGCCATTACTTACACACACTGTATTATTTTTCTTTGTTGGTCTGACAGAATTAATATTTTACATAGGTTTGCTTTTGCATTTCAGATATCAAACAGTTTAGTACCTGTTATATGCCACTATTGCACCCTTGACTTATTTAACTATTGACAGTGGGAACATGCCTGTTTTAAGCCGGCTGCTGTGGTACAGTAGAGTGATTAAATTTTCAGGTCTCTCAGGGAGACTTATCCAGATGTCAAGCAACACTGTGGATTGTGTGTACATCAACTCAACTACAGCAGGGAGACTGCTATGTTGCATTAAGCAGACTAATTGACAATGCCTGACAGAATTTGTTGGAATTAATAGCGTGCATAGATACTGCATTTGTAATATGTGGTTTTTCTTATAATTTGAATATCATTTGAAACAGTACACCTATATGTACAGTTTTAAAATTGTTATTTCAATCAATCAAGAAGATCTCAGATTTCTTCTTGTTTGAATCCATTATTAGCAGTGTAATGATTTGATGGTCTTTTATGAGACATTCCATGTCTTAACATTATTTTAAAAGTTCAGCTGTTGAACTTTATTGAAATCTGTCCTTACTAGGGTTGTGTTCCTTTTCTTTTTAGGTTAAGATAAAGTTTCTGAATGGTTGTAAGTTGATCGAGGAAGGAGAATCTTTAACCAGTCCTGCTAGACTTGGGCTCCTTGCCTTTTGCTCTCTTAGAAACATGAAACTTCACAGTCAGAATTATGCTGTGAATTAGGATCACACATACTGCTACTAGTACTGATAATATTACACCAGTTTGGATAATGCAACATTTCTTGGTGCTCTCTGAGCTTGCAAGAAAACAAACAAGTTCAGAGAACACCAAGGACCTCTCATGTCAACCCTGAGTTACAAATATTCTCCTTTATTAATTGGGACCACACTCTATACCTCCAACTTGAATTTTAAAAAGAGCCATGGTGGTGCAGTGGTTAGAGTGCAGTTCTGCAGGCTACTTCTGCTGATCACCGGCTGCCAGCAGTTTGGCAGTTTGGGTCTTACCAGGCTTAAGGTTGACTCAGCCTTCCATTCTTCTGAGGTCAGTAAAATGAGGACCCAGATTGTTGGGGGCAATATGCTGACTCTGTAAACAGCTTAGAGACCTCTGAAGCACTATATAAGTGCTATTGCTATTGCTAAAAAGCAGGTTTCAGAGATGATCTGACCTCATGCTCACACATCCATCTGACCAACTTAAATAACCCAATGTTGTTGACTGGCTGAATCTTTTATTTGGGTGAAAAAAAATCTTATTTCTGACTGTTCTCAAGACTAAAAGTCTCTTTGCACATGCTGATTAGTAGAACATCTTGAAGTAAGTGATATTACCCCCCCCCCATGGGAAGCAATATACTGTATTACTATGTTTACTCAGGACATTGATTAACCTTCTCATTGTTCTCCTTTAGACAACATGGTCAGGTAAATATATATACTTGGACTTTTGATGTTTAGTTCTGCTTTAAATTATTTGGATTGCTCACTTATTAATGCACAATTTTAATCAACTGATTTTTGAATGTACAGTATTTCATTCACTTCCATTGGTTCTGTTAAGCCCCTTAAAAGTAGAGCATGGCTAAGAAAGAAAAGTTCACACATACTCTTTAAAGATGCAGGATCCAATCTGGTTTGGTCACTGGAACCAGAGGTTTAGTCTTCCAATCTTTCAAACTTGTGCTGGAGCCAATCTTCAGGGAATTTCTTTCTTTCAAAATGTGTGCTTTGGGCTGCTCTATGTGCAGTGTTTATATTGTGACTGGTTGGGTGTGGCTTTTTATTGGTTGATTGGGTTGATTGTTGATGGCCAGCTAATAAATCATTGGCTGTTGTTGTGCTACCAAGTCCTCAGCTCCTAAGTACCTGATAAGCTGGTGGTAAATCAACACTTGTGTTGATAGCAAAGGGTCTGTTTCCTAGATTTCAATAATTTCCCTGGCTATTTTTGTACCTGCATGGCCAACAATCTTAGCAGCTGCAAAATTGAATGTATGCCCTTGTTCCTTGCAATGTGATCTGCAATGAGTTTGGGTCTCCTTTCTGACCACTTGTGACTTTGCAATCTGGTGATTACCTTCCTCCCTGTCTGTACTAAATAGTCACAGGAGCAATCATGCAAGGGATCCGGTAGATTACATTAGAAGTATCTCTCATCTCCAAGTGACCTTTGCAATGCAAGATTTGTCCTTGTATGGCAGCCTCTGGGTGGTGTGCGATGTCCACTTGCAGATCTTGGAAGCTATATTCTACTGCTTCTGAAATGTTTTTGATGTATGGCAGGATATGCCATATAGCACATCTAAAAGTGGTAATTGTCTAGCTATTTCTTCCTCCATTGTGAATTGTATGTCTCGGAAGATGAAGGTCACCAGGGTATGAAAGTTTTTCAGTTCATTTATTTTGATGATGGCAAATATGTTATTCATGGAGCAGCACCAAAATGTAGGTGTATAGTTTTTAAATGCTCAGGGCAGTTTCTGCAGTGACTCTTGATAATGGGGAGATATCTCATGGTCATCTCTTTTATTTGCTCACATATTTTCATTTTGAATGTGAAAAAGGTATGTTGGCCATAGCTGCATAATTTGTGTCTTGGTTAGGTTGTTCTGATCTGTGTTATATTCTTCTTCCAGTTTTTTATCTATTCGTTTGTATGCTCTGTGAGGAGGGATGGGTGTAAATAGAGAAACTACATCAAAGGAGACCATGATCTCACCAGGAGCCACATTTAAGCCCTGTAGTTTTATCAAACATTGCCTAGATGATGTGACTGTGTTGTTTGAGGGTGGGGTCAGGGTGCTTAAGCATTGTACCAGCCAATTAGACAGGTAGTAGTAGTACAATAGGCCTGAGGGAGATTTCTCTTTTGGGTATCTTGGAGAGTCCATAAAATCTCACTGGGCTTGCCTTGGTTGCTGTGATTTTCCAACATTCCTTTTCTGTTATACACTTGCTTTATTTGAGTTGGCTAAGATAAGCCTTCACTTATGTGACCATTGTTCTCATCTCTGATGTCTTTGCTGGCCTATATACTGAGGAATCATTGATTCATAATCTGTGCGGTTCATCACCACCATTGAGCGGTCTTTATTTGCTGGTAAAATAATAATATCCTCTTCTTATTTTAGGGCTTTCAAGGTGCGTTGGTCTGAACATATTGTTTTGTTTATGTACTGTATCAGCATTACTGATACTTTTTGTCTGATAGCATGTTTTTCTGGCTCTTCTATCTCTATGCTGTTGAATATGGATTCTACTGCTACTGTACTATCCTGCACTACTTTTACTATTAACCTTCTCATCACTCCTTATCACCCATCCCCTCCCACTTGTGATTGTATGACTGTAACTTTGTCACTTGTATCCTTACAATTTATACTGACTGTTTCCTAGTATGACTGATTTTTATTGTACCCTATGACTGTTATTAAGAGTTGTACTTTCTGATTCTTGACTCTTGACAAATATATCTTTTCTTTTATGTATACTGAGAGCATTTGGACCAAGACAAATTCCTTGTGTGTCCAATCACATTTGGCCAATAAAGAATTCTATTCTATTCTAGACTAGAGTAGACTAGACTATGAATTTTCTCGGTGTGGTGTCTCATGTGTTAATCCCCTCATCATGTTGAAGTATTCGTAATTCCTGCTGGCTTAAATGTTTGCTTGATACATTATAGACCTTGTTCACACAGTTTTGGAGCATGGCTTTAATTTTTGAATTTTAATCTTCCAACTATTTCCTTTTTCTCGCCTGTCTTTCTTTTACAAGAGTCCTAACAAAATTTTCTAAGTGAGTGAACAGTTCTTTTTTAAAGTTGTGATAGACAATGACTGTTATGTATATTGATAACTCCTTTACAGTTGCCCAAACTTAGATGGCAATCATTGATTAGGACCTCTAACATATGGTTGCTGAATGCTTTTGCCATACATCTGCCCACCTGTTGTGGGTTTCCCGGCAGCAGGTACAGATGGCTGAGGTCTCAGAGAGCAAGGACTCAGATGAGGGGCCTGCGTGTGATACAGGGATGGGCCAGGACTATCATGAAGTGGAATGCTGCTTACGGAGATTGTGGAGGATGGCAGCAATGATGAAGAGAAGCCTGTGCCAAGTGCGCATGCGTGCAGGGCTGCTCGAATGAAAGAGCAGCTGTTGCAGCAGTGACATGGGAGTAAGGCTGCAAGGTAATGGCCCCTCCCTTAAGAGAAAAAAGCCAGCTGAGAAACCGGAGTTCTTTGCAGGAAGCAAAGAAGTTTTTGCACTCAAGCCTTGTGAACGTTCAGACTATCTTAGTTTGTGTTTGAAGACTCCTTGAGTTTGAAATATTTCTTGGTAACTTTATCTAATGTTGTTGGCAGCCTTGCACAACTTTAGCAAGGCTTGTTCTTATCAGAGACAATTAGTTTGAAACAGCCTTTTAACCGGGAAGGAATGGAATTCATAAAGAATCATTGAATGGTTTTGCTCTTACTTCTATTTGGTGTTTGTGTCCTTGGAACAAGGTTTGGGTCAGAACACCACCTCTAGATTGACCAGTAGTTAGTATTGTAGGCTGTGTGGAAGGAATGCCTCAGTGTAGGAAGCATAGTTATTTGCAAGTGGACACCTCGTGTGTTGTGCTTTCTTTAATGAATTTTAATGCCATGAATCATGACTTGTAGTAGATAATTCTGAAATCTGAGATTTAAAAAAATCTCCAACCTTTCTTTATTAGAGAGTTCATTCAGGTGTGGTTTCTTCAACATTGTGATTTTTTTTCTCTCAGAATGTTTGTGTGATGGACTAAGGGTCTGTCTTTGTCATAAACATGTAACAGAACTCTCTCAGCCTTAGCATAGTGGCATGTGAGAAAGACCTTGAAAAACAGGGCAAAGAGTTGTGGCGTAGGGAACAATCAGATAAGCGAGAGCTTAACCTGAAGTTGTATGACCAAAGATCCTCAGAATGGACCTCCCCTAGCTTCTTAGGTTATAAAGGTGAAGAGAGATTTTGTATTTTCAGACCTGCAATATTGTGTAAGCATAGCTTTACAATGTAAAGTAAAATCTGCTCATCTTGTCATATTCTTGTCTGGTCTATACTTAGCACAATTTCTTACAAGTTGAGTAATGGAGAACCAGTGTGGTGCAATGCTATACTTGGAGCAAGGAGACCCAGGTACAAGTCCATTCTCAGCCTTGCAAGCTTATCAGATTATTTAATACAGACTTTCTCTCCACTCAATTTATCTCAAAGTTTATTGTTGTGGGAAAATTAGTGGGAAGGAACATTGCTGTCAACCACAATAAAAAAAGAGTCCAGGCAGTTCAAATGAATATAACTGATTGCATGCTAATGTTCTCTACAACAATCTGAACTACTAATGAACAAATCAAATCAGTAGTAGACAAGATTTAATGGAATTCAATGTGGGCTGGACTTAGATTTCTTGTAGACATGAAGAGACTTGAGATTGATAACACGTTTGATGCCTCCCTTGGGCTCAGCCTGATTATCTCCTATAACTGCCTATGCTTGCTTGAATCAATGAAAGGTATAAATCTAATAAATAACCACTCAAAGTTGGTTCTGTTTGCATCATTCTAATTGAGTGGTCAATATCACTTCATCTGCATTTTAAATTATGTGATTTTGGCTCATCTTTGGTATGTGTTTTATATTTAATGAATTATAAAGTTATGTAGGGGGAAAAAGTGTCATAAACAATGAAAAACAGACTAACTCAGATAAAAGGAGCCTAGTAAAGTTATTCTCACCATTGTTTTACCACAAGTAATTAGCTAATTATTGGCAACATGAGAGGCAGCATCTCTTCGTACCTTTTTGGAGTACACATGTACGTTGTAAAGTTTTCAAACTGTCACATAATTCAAAGCAGCATACAAAAAAGCTGAAAGTGCAATAAAATAATAACAAAGAGCCACTATGGAATATAAAGTTCGAAAGTTATAGCATTGTAGTAAATTCACAAAATCTTTAGCCTGGGCTTCCTAGAAATGCTAAGTGTGAATACCCTTCCTGAAGAGAATAGGTCAAGGGCATGCAGACCAAAGGGTGCCAAAGGGCAGGAGTGGGAAATTGCTCATGCTGGTCTAAAAAGCCTCAAATGTCTTATGATTAGACTATCAGAAATATTTAGAATAATCAGGTGTATCAATTTATAGAAGAGCAGCTATTTTGGAAGGCCTGGTTGATCAATGCTCAATCCTAGACTGGTTTAAAGTTGTCATACTTCATAGCTGTATAAATTAGTCTCTCCATATATGTATAACATAGAAGATAAGACTGAGTTGAGGACTCTCAGACACAGCCTGGATAAATTAGAAACTTAAAAAATAAATTATACACATTGGATTTGGCCACTGCAGTGCAGAGAAAATATGTATAGGTCTGTGCTTCAAAATTTAAGCTGCAGGCTTTTTCCTCTAAGTTAATGGATACTTGGCTAGTCGATTATAGGCTTTGAGAAATGTAATATAACATTTCTCTCTAGCTTGGGAATTGCTGGTTCCTGCTTCAACAGTCTCACCTTTTTCAAAAGGTAACAAAATATGTGGGGTTGAGAGAGTAGAGACTTGAAGCTAAATGTTAGGCAGAAAGCAGAGTGAGCTAGCACAAAGGTTATCTACTCAGTCTTTCTCAGTAGGATGATGAAATGTATTATATCTCTATTTCAGTTTCATATTTATCTCTAAATGTTTCTCTATACAGATAGTTAGCATATGAAAAGCTTATGTAAATGTATGCCCCATTTTCCCCTTTTATGTGGAGTATTTCCTAATTTTTATGACATGCAAATAGGCATCGTAGGGTTGGTTTCAGTATAAACAGTCTTGAATATTCAGGTCAGCCTCTGAGGCTCTGGTTCATGTAGATAATGAAAAAAGAGAAAAAAGTATCTAAAGGAACATGTCTTGATTAGTCTGGCATTTTAATTCTTTTTAAGTACTTGTGAATGTAAATTGACAATTTCTCTGCTATTCTGAAATCCTGCTTTGAGATTTATGCAGGGGAGGGATTCAGTTTTTTTAACAATCGGTTCTGTGGTCGTGGCTTAGTTAGTGGGTGTGGCTTGATGGTCATGTCATGGTGGGCATGGCCAACTCGACATCACTCATGTCAAGGGACGCTTCTCCTCACCTGGCCTCTCATGACAGTGGGGATGCTGCAACAGTCATAAGTGTGAAAAATGGTCACAAGTCACTTTTTTCAGTGCCATTGTAACTTTGAATGGTCACTAAAGGAACTGTTGTAAGTCAAGGATTACTTGTACAAAAATACAAAAAGCTTCTTTGCTTGCAAACAGCTGCCCTAAATACCAATCATTAGATTAAAAATACCTGCAAGTCAGAGTAACAAATCAGGCAGGGTGCCAGAGCACTTTGAGGAATTAAAATAGTTAAAATGCAGTGATAACTATCAAGTAGCCAACTCTTGCTCATAAAGTGAAACTCTTCAGCAGAAAGGTCATTTAAGCTCTCCAGGAAAAGCATACCTAGGAAAAGCAATCCTTAAATCCATTTGCACCACTTAAAAGTACTAGCTGGTCTCGCTCACCTCACAAGATACCCTAAGGAAATCATACAGATTTAAGGAAAGGTCAGAAAGGCAGTAAAAAAAAAAATCAACGCCAAGCTTGCCTCTTGCCTCTTGGAAGTATACCCCAAAAGGACAGTGCCAGATAGTACTAAAGCAGTGAAGGAAGATCCCCTCCCCAGATAGAAAAAGAAACCATGAGGCAGGAAAAAATTCAAACACAATACAAATGATTAAATCACAACAGTAGCTGTTGCTTGCTGAAGCTGAATAGGAAAAAATATCCCATCAGTAAACACAGGATTAAACATCACCAAGCACAGAATTAACCTTCAGTAAAAGCCAGGTTTAGACCAAAACTCAGAAAGGGTATGTATGTAAGTTCACGTTTGAATGTCAGTCTTTCTAGCTAGCCAAGAAGCCTTGCTGAATGTCACACATTTTGGCTCCCAGTCACTAAAAGCTTTGCTTCATTATTCAGTCATTTTTTCAAAGTGCTGATTGTCCAGGGAAGTATTTCCTCCCAACAGCAATGTAAAAATCTTAAAACAACCCTTCCCCTTTAAGAAAGCCAAGCCCCAAAAGCTTCAAAGACAGTAAGTCTGGGCTGTCTGCCAAGAATGTAATAAGGGTAGAAAAAAAACCACAAGGAGATTGCTTCTAACTGCTGGTTCTCCGAACTGCTTAGAAAATTAACAAGGGGCTCTATAGAACCGGATAGAATCGATAGAACCCCACCCCTGACTTTATGACTTTATGATTGTACTGCAAAAGAGCCAATTTAGTAATTAATGGAACCAAACTAGAAATTGGGAGATGGTGAGTTCTAATCCTGTCATAGGCATAAAGCCAGCTAGTTGATCCTGGGCCAGTCACTCTCTCTCAGCCTATAAAGATAACAATGGCAAGCCACTACTAAAAAACCTTAGCCAGAAAATTGCAGGGGCACGTTCAGGCAATTGTCAGGACACAACACTGACTTGAAGATACCAATATATGAGAGATACAGGTAATCCTCAAGGTATGACAGATCATTTAGTGACCATTCAAAGTTACAACACACCTCTCCAAAACCATGTATGATCATGATTCGAAGATAAGAATTTTACAAAAGTTATCCATACATTCGGACTTAAGAATGACCGGGTGGCTTCATAACTTTGCAGAGATGCTGAAGCATGCTACCTATCTCCCCCCCCCCCAGTCCTTGCCCTGCCAGGTCCCCAAAAGCACTGGACCAGCGTTCCCCCCATTCCACCTATCACAATCTTTGCTTACCTTATGGAGATCTGCAGAACTGTGCGCTGTTCTTACTGGGCCACATGAAGCAGCCATTTGCAAACTGACCTCGGCAAAGGTCAGTTTGCAAATGGCTAAGGGTGAATGCAGGGATCATAAATGTGTACCCCATGGACATTTATGATCCCTGCATTCACCTCTACATTTAATGTGTGCATTGAGGTGATCCAGTATGAGGGCTCTTTCACTTAACAAGTTTCAGTTAATGCCCTTCTGCCTTACGACCAAAATGGACAGGCTCCATTACTGTCATAAGTTGAGGATTACCTGTATATAAGAGGTAGGGAGTTTTACAATATGTATGTTATATACTCTGTCTGTCTGTCTGTCTGTCTGTCTGTCTGTCTGTCTGTCTGTCTGTCTGTCTGTCTGTCGGTCTGTCTGTCTGTCTGTCTGTCTATCTATCTATCTATCTATCTATCTATCTATCTATCTATCTATCTATCTATCTATCATCTATCTATGTCATGCAATCCAATCTACACCTTATTAGTCTGCTAATCAAAATGGGAATGGATACTTATGTTAAAAACATTTTTATTATTTAAAAAATATTGCTTAAAAATAAGTGAAAACATAAAAAAAGCAAAATACAAAATTAATACATTGTTATAGTAAATAGTTACAATTCTATATATAATTATCTAATGCAAACATTTTGCAAGTGTGTTTGTATATGTGTTCATTTCTAATATATAACAATCATGTTTTAATATTCAGAAAATATATTCCATAAAATATATTCTTAAAAAATTATGGGGTTCTTTGATTCTGAGAATATCTTTACAGAAAACACAATTACCAATTAATGAAGGATGATTTGGTTCTCCAGATCTGGAAACTATATTATATAAAATTTGCCTACTGTCAAGTACTGTATTTTATAAGAAAGACAACAATTGGTGTCAATTTTCCATCTAAATAAAGTATATAAAATACATTTGTTTGGATGGACAGAATTAGGATTCAAATATAATAGTACTCTGCAATCTCAAAACAATTATTTAAGCAAGAAAATTATGGAATGTAATAACTAATAAAAACAGATTCATTCCTTTTTCCTATATTAAACACTTAGGAAAAATGGTGGCATCAAAACATGAAATTTGAGATATTGATTTGGACCAGTTGCAAGATGATGAGGACAATTTTTTAACATACAGTGTGCTGGACTGAGAGATAAACATCATCTATCAGATGTAACTCAGTGGCAATATTTATAACTACAACATTTGTTAACATTGTTTTGGTCAGCAGAATTTTCAGCTTTGGCAGTACCCAAGATACTATCATTAGTTAAATCTTTTAAAACTAAAAAACTTACTATTAATTGTTTTTAATCAATTGTCAATAAATTAGTTTGATATGCAAAAGTTAAGAGATGAGTGGAACAAACAATTAAAGATTCTTATATTTCTAGACAACAGAAGAGTGCATTAACTTCTATAGCAAAAGTGTCAATGGAATTTAAACTATGACATATACAACAAAAAATAATATTTAGAATATATTGGATTTCATTACGCCTGTACAGGAAAGGATTGTCTAGGACAACATTTTGCCCTTAAGGACATAAGCATATGCTTTTACAATGACCTATACTTACTACATTTTTGGGAAAAATAGTGAACTGTATAAATGTGACTGTGTAGCCAAAGCTATATTTTTGGAGGATAATTTTCTTTTGAATGACATATCTAGCTCATGGAACTTGACAACTGCACAAAGTAAATGGATTTTCCAGACCCTTATTATAGCTAAAAGACTGATATTGCAACATTTGTAAAGATAAAGATATTGTTGTAGTTCGCTGGCAGCAGGTGCAGATGGCTGAGGTCTCGGAGAGCGAGGACTCAGATGAGGCGCCTACATGTGATGCAGGGATGTGGCCAGGACCATCAGGGAGTGAAATGCTGTCTTCAGAGATTGTGGAGGATAGCAGCAGTGATGAAGAGGTCCCCGAGGAGCCTGTGCCCAGTGCGCGTGCATGCAGGGCTGCTCGAAGGAAAGAGCAGCTGCAGCAGCATGGGTGACTCGGGAATAAGGCTGCAAGGTAAGAGCCCCTCCCTCAAGAAATAAAAGCCAGCTGAGAAACTGGAGTTCTTTGAAGGAAGCAAAGAAGTTTTTGCATTCAGATAACAGATAATCAGAGTTGGAAGGGACCTTGTAGGTCATCTAGTTCAACCCCCCCACCACCCAAGCGGGAGACCCTACACCATTTCTGACAAATGGCAGTCCAATCTCTTCTTGAAAGTCTCAAGTGATGGTGCTCCCAAACTCAAGCCTTGTGGACGTTCAGAATATCTTGGTTGGTGTTTAGAGACTTTTTGTGTTTGAAATATTTCTTAGTATCTTTATCTAGTGTTCTTGGCAGCCTTGCACAACCTTGGCAAGGTTCATTCTTATCAGAGACAATTAGTTTGAAACAGCCTTTTAACCATGAAGGAACGGAATTTGTAAGAAATCATTAAAAGGTTTTGCTGTTACCTCTGTTTCATGTTTGTTTCCTTGGAACAAGGTTTGGGTCAGTACAGGTATGATCCCATTTATTAGATGGATTGTAGATTGAACTCAGAGGTGGGATTCTACTGGTTCTGTCCAGCTCTACAGAACTGGTAGCTCTGAAGAGCAGCAGACACAGAACCGGTTCTGTGTCTGCTGCTGTTTTGGCCCACCTGCCCGCCCAGGCTCTTACCTGTCCTTTATTTCCTGCTTTTTCAACCTCAGCTGCTTTGCATGGCACAGCTGCGGTTGAAAAAGCAGGAATAAAGGGCTTTTCCAACCACTGCACACCTGCACGCAGTGCTACTCAGCTGTTTGGGCAGCTCAGCAGGTCGTAAATTGCACTTGCGTGACTCACGCATGCACGCACGACACAGAGCAACAGAACCGGTAGTTATACCAGTCGGATCCAATCCCTGACTGAACTTGCTCCTTATGAGCAAATTGTCAGTAGATTTTTATATGGATAAATATAATAATATATGGGATTTATGTATACAAAATGCAGTAGGTTAAAAACATTGCTAAATAGGAAGAGATATTTTGTTAAAATGATTGCTGAAATTCAGCTATATTATGTCTTCTGTATTCTACAATTTATTTAGGAAATTATTTGCTCCCAAAGAATGAAATAGGGTTTGACAAGACAATCTCCTGGAAAGTTCATATTGACATTTGATAATTTCTGCCTTGTTCTCAGTTATTTGATGATCAATTTCTATGGTCTCTGGAATTCTTTTTCCAGATGCCTATGTCAGACTGACTGATCCATAACTCACTGGATCACCTCTTTCTCCTATCATGACAATAGAGACAAGATAAGGATTGAGATAATTATTTCATTGCCTTAGAATGCAGTTCGCCTGGCTTTGATACTATCCTTTATTTACCTTCTCACAATCTCCAGATGAAACTTTCAGGAACTTTCTCTCTAACAAGAGAGAAAACCAAGCAGTATAGGAATTAAAATAGCTCTTCTCTGCTTTGAGCAGCTGAACCTTCCCTTTTCTATTTATTTTAAACATATCTGCAGAAGGCCCTTTTGCTGATCCTAGCATCCTTCATCAACTTTGGCAGATTTTGAGCTTTGACTTTTTTGACACCAACTTGACAGTTCCAAGTTAACTGCATGTATGACGCCTTGGTGGCATGGCTGCTTATCATTATGCCACCAAATCATTCTGTCACGGAGAAGATTACAAAATAAAATACAATTGACACATTCACTCTAAAAGGAAAAAAAATCATGAAATAAAAAATTGGTGATAAAGAAAATAGGCAGCTTACAAAACTTATTCTAGAGCTTTAATAACAATAGAGCTGCAAAGAACTAACCCCCCCCCCAACCCAAGAAAACAGTAACCAAAACAAAAAAAAATCTAATAAAAAG
This sequence comes from Laticauda colubrina, assembly GCA_015471245.1. Lineage (NCBI taxonomy): Eukaryota > Metazoa > Chordata > Lepidosauria > Squamata > Elapidae > Laticauda > Laticauda colubrina. The sequence goes on from BLBF01000025.1 coordinate 8,972,742, forward strand.
TGATAATGTGAAGGGTGACATTCAAAGTTCCTTCTGGAAATATTTAGCCTTCACTAATTTCTGGGAGGTCATTATTAGAAAGGATCGATCTGGCTTCTAGAGGGAAACCTCTCTAAAGTTTTTTTGTAACATTTGAAAAGCAACATTTTCTAGAGTTAATCCCCCATAACTCATGGGATACTTAAACAGCATCTCCAAAGAGGATCCCTTCAGATGGTTGACACTGGTTGGAGTAGATGATCCTATAAGTACTTTTGAATTGTATATAGAAATCTATTGGTAATGAATACAAGATCTACAAATTGGGTATAATATGATCATAATGTATAGACAAGAATTGCCCATGCATTGTGCACTAAGTATAGTTTCTGAGTGTAGAATGTTATTTGTTTGTTTTTGAATCACAATTTTTATTTATACATTGTCTTCGACTTTCTTCTATGTTCCTCAGTGGAATTGTTTGGAATTATGCTACTATTATCTTCCTTTTCTAAGAGTAACTCTACTATTGGTATGATAATCCCCATTCCTCAAGAAAACCTTTCCCCAACAGTTTATTCTTTTATGGAATCCCATTAGATTTCTTTAATTAATTAAAGTGTTTTAAGTCAGATACCATATATAGCTTTTATTTCCCTTAAAAACAAGGGTTCCAGCACTGCAAGGTCATTTCCCTAAATAATTATGTCTTCCTCATTAGTTAGTATCAGATCAAGGGTAATTAATCCTCATTTTTGGATTCTTCCATCCTCTGAAGGGGAAAATTCTCAGAAACACAAACCAGGAATTATCTAAAAGAAAAAATGTTTGGCAGTTTTAGTCTCCCAACAAATGTAGAGATCTTTCAAGTCCCTCATCTCTTAATGACACTTCAAACAATCTGCAAACTGTTTTTGGGAGGTTTACCCTAATCTTCTTTGTTGGACAATCAATAGGAGATCAGACAATAGGTAGTATTGCCTTTATTTGTTCCTCCTTTTCTGTTCGCGCAACATGTTCTCTACTACGGTATTGCCAAGGTAATTCATTTGAATTTCTGAGCAGTTGTTTTCCTCTGTTTATGTTCCTTTTGAGTAATATGTTTTAGCCATCTCTATCTGTATTTCTGCAAAAAGTGATTTGTAGCAAATGACTTTGAAGAAAGTGGCAAAAAGCAATGCATCTATTTGTCAGATACTTAGTATCAGCTGATTGAAATCCAGAATATTGATTATGTCAATAACTGTATTCATAATAGTACATCACAAAAGCAATGGCTGTATTCCTCCACAACAGTTCACTGGGAAAATAATAGAATTTCTGACTGCTAGTATCTAGAGGAATTGGGTTCTCCCAAAGAAATGAGAATCACAGCAAGATATATTTTGGTGAACAGTCTAAATAAATATATAAATAAATAAACAAATAAATAAGAATCCCTTGCCTCCCCCCCCCCCAAAAAAAAAACAACCCCAGGCTGTTTGCAGATAAATGTATAATGTTTTTATTCAGGTCTCTTTGATACATCTGTGACTTTTAAGACAAATTACTCCGAGCTCTCTAAACACTGTGTCTAATGATGTGCGTTATAATGTTGACAGACAACCACATAACTTGTTCTGTACGGTGTGCTTTATTTATGGGTTATTGCCTCTTAGGAAATTCAATATTATATTTCCGTGTCTATTCCATTTTCACCACTGTTTTTCTTTTTGGAGTCTACATTTCAGCGAGCATTTAAAAAAAAAAAATCACTGCTTTTCAAAACTCTTGATCTGTACTTGAATTTAAGAAAATATTATGTTAGCCCTAATTAGTTTTAATGATGGTAATGTCCTAAATAAATGTTATTATGATTATTATCATTATTGTTGTTGTTGTTAGTTTATTTAGCTCTTTTGTTAATCATAATGTAGCAGATTACATTTTTTTGAAATTCTGCTTTTTTGTGTGTGCATATTTAAAATAAAAAAAATATTAAGCATGATGGTATTCATTATAAATAATAATCAAATTACTAGAACAATAGTCATCAAACTTTACTCAGTATTATTACTAAATAAATAAATAGTACTAAAACTGAGTAATATGCTTTTGGGATCAATTTCATCTCTCTGGCTCTAAATTTGGAGGGGAAATAGGAGAAAAGCTTGTTGGAATTTTTATTTTAAATATACAAAATAAAAATCTGTGATATATTGCTGATATATTAATATATTATATATAACATATTTATATATTATTATCCAAAATAGCAAGAGTACTTTTTAACAAGGGTTTCAGCAGTAAAAGAAACAAAAATATTTAATTTCCAATCAGATGGGTAAAATATATCAACCATACTTGTGATTTTCGGAGTATTATGTGCAGAGACCTCAAGAAGAAAATCTTGGCCCTTGATGGATTATTATACACAAAATCTGCTTATAGAGGTCAGTCGCAAGAGGTTATTTTTTGTTGTAAAAAGTAAATATTCCCTGGATCGAGCTGCTAGAGAGAGATGTTTTATACTATACATTTTTTTAAAAGTATTTAAGTGTTATATTTTCAAATTATATTGTCGTTAACTTTCCTAAAGTAGTCTTCAGTATATAGAATAGTTTTATTGTGTGTTCAAAGTAGTTATTACTAGTTATATATAATTGTTTTCTGAAGTTTTCGTGGGTTATCTTTGGTATTCTTTGGTTATTCGGGTTTTCTCCTGCATAAAATTGGAAGTATTTTGGCAATGTTTCAATGAAATCTCATTCGTCATCTTCAGGCTTGTGTCTTTGGCTTTGTGCTTCTCGGAGTTCAATTTCATCGAAACGTTGCCAAAATACTTCCAATTTTACGTGGGAAAAAACCTGAATAACCAAAGATCCATATATATATATATGTGTGTGTATATGTGTGTATGTGTGTATGCAACTTCTAAGGAGATGTTCATTATTTGTAAACAGAATTAATATGCATGCTATTGATTATCCAGTTTTTAAAACCAATGTTTGAAGCCAGTTACAGAATCCTGTATTCTGATAAGGAAAGTACTTTGCAGTATCCTCCTAGACGTGAGCACCTTCAGAAGCTTCTTGCTTTCATCAGAATGATGAATGTGTCCCATCATAAATCCATCCAATACTATAGCACTCCTGTTGTCATTCTTTCCTTCCCTCTCCCATACATGCTACTTGTCACCCAACCCCCATGAAAGAAATATCTGAAAGGAAAAAATAGATGGGGAAATCATGGAAGCTTGCTGCATTGCATTGACTTTGCTTGTAGACAAAGGCATTTTGAGAAGATTAACCTGCTAAAAATCAACATAGCCTTATAATTGGAAATGGGATTATAATATGAATAAACATAAGACTGATGTACTCAAATATAACTTGAGCAGTTCTGAATTCTTCATGAACTGAAACCTCAACTAATAATTTCTCACTGTAAATCTATTTAAGATGACATTAAGCATATTAACAATTTCTGATAGATATATAAATGAGTGGTATGTGCATGCACATGCCAAGTGAGCGAACAAATACAGTATATTTACTTTGAATCCTGTTCAAATAGAACTGTACACCGAAGTGAGACAATCATGACAACTGAGTGTGTTTTAAGCATTTCAAAATCTCTTAGAGCTACAAGTGGCTTTTTAAAAATCTTCTGGGAGAGAAGGGGATGGTCATTTGGCTTAAAAACTGACAACAATCTTAATACACTTTTCCTGTGCCTGCTGATTTCTGTTGAGAGAGGAAAAAGATCCAAATTTGAAAAAGACTGATAAATGGAATGCCCATCCAGTAATAACATGGGGTGGAAAGGCAATAAGCCTGAAGACCATAATCTTCATTTTACTGTAATTACTGGCAAGATGTTCTGCCAGTTTTATTTTAAGCAACAGCCTTGACCTTGGTTAATTTTGTGCCAAAAGAATCATGTAGAGCAAGATAATTTATTGCTCTAGTTTAAAACAGAATTCTTCAGCGTAGAAAAATGTATAAATCGTTCAAATTTTCTTGTTATTAACTGGTTATTTCATGTTAGAGGAACTTCAGCTTAATATATAGAAAGGGCAGGAAAGGTTAGAGTGACCATATGTCCTATTTTAGAAAATGCAGCCATCTTTTTGAAGGATTGTCAAACCCTTATTTTAAGTTTTCATCATGGTTAAAGTATGGTGTATTGGAGCTGGAAAAACTTGCACATTGTCAGTTACTACTTCAACAGCATACTGAGCAATCTTACCTGTGAACATCACCTTCTCATTTTTTTATTTATATCCAGCCCCTCCTTAGCAAACTAAAAGTGGCTGCCTGCCATAACAGCAACCCTGAGCTGAGAAAAAGGAGAGTTTGCCAAAATTCATCCAGTGAATTCTGTGGCTCAGTGAGAAGTTGGGTCTTGCAGTTCAAAGGTGTCCCTTAATCAGAATACTCTATTGCCTTCCCCAATAGAATGTGATATACAATATATTTCTCCATAAAGTGTCCTAAAAAGGTAAATATTTCTGCTGTTCAGGCATGCCCAACTCGGAGGTAGTGCTCCTCTCCATTTCTTAGCTGAAAGAGCCAGTGTTTCATACCCACCCCTTCACTAGAGCTTATTTTGGAGGTAGGGCTTATATTAGATGTATACTTAAAAATCAGGCTAGGGCTTATTTGCAGGGTAGGTCTTATTTTGGGGAAAACATGGCATATCTGCACCTATATATGTAATATCTAAACATCGGAATGCAGATTTTAAAAAAAGATATGGTGATGTATTCACTTAGGTTAGAGGGGACACACAGGTGGCTCTTCTAGATGGTTTGTAAATAGGAGGAAATAATTTGGATCTATGAATTCCATCTGATTTCCTCATAAAGTTTATTTTTCCTTGTGTAAAGAATATGGTAAAGGTCCCCAACTGTTCTAAGCAGATTGATGCATTTGAAATCTTAAGAGCAGGTGAGATGTCATATGGGGCATCTTCCAATGGCACTTTCCTCCCCTCTCCTCAAAATAGTTTTACTGTCATCTTGAAAGTTAGTGAGGTTCTCAATTTCAGAAATTGTTGAGAAATTTCCCCTTTTGCTGCAAAAAGTAGGAGAAAATATCCACTTATTTTTTTCTTCCTACAGCTGCAGAGTAAGTCCATGCATGCCCTGCTTTTTTAAAAGTTACATAGAAGAGTCACTATGTGAATGGCAAAGACCTGCCCCTGATTTCTTACCTGTGGTGTTACATAAAATTCAGAACAGAACTGCAGATATACAACACTTGCATTTAATACAAATGGATTAAATTCTTTAATCTCTTAGAAATTTCCTCTATATCTGCTTTTCTTTTTTTTTTCCTGGAAACATTGGGCTATTCATAGTGCCTTTGATGTCCTTAAGCAGTTAGCTTCACATTACATATGATCAATATGTAATCAGTTTAATAATAATAATTACAGAAAGTAAATTGAAATCCATTTTATTTAATTAATGATTTCCATTAGTTTGAGAAGTAAAATCAATGAGGCTGTTTTTACTCCATATAAAAATTTCAGTAGTGTTCTTCCTCGGCTCTGGAATCCAGCATAGTTGATTTTTCCAAAATGGTCTTTTACACTAAGCTATGTTGACTTTAATTATTTTTATTATCTGTAGAGAAAAGTTATTAGAACATCAAGTGGTATTTAAAAATCTGGTACTTTTAAGCCATATGGTAATTTTAAATCATTATTTAAAGCCCATGTCACACTGGCCAACGGATGCAAAAAGAACACAGCGGACGAGCAAAATGTTCCATCCATTGTTATCCGCTCTCAAAAGGGGCAAAAATTTGCATAACTGGAGCGGATAACACGGACGCGGGGAGGACGCAGGGCGGATGCAAAGCGGATGCGGAACGGAAGCCCAGTGGATGGAAGCAGATGGGAGCGGATGGCGCAACCGCAGGGCTTCCGGGGGGCCTCAGCGAAGCGGATGCGGAACGGAACGAGCGGATGCAGAGCGGACGCAGAACGGATGAAGCGGATGCACAGCGGATGCACAGCGGATGCACAGCAGAAGCCTAGCGGATGCCTGGCGTTAATTGCGCATGCGGGGAGGATGCATTGCGTCAGCCCCGCGGATATAAAGGAAGCAGCTCGGAAGCAGGTCGCCATTCAGAGGAAAGACCTGCTGTCGGAAGGATTGGCTGCCTTGCCTGCCCTGCCTGCATGTCTGCCTGCCAGCCTTGCTGCTAGCCTTGCTGCCAGCTTTCCTGCCAGCCTTGCTGTCTGCCTTGGTGCCTGCCTCCCTGCCAGCATTGATGCCACCCTTGGTTCCTGCCAGCCTCCCTGCCAGCCAGCAACCCCACAACCATGCAGAAGCACAGCAAGCCTCAGCCATCTGCTGCCAGCCCTGGCAAGAGGGACAGGGCTACCATCCCGCCCCCTGGCCCTCACTCTGGTTCTGCTGGGGCTTCTGCAGCACGGGCTCGCTCTTCTGGGGCTGGGGCTTCTGCTGCTTCTGCTTCTGGAGGAGCTGATGACAAGCACTCCAGCACCAGCCACCTCCACAGCACCTGGACCCTTCACCCCTGAGACTGAGCGACCAAGAGGAGTGCCAGAGACTCATTTTTGTCTTATAGCTTATTGTTAATAAAGTCTATTTATGATTCACACACTTGCTTCATTTCTTTTTTTTAATAAAGTCTTGGTGGAAACTTTTAGAAATGGTTTAAGCCTTTGCATGCTTGTGGGATGGGTAAGGATAGCAGTGGGATGGGCAGGGATACCTTTGGGATGGATAATACCTGTGGGATGGGCAGGGATACCTTTGGGATGGGTAATAGCTGTGGAATAGATAAACCTCCAGTGCAAGCATAGTGGGACTGTATGGTCCACCCTCCCAGGTGCCACACCTATGGCCCTTTATTATCAATAACAATATAATCAATCATCCACACATGTCAACATAAACACAACTCTTTATTAAATGCCCTGTTCATTGTAGGGCCACCCAACATACATGGCCCAATCTCATCCGTGTGATGAGACAGGCTGAAGGAAGCATCCATTAAGCATCGATAATCCTGTCTTGCCACTCCACTGCTCCAGCTGGGGAGTTGCACCAGTGTTTCAGGAGGTTGCGCTGCTTCTTCGCCTCACGTGAGGCTCTGTTGGGGCCTTGCACATCCTCAGTGTCGATCAGGTTTTGCCCTTGCCTCCATTCCCCAGCCTCCATGTCCCCATTGCCTTGTTCACGGTCCACAAGCCTATTCTGCAAGACTGGGTAGCGGGTGCACATGAGATTGTGCAGGATGCAGCAAGCTTCCACGATCCTCCTCATGGTCTCTGCGCTATGCTGCATGTTGGTGAGAAGTACCTGGAACCTGTTGGCCAGGATGCCAAAGGCATTCTCCACCACCCGTCTTGCCCTGAACAGCCTGTAGTTGAAGATCCTCTCTTCACGGGTGAGGTATTTGGAGGTGTAGGGCTTCATGAGGTAGGTTGTGAGGGAGAAGGCGTCATCCCCCACGATGAAGTAGGGCACATCTTGCTTGTCGTTGGGCAGCGGGTCTGGATCTGGGAAGCCCACGATGAGGTTGCTTTCCAGCCCATCCTTGAGGTGACTGTCGTTGCCTGAAGCATCGATGTACATGAACTTGTAGTCAGCATCGACCATGGCGAAGAGGATGATGCTGAAGAAGCCCTTGTAGTTGTGATAAGTGGACCCCGACTTGGCTGGCGCTTTGCAGGCCACGTGCTTCCCATCTATGGCTCCAACGGTGTGGGGGAAGTTCCACCTATGATACCACTGCTCTGCAACTTTCTTCCAGCCTTCTTCAGTGGAGGGGCACTGGAGGAGCTCCTCCATGTACTCTTCAATGATGGCCTGCACCACTTCTCTGACCACAAAGCTGATGGTGCTGGGTGGCACCGTCCAGCCGTACTGCATGCTCCTGTAGGTGGTCCCTGAGGCCAGGTGGCACAGAGTGAGTGCCACCTTGAGCCCAGGTTCCAGGCTGGGCGGGAAGTTGGTGTTTGTCTTGGTCAACCTGGGTGTCAGACGCTGCACAAGTTCGTCAAACATGGCTGGAGGCATCCTCATGAAGTTCTGGAACGCCCGAGTGTCTTCGCTCCTGAGCTCCACCATCAGCTTGTTGTCCAGTCCGTCCTCCGCTCTACTGGCGAACCATCTTTGGACCCAGACTTTTTTTGGGTGCCTCCTTTTCTTCCTGTAGTAGAGTTCACAGAGCCTGTAGATGGTTTTGCACTGTTGCAGAAGGATGGTGGCTGCCGAAAGGACTTTGTTACAATCCTCGGTGGACATGACTGGATGCTGTGGAAGAGGAAGAGCCAGATGAAGGCTGCAGAGGTCTGCACCACTGGGCTGCTGTTCTGAAAGTGAGATGCAGGTGAGTTGCTCCCCCTTTTTATAGGCAGTATAGGTTTTCCTCTAGGCATCCTCTAGGCATCCTCTAGACATCCTTAATATCCGAGATAGGTCCCCTCTGCGAAGGTTTTTTCCGTTTTAAACACTTTGTTTCCGTTCTGCATCCGTTCCGCGTCCGTTCTGCTTCCTCCCTGCGTCCGGGCGGATGCGAGTTGCGCGGATGCACAGCAGATGCCTAGCAGATGTAGCGGATGCGTAACGGATGTGCAGCGGATGCGTAGTGGATGCGTAGCGGATGCGTAGCAGATTGAGAACGGATGAACTGGATACATTTTCCGCGCAAAAGTTTTAGGCAGCCCAAAACTTTTGGAGCGGATGAAACGTCCATAAACGGATGCTGGACGGATAGAGAGGAAGCAAAACGGAGGCAGTGAGTACAGAACGGATACATCGCGTTAACCAACGGATGGCAAGGTTTTTTGTCCGTTTTACATCCTCTTTGCATCCGTTGGTTCAGTGTGACATGGGCTTTAGCCATGGTCTATCCAATGCTGTATGAGGACTTCTTCCACATGTTTCCAACCAATATGGTTCTGGGTTTTCTTTTTCCAATTGGCCTGGAATGCTTGCTGATGTCGTTGATCCATCTCTTTGGTAGATGCTTTTTATCCAGTGGGATTTTTCTATGACTGCCTTGTTCCACCTGTCATCAGTTCTTCTTGCTATGTGACCAGCCTGTTTCCATTTCAATTATTATTTTAATTGAATATTATTTTAATATTTAATTCTTATTTTAAATACTGGTTTTTATGTCAGGGTCGTAAATTGCATTTACAGGTAAATTCGTATTTGAAACTTGCAGTATAGATTTCAAGCTAAGTACAAGAAATGAGTTCCAAAATATCTTTTGGTATTGTCAGTTGCATATAGATTTACAAATTATCCAGGAGAGTTTTGCAAAAGTCCTATTGAGTTGAGATCAGCATAGTGTATTAAAAAGTACATATGGATGGTCTAGGGGTCCAGGCACCAGGCTTGAAACCACGGTAACTGAGTCTGTTTCTCTCTCTCTCTCTCTCTCTCTCTCTCTCTCTCTCTCTCTCTCTCTTTTTCCCTGACTCCTTCCCTCTCTGTCCAACTGATCTCACAGGTTGTTGTTGTGGGGAAAATAGGAGGAGGAAGTAGGAAATAGGTATGGTTGCTTTCTTATATATAAAAATAGTAAAAAAGATATTTTAAAAAAAATCTAAAAAAATAGTTCCACATAATTTGATATATTCTTTTCCATGGATTCCTTAATAGATATCAATATTTTCGCAGATAGCAAATTGTGGGCTTCTCAAGCGTGTCCATGTTGTAGGCATTACGAGTTCAAATTCCAGGTTTTATTTATTTGCTAATTTTATCTGAGAACCATAACAACATATATTATTCATTCTTCAAAACAACTCCTTCAGTTGTTAGTAAAATTAAATAATTTTTAATCTTGACATAGGTTGTGTTTACCATGGTGCTTCCAGGGATGGTGTTGTGTTCCCTGGCTTAGGTATTGAAACTCAAAAACATTTTTCATGATAATAGAATCATTTGTACACTGGAAAAGATAGAGAAGTTCTGGTTTAATATCTTGGCCTACTCAGCTGCTTTTGAGAAAGGAAATACAAGTTATGATGGCTCAAGTAGACTGTTTCAAGTGGTAGATTAGAATATTCAATGCATAAGTAAGGATTTCATGTCATACTCCAAACTGGTGAAGAGACTCACTATAAATAAGACTCTATAGAAACTCTATACAAATACACTTACAAACAGACAACAAGTGATAAGCCTATTTCCGAACACTCTATAGAAATATATGCAACTGCATCCTGTATACCTTTTTTTATAGTGAAGCTGAAAATGGCCAGTATGATTTCAAATTAATGCTAGTCAGTTAAACAGGTGCAGGGAAGAGGCTTGATATAAACAACATACATGATTTTCTACATTTTTTTGGAGAATGAGCCATGGTCATCTGTATTCATATAAAATGTTTTGACTTGATCCAGCTATAATATATTACTTCTTTTGGAAATGGATTTCATTTATACTGTGGATAACAGTTTTATCAGCATTATTGGTTCCTACATTTTGCCTGCTAGATATAAAATATGTACTGTAATGCTTCTATCTTCCATTTCCCTGAAAACAGTGCATTTTAAAACTGCCAAACTTAAGTATTTATACTGCTTTTCTTGCTCATTTATTTAACTTTAAGACAGACCCTTGAAGTTTTAGCTAATAAATCTGGAAAATAGTAACTACTTTTGAAAAGTACAAATCTCTGTAATTTATTAATGTTATAATTTACCCAGACTTTTAGTTAATCTTAATAATAAAGTTGTTGACTCTAGCAAACATGTATCTGTCCTTTCCAAGGAATCAGATAGGGAATTACCTCGCTGTCAGAAATAAACTGTTTAAATAGATTACTAATCTGCTGTAGTTTACCTTAGTCCAACACAAATTTCCAATATTGTTTAGAATACATAAATTTGCTGGTTATACTTGGTGAGCATTTTATATATGCGAAAAATAGGAACAGTAGATATTTGTAATAATAGCCTATAAATTAATAATTTAAAATCCATTTGTTGATGCTTGCATTGATTATTGATTCAAGTATACTCTACAAATTTCATGCTTGTTTTATTTCAGGTAAAACTGAGGATTGGAGATATTTACACTGACCGTTTTTGAATTTGTTTTCTATTATTTTCTGAAGTGTGCTATACAGGTAGTCCCTGACTTATAACTGCTCATTTAGTGACCAGTCATAATTACAACAGCATTGAAAAAAGTGACTTGCAACTGGTCCTTATAGAACCATCTTAGCACCCCCATGGTCAGGTGATCCACATTTGGGTATTTGGCAACCAACGTATATTGACAACTGTTGCAACGTATATTTACAACAGTCTTGGGGTAATTTGATCGCCATTTGTGACCTTCCAAGCTGGCAACTAAGTAGCAGCACCTAAACAATCTGATCTATAAAAGGAAAATACAGTTAAACTTGGTTAATACTTGAATGAGAGATTACCAGAAAGAAACAGGGCTAAGAGCTAGATGGGGTAGTCAAAAAAATAGCAATGACAAACCACATTGATATTGTTGCTAAGATTTATTTATTTAATGTATGGCAAATACATGGACTTATAATAGTTCAAATGTTAATGTCCAGTCCACCCAGCCATTCAAGGACAGGGTGGTCTATGTTGAGAAAATCAGATATTCGGTTGGTGTAAGCTCTTGATGGACATTCAGTCACAATGTGATGAATATTTTGTCAAGGAGCACCACAGTCACACTGAAGGGTAGAGACAAGACCCCACTTAAACAATGAGTCCTAGCAGGCACCATGTTGGGTATGGATCCTATTCAGAGTTGACCAATGCTGGTGAGGAAGGTCAAAACCTGCCATCTTTTGTATAGGGTCATCTGCGTAACTATATCTGAGCGTTCAGCAGCCCATTTGGCTTTCCACTGTGAGTTGATGTCAAACTTGTTAAACAGCTGTTGAGCAACTGCCAGAGTGGGCTTCCTGGATTTAAGCTGGCCAATTGATAGATGAGGAAGATCAGCATGTACAGGAAGAAGTAAGTTTCTCATTGTACTCCTTCATTAAGGCTTCCTGCCTTCGTAGGGGTGGTGGTGCTATGGGGCTCAAGACGGGGAACCAGCAAGTAGTTGTAGATTTTATGCAACCGCTTATGATCCTCATGATATCATTTAACTTAGCATCAATTTTGCTAGAAATTGTGCTAAGAAAAAAACATGTACCGTGCTTCTCACATTATAAGGCCAGGCCTTATATTTTTTTGATCCCCGAAAAAATGGCTAGGCCGTCTTTTCAGGGGTGACTTAATTCCCCCCCTTGCATCCTCGGGTGGGCGGGCAGCGACATCTTGGGGTTCAGGAGACCTTTTCCTTCTCCCTTGCTGCGGCGTTAAAAGAACGCCGCGGCATTTGGCACAGCCACGTGCAGCCAGTCAGGGCTCCTCCCTGAAACCGGAGCTCTAAGGAGACACTTGGCTTCAGGCGCTCCCGTCGCCATGTTCCAAGGGAAGGCACTCACCTGAGAGGATCTCTCTCTCCCTCTCTCTCTCTCTCTCTCTCTCCCCCTGCAAGGTATGCACTGCGGCTGAGGAGAAGGCTGAAGCCAGTTCCTTCTGCTTGCTGAGAGGTGAGGAAGCCGTGGCATTGCACAGCAAGCGAAGCGCTGCTCGCCTGGGCGAGATTTGGGAACGAGGGGCAGGAGGAGGCATGCATGCACCCATGGCTCACTTTTCCATTTTTTCCCCAGCCCGCACAGCTCTTGCGCGGCCCTGGCGGGATGAGCAGAGGGTCCAGTGGGGAGTGCTGCGCCAGAGCCATTCGGGCTGGGCAGAGCTGGAAAAGTGAGCCGTGGGTGCGTGCATGCCTCCTCCTGGCCCTCATTCCCAAATCTCGCCTGGGCGAGCAGCGCTTCACTTGCTGTGCAAAGCTACAGCTTCCTCACAGCAAGCAGAAGGAATTTGCTACAGCCTCCTCCTCCTCAGCCTCAGCGCAGACCTTGCAGGGAGAGAGAGAGAAAGGGAGAGATCCTCTCAGGTGAGCGCCTTCCCTCGGAACGCGGCAACTGGAGCGCCTGTAGCCAAGTGTCTCCTCAGGGCTCCGGTTGCAGGGAGGAGCCCTGACTGGCCGCACGTGACTGTGCCAAATGCCGCGGCAGCAAGAGAGAAGGAAAAGCAACAGTGGTGGAAGGTCTCCTGGTATGAAGTGCCCCACCAACGCAGGCAGCACCATATCCAGGCATGCAAGTACTTCCTAAATGAAAGCCCCCCCGCCATTCCCCACCTATTTTGCATGTTTAATATGGGCCTTAATTTGGGAGGAGGGGCTTAATTCGATTTTATAAATTGAATGTCTATAAAACATGGTGGGCTTCCTATTGGTGGAGGCCGTATTGTTGGAGAAACACGGTACTTACTTACAAGGTGATTAGATGTTATTAATCAAGATCAAATTGAAGATACTGTGATATGTAGAGTATACTGTACATAGTATACCGAATTTGTGTTTTCTTAATCACCTGTTTATCTGATCTGCTAAAAACTGGATTGGCAGCTATTCTGATATGGAAAGATGAGGACTATAAAAGATTCTTCTGCCTTTCTTAATAGAGGAAGAAAAGCATCCTTCTGCTAGACATCTCAAATAATAGAGCAACCTTGTAGTTCTGAGTTTCTGTATAATCCTTTCTCTGCTTATTTGCAAAGCAACTTGTAGGCTATATTTCAGTAATAGAGCAGTCGCCAACATCTCCTTTCCTGCAGTAAACACTCCCAGTGTCTCTGCTCATACAGTCATTCTTTCCGACAGTAAAGAAAGAATGGGAAGACATTAAGGAAAACTGAATGACTTTCCTGGACTGTGGTGCGCACATTAGGGAAATACAAAGCCTTAACAAAAAATGGAAGCCTTACAGAAGATTAACACGCACTGATCAGCATTTGCATTTTAATTCTCACCATCCACTTGAACACAAATTGGAAGTGATCAGAACCCTACAACACCGGACTGAGTAAAGAGGAAAAAGAAAAAAACCAAAACATACCAAGGAATCCCTCAAAATTTGTGGCTATCCTAATTGGGCCTTCATAAAATCCAAAAGAAAAAGAAAAAAAGATCCAGCATGAGCTCCTCTAGTACAGACAAGAAGGAGAGTAACAAAGGAAGCAACGTTGTCATTCCATATATTGCTGGGATATCTGAAAAGCTCAGGAGGAATTTTCAATCAACATCACATACTTCTACATTTTAAGCCCAAGGATACATTAAGGCAGAAACTTGTCCACCCGAAGGATAAAACACCCAGACACAAACTGAGCAATGTGATATATTCAATACAATGCAGTGAGGCATGTGCAGATCTGAACATCAATTAAAAAAGCAACCATTTCACAAGCACATAGCACAACATAGGAGATTTGACCCATCAGGACCAAATTCACAGTTCATCTTCATTTGAAAGACAAAGGTCACTCTTTTGAAGACAGCAAAGGCCCCATTTTGGATAGAGATAACCATTATTTGAAAGAGGGGTAAAAGAGGCCATTTATGTTAACATTGAGCAGCCTCCTCTCAACAGAGGAGGAGGGATAAGACACCATCTATCCCCAATTTACAATCAATCCTTTTGGCTGTTCCAAAAAGATTCCACACCTCTGATTTGACCCCTTGGACACAGATAAAATCCTAAGTAACCACAATGGCTCTGAGAGAGTGTTAAGGCTAGATGACTGCAAAGAAAATACAATCTTTCCATTCCCATTCCCACTCCTCCCACCTATCATCCTCCCTCTCCACCAACTAATCTCAATTGTCAATAACTTTATTCCATCTCCCACAGCATCCAATGCAAACGATGGAGCTTCCACAATAGGAAGTGAAAAGTCTTGTTTTTCCTTAAAAAAATCAGTCCAGTTGCCTTTAAAACAAAATCCAGTTTTGATATACTATGACCTGGATAACTGAGAATCTTCATAGACAAAGGTGTGTCTAATCTTGCAAGATAACCATGATTCCTAACCTTGAATCAAGGTTATCAGTCAACATCATTAATAATCATAATCAGCATTATGATCTGGTGTGGACATCACTTGACCATCCTATTCTAGATTCTTTAAACTTTTTTTCTCTAGTAAGTCTATTTTTTCCCATCAATGACATTTTTTAATCACACACACACACACACACACACACACACACACACACATATGTGTGCTGTTTAGCTTCCTTCGGGTATTATCCCACGTCACTGTAGTTCTGTTAACAGAACTACAATGACGTGGGATAATACCCGAAGGAAGCTAAACAGCACACATGTAAGTACTCGCAAAAGCTTAAAAAAACATACATACATACATACATACATACATACATACATACATACATATATATATACATTTGTTTTTTTTAAGTTTTCGCAGGTACTTACATGAATGCAGTTCAGCTTCCTTTGGGTATTATCCCACGTCATTGTAGTGCTTTTAAAGTTGTAGCAACGTTTCAGCAGAATCTCATCTGCCATCATCAGGCTTCTGTATTGAGTTTGTATGTATATACAATATATATGTATATATATATATATGTATCAATACAGAAGCCTGATGATGGCAGATGAAATTCTGCTGAAATGTTGCTATAACTTTAAAAGCACTACAATGACGTGGGATAATACCCAAAGGAAGCTGAACAGCACATCATATATATATGCATATGTATGTGTATATGTGTGTGTGTGTGTGTGTGTGTGTGTGTGTGTGTGTGTGCATATATATATATATATATATATTTCCTCCTACGGGGAGGAAATAAACAGCCAGATCAAAAGCTATGAGAAGCTGGAAGTTAAAAAAGCAGGAATACTATGTGACCTAAAATTCCTATGCAGCTGCAGAGACAACAATGTAACACCAACCTGCTTCAAATTAACATTTCATAAGCACACAGCAGCTCCCAAACGTATCCTGAAAAGAAAAGAGATAGCTCTACTCAGAAATGAAGTTCACAGTAAAAGATTCCAATTAGATCAGTTAAACAAAGATTTGCTAGCACTACACCTGGAATTGAGCAGCAAAATCCACCCTCTACTTTGGGATAAGAT
>BLBF01000025.1:9003742-9023670 GCA_015471245.1 Laticauda colubrina
AATAAGCTATTTCTGCAGATGTTTAACTCCTTGTCTCTGTACGTGCCTTGCAAAAGGTCACTGAGGAGACAGAAGCTCAATGATTACACGTGAATGATACAATGTTGCAAATGCCTGAAAGATACATAGTTGCAATGATACACAGTTGCAAACTCATGAATCATACATAGTTACAACATCTCCTCTGTTTTTATTATTTATGATGAGTCTTCTTCCTTGTCCAAGAAGACAGGAACCTTTTTTCTGAAATGTTCACCGTCCCAGTCATCTAGGCAGGAGTGCGACCCGTCAGCGTCAGGGTTGTCCAAGGAGCGGTAACTCAGCAATGACATTTTTTCGTCCGGTGTTAAGGACTTAACATGACCTTGCAATAACACATTAACATTAGCAGTTATGGAGGATAATTGATTTTTCAAAAATTGCAATATTCTATTAAAACAACAAGGTCCTATAATACATATCAATATAATGATTATTAATGGTCCTACCAATGCAGTTAAAAGGGTTGTAAGCCATGGTGAAATAGAAAACAAGCCTTGATACCAATTATACATGTTTAACCTTTCGTTTTCTCTATCTTTTAAGCATTTTTCTAATTCTTTCATAGAATCCAACACGATCCCCCTGCTATCAGCATAAAAACGACATTCTTCTTTAAGCGCAGCACACAATCCCCCTTGTTTTAAAAATAACAGATCTAAGCCTCTACGATTCTGCAAGACCACTTCCGAGAGGGACGTCAAGGAGTTTTGCAAAGCTGTAATTGATTTCTCAATTCGTAATAAATCATCATCAATGGCTGAACCCAGAGCTGTAATTTTTTGGTCAGAGACAGCTAGTCCTGCAATGCCCGTGGCTGCGCCCGTGGTGCCCAGAGCAAGCAGTAGACCTAGAGTGAGAGTACTAATAATTTCCCGCTTTGCTCTGAGGGGGTATTCCATGGGTGCCTGTAAGGATATAAAATCATCAGAGTTATACACGTTAATTTTTGGTACAAGCCATACTTGAATGCAAAATGATTTGGATTTAATAAGTTCATCCCCGTAGACACATGCTGTGAGACCGGTGGAACAAGCCCAGACAGAATTATTGCCAGGGATAAAATACATTCCTTTCAGGCGTGATGTTAAATTTCCTCCTGAAGTGGTGTAGACTGCAGAATATCCTCCGATGGTGTGGGTGTGGCCAAGGCAGTTCTTAGGAAGATATACATTACAATGATAGCCATTAGAAACATTATGACAATATTGTGAGTAATTGGATGGAATATTTCCCAAGCAACAACCGACCCCAGTGATGGAAGAAACAGTAATAGTGGAGTTTCTCCAACGGCAACGTTCGTCTGATGTAGAATTGGCAATGGATTCTTGGGAAGCGATGGCTTCGTAAAAAGGTGGAGAGGCAGAAATACAAAGCCAACATGTGGAGGCAATTGATGAGTTTGAAGAGTTCAGCAGAGCATAGGAAGCTTTGATCAATGGAATCAATGGTTTAACTCCCTGTGTTATGGGTTGCAAGAATGGGGATTTAACAACCTTTTCATGTCCCACCGGGTTGGAGCGAGGGAGTTCAATGTGACGTTGAATGTAAAAAATATTTCCATAATGCTTTTCTGGCCAGACTCCTTTTAGGCGGGCACCCCATTTCAAGCCAGTGTCCCATAGGGTACTTTTCTTGCCTTGGTCCGTGAACCGGGTTACCGGGTTGCATTTGGGCAATTTTTTATCACTGCATGGAATATCCCATGTGGTGCGAGTGACAGTAATGAGATCACCCTTAGTGCCCGGATCCCAATAAATATGTCCAGTTGAAACACACGACCAGGCTTTGCAAAAGTAATCCGAGGACCCCCCGCAGTCGAGAAGTCGTTGGGCAGGGGATTGAGTGTTGGAAACGGGCTGTTCGGGGCATACATAAAACCTATGTTTATTTACAACTCTATGACTAGGCTCCGTTGGATGAGAAGGCGAGTTGTAGGCGGTGGAGCCTACAAGCATTTCTGCCAAATCGAATTGAAGTGGTGGGTAGAAGTCTTCTATGCGAGAAGAATTGGTTGTAGAGCTTAAACGAATGCCTTGAAAGTCTTTCATAGTCCAAGTAATATTATATTTTCTGTGAGGCTTCTGCGGATCGTCATGGACAGTTCTTTTGAAGCGTCGTTTGTTGGCAGGATCAGAGTTCGGGTATATAAAAGCATCACAAGTAGGAGAGAGGACTATGGACAAGTTAGTTGTAGAACATTTACGAGATGAGAAGGGAATGCAATTAGTAGAAAAAGGATAATAATTACAATAATGACAATGAAGATTAATTTGGTCATTCATCAAGGATGTTAGTTGGGTTGGAGGAACCCGTAATACAAGAGAAGGACATTTAGGTCCCCCTATATCTAGCTTGAACAGAGGAAAAGATTTTAAGGTTCTTTTCCATAGGAAGAGTAAAGAAGGAACAAAAGAGCGAGTGGTAGAGTGTTCTGTAAACAAAACAGAAGTGACAGAGTGAAAGTTATGGGTAGCATTTTCATGACGTACCCACATAGAACAAGTATAATAGCCTTCTGTTAATGAAGTGGCTTTAACACGAATAATCTTTTGACAGGAAGCATAGGTTTTGTTGAAGTATGTGTGAATATAAGGAGATAGATTTATGGGAAGATTATCATGCCAACAAACAATAGGACAGTCACTTTCATAACTAATAAAGCGAAATTCTAATGTGGTCCAATGACCATGTTGAACAAAGGTATAAGTAGGATATGAATAAGGTAGAAATTGCAAAGAGGATATAGGCAAGAATATCAGAAAGAGTTTAAGATGCAGATGTAGCGGAGGAATTCCCATGATAGGGTCTTACCGCCCGACCAGGGACCCAGCAAGTGGTTTTGTCTGGTAGTAAAATTGCAGCGTAGCCTCGTCCCCAAGTGAGAAGCTCAGCGGGACCCTGCCAGGTGGGATCTGGCAATCTGCGATAATGTACCAGAGGTCTGTTGGGGGGGGTGAGAGGGAGGAAAAATGACGTGAAGCAGCAGAAGTGGGAGGAATGCCAGTCAGATTAAGAAAATTTAAAGTGTAAAGACAAATGTTAAGAGAATTTTGCAATGCTGGGAGGTTAGGGGGTTTTTCCCGCAACGAATAGCGATCAAGAGCACGTTTCAGAGATAAGTGAGCTCGTTCCACAATAGCCTGCCCCTGGCTGTTGTAGGGAATCCCAAACTTGTGAGTTACATCCCATCTGTTACAGAAGTCCTGGAAAGCAGAACTCGTATAGGCAGGTCCATTGTCTGTTTTGATTTCTTTTGGACATCCCAGCGAGGCAAAGGTACGAATTGAATGATTGATGACATGTTTTACAGTTTCTCCCCTTTGAGGAGTAGCCAGAATAAACCCTGAATATGTATCGATGGAAACGTGCAAATATTTCCAAGGGGCAAAAGGTGGATACTGAGTTACATCCATTTGCCAAATTTCACAAGCTTTTAATCCTCTAGGATTTACTCCTATGGGAATGGAATGTCCTTGCTTACTACATGTGGGGCATTGTTGAATAATGGCAGCAGCTTCTGCCTGAGTTAGAGAAAATTGTTTTTGTAATGCCTTTTTATTTTGGTGAAAATAGTCATGGCTTTGGGCTGCTGTCAGATTACAAATTGATTTACCTGATGCAGCTGCTGCAGCTGCGTCTGCCACCTTGTTTCCTTCCTGTAATATACCAGGAAGAGGTTGATGGCTCCTGATATGTGCTACAAAGAATGGATGCGTACGGCTATTGATACATTGTTGTAGAGGAAGCAACAATTTTAACAAAGGAACAGATATGCTAGGAGATAAATAGGCTTGATATATATTTTTCAAAATCTGAGAAACGTATAAGGAATCTACTATTAAATTAAAAGGAGCTTTTTGAAACTGTTGAAACGCAATAAGAGATGCAGCAAGTTCTGCCTGTTGAGCAGAAGATTGCGGAGGGGTAATTTTAGTTTTCCACTCTCCCTCCTGGTACCATGCACAAGCACCATACATTTTCCCCCCATCTGCATAAAGCGTGGGTGCATCTACTAATGGAGATATTGAGAGGGGGGATTGCCATTCAAAAGGGAGAGTTTTAAGAAAAGTTAAACGTGGGTCCGCTGGTAAATGGCAAGAAGTTTGCCCTGGCCACTCTTCTAAAGCGTATTGTAGTTCTTCTGAATTACACCATAGCATTTCCCACGTGGTCAGTGAGCAAGGAGTGAATATTGAAACAGGCTCACATCCCATGAGTTGTTTACATCTTTGTCGACCTTTAAAGATCAACTGGGAATATGCAGAGGTTTTACTAGTGTTTGTGGTCCGTGGGGTGTGAGACAAATGCAGCCATTCTAAAATCAGAACCTGTGTCTGATGAGATTGCATAATAACAGCTGTTGGTCTCTGAACAGTATTTAGTAAAGCAATTGATAAAGGGCAATTCTCTATAGCTCGATCCACCCATCGAGTAGCCAGTGAATGGGAAACGTCTTTTAATGCCTGCAACTGCTCTTTATTTAGAATGATAACATCAGACGGGGCTTTACCTTGTGTGAGGGCATTAAAAAGAGGAGCTAATGTAGCTGTGGTCAAACCCAAATAAGGACGTGCCCAATTTAAGGTTCCTAGGAACTGTTGTAAGATCACAAGTGTGGGTTTCGGGGGAAGTGTTGGGAGGGGAAGGGAAGGAACAGCAGCTGAAGCAAGTAACTTGTGACCTAAATAGGAAAAGGGTGGTTTGGATTGTACTTTTTCTGGGGCTATTGTGAGACCTGCTTTACCTAGAATGGAGGTCAGGCACGGCAGAGTTTTTAATACCGTGCCCTTTGGGCCAGGTGCAGATACCAATATATCATCCATGTAATGATAGATTAAAAAATGAGGATATTTGTCCCTGTATGGTTGCAAGGCTAAATCCACAAAATATTGACACATGGTTGGACTGTTTAACATGCCTTGCAGTGAGACTTTCCATTGATATCGTTTGGTAGGTCTCTGATTATTTAAGGTTGGTACTGTAAAAGCAAATAATTTTCTATCTAACTGGTGTAATGGAATGGAGAAAAAACAGTCTTTTAAATCAATAATGATAAGGTCATGCTCTTGAGGAATTATGTTAGGATTTGGAAGACCACATTGCAGGGGTCCCATTGGAAGGAGGACCGAATTCACAGCCCTTAAATCCTGAAGGAGGCGCCAAGCGCCGTTTTTCTTTTTGATAACAAAAACTGGGGTATTATATGGACTCAATGAAGGTTCTAGATGACCTCTATCTAATTGTTCTTGAACAAGAGAATGTAAGGCTTCAAGCTTTATAGAAGGGAGAGGCCACTGATCAATCCACACAGGGTTATTGTGAGTCAAATGCAAGCGAAGCATGGTTAGTGGAGGGTAAGTTGTGCATTAAACTGTGACATAAGGTCTCTTCCCCACAAATTAGTATACAGAGGAATTACAGCTGGTTTAATATAAGCAACACATTGAGACTCAGGGGAATGGGCTTTTACCCAGTTTCTGCTAATGCGAGTCTCCTGGAGTCCCCCCACTCCTCTCACCGCTGGTGCCACATCTGCAGGCCAGGTGTTTGGCCACTCAGCGGTTCGGATGACGGAAATATCCGCTCCAGTATCTAAAAGACCAAAAAAGGATCGACCATTCAATAAGAATGTTACCGTAGGTTTTGGTTGACTGATTGGTCTTTCAATTGCATAGAGTTGCTCTTGTTGTTGGTCTAAGAGCACAATCATTTTTGCCACAACATCCCCCTCATTTATAGTAACTTCTGTATTAGCTAGTACAGACAGACAGACATCAGACAATACAGTGGGGTCATGCAGAAAAGGAGAGGCAAGAATACCTTGTTCAGCTAAATCCCTTACAGGAAAGACTAGCACTGGAATATCGGGGGGCATATGAAAAGGCTGGACAGGACGTACAAAGAGAAAGTCAGCGACACCAGGAAGATAAGTAACAGTTTCATTAGCAACAAGATCGTAAGCAAAAGAAGAAAAGTTGCAAGTTTCAGCAGCCTTTGTTGTGGGGCTGGCTGCCTGCCCCGTTTCTAGTTTCCCTGATTCAAAAAAGGTTTTTGAATGATTGCAGGGTTATTCTGCTGTTCATTCTTTTGGACTCTGCACTGATTAGCCCAGTGATAGCTCTTTTGGCATTGAGGGCATGGCGTCTTTGGGCGAGCTACCTGGTTTCTTGACATATTTGCTCCCCCGCCCGGGGCTCTGCATTGGCTCTTAAAGTGACCTGGCTTGCCACAATTAAAACAATTGCCCATTTTGCGAGTGTTTTGTTGGGAAATGGGAAGAAGAGAGCTCATGTTCTGCTGCATGCCTTCAGTAATGGCTGTAGCCAGAGTAGACATGGAATGGGATGTGGTTCCTATGATTCGGCAGGCTGTAAGATAATCTGCCAAGGTAACATTTTTCTTATTAATTAACGGTTGCAAAACTTTCTGACAATCAGCGTTTGCGTTTTCATAAGCAAGTTTCAATTGTAATTCATTACAAGCCTCCTCATTATCAATTTGTCTCTCTAAGGCTTCTGTGAGACGGTTTATAAAGGAGGAAAAAGGCTCAGAAGGTCCTTGAATAACTTTAGAGAAAGATTTGGGCACGCATCCCGCATTATCAACCTTTCGAGCAGCGGCCAAAGCACAATCCTGTAATATAGGGAAAGCAGCTGCGTCTGTGGCAATCTGCTGGGCAACGGTAAACATAGTGCCAGTACCGTTAAGCATATCTAGAGTGACATTTGCCGGCAAGCCTCTAGCGGCTGCGGCTGCAGTACGCTTATGAAATTCTGACTCCCAGACCAAAAATTGTGAAGGCGTGAGGATCATGGTAAATAATGTACGCCAATCAGCATTTATCAAGTCAGCTCCTGGTTGGGCTATTGATCCTAAAAGACCCTGTACATAGCGAGATTGAATACCATTTTCCTTGCAAGCTGCTTTTAAATCCTTAATTATTTTGTACGGCATTGGGGTATACTGAGGAGCTGGAGGATTGCCGGTTTGTATGATAGGATAAAGGGAGGCAGCTGCAAGGGTGTCCTCATCCATTTCTCCTTCATAAAAGGCTTGTTGAATGGCTTTTACAACACCCCCCCCCCACCTCGGGAGGGTGGTGGAGGACACGAGGGCTCTACATTTAAGGAAGTGTATTGGATGGAGGGAGGCTCTCGTAATGACTTACGATCATCGGGAGCGGAGGGTTGAAGGACAGAAAAGTTATCATAACTTGGTGGAGGAGATTCAAATACACTCCCTGCTTCTATTTTATAATGGACTTTTAAAGCCTCCATAATTTTCCTCCAAGTGACCAAAATGCCAATAGGTGCACGAGGAGGACGATGGAGATAGTCACCAATTTTTTGCCAAATGGAGATTTTTAAGGACCCTTTCTCTGGATAATTGGGACAATGTTGCCACACATAAGTCAATAATGTAGCAATAGGTTTCATTTTTACAGGCGAGCCCTTTAAATTAGCAGAATATTTAGAAGAAGAAGCGACTAACTCCCTCAATTCCTTCAGATGCTCTGTCGTTGAGAAAAGTTTCTGCCCATACGAAAGTCGAGACCGTGTTTCAGATCCGATGATATGCAATTCGCTTCAGGCCTGGCGATGCACAGCTCCCATCGAGCGGGTAAGATATGAGAGCGTCGCAACGTATCCCCCTTAGGGAATCACGTCGGGGTCACCAGAATGCGGTATCTGCTATCCCGCATCAGATGGGAGTCTCATGATAGGGAGCGAAAGGAGAAAGAAACGACAGGAGACGAAGTTCCTCGGGATGAGTGCGCCCAGAATGTCTGGGTACACGCTCTTTTATTATGCTCATTCAAAAGGGGGTGATTGTTTATTCAGAGCCTAGGTCAAGCCCAGGTCAGACAGGATATACAGGATTTACAATGGCTCAGATAAGGCAAGATACCAGGTCAGACAGGATGGCAAGATTTATAATTTGATCAGGATATTCCTTCTTCACAAAGCTGCATGCCAGACAATGTAATCACAATGTGAATAAGCTATTTCTGCAGATGTTTAACTCCTTGTCTCTGTACGTGCCCTGCAAAAGGTCACTGAGGAGACAGAAGCTCAATGATTACACGTGAATGATACAATGTTGCAAATGCCTGAAAGATATATAGTTGCAATGATACACAGTTGCAAACTCATGAATGATACATAGTTACAACAAAAGTATTCTGGATAATTAAAAGCTTTTGAAAACAGGAAAGGAGAGAGTAAGAATAAAAAGGCAGGATCTGGAAGAGAGGAGACTGCCTGGAATTGGAAAAGAACTTATAGCAAAATCTCAGCAAGACTTCCAAAAGATACATTCTAACTGAAATATCGCAACAAAAACCTCAGGAACAGAAAGTCGAAAAAGAAATAAGAAGATATAACTCGGGACTATCTGGATTACTTGATGATTTCTGGATTCTTGGTTATTGTTTTGAACGACTAAAATCAACCGGGTGGTTTTTTAAAACTGTGTAAAATGACTCCACTTTTAGAAGAACTGAAAATGGAACTTAAAAAGTACAAAGAAGATGCACAAGAAGGATGAGGTTCTTTTGGCTTCGTATTTCAGTTTTTAGAAATGGAGATTTGGAATTATGAGAAACAACAAGAAATGTCTGCAGAACAAGAAGATTGCGACAAAGAAGAAGCCATCTTTAATGAACAAGTAATCTTAGATGGGGGGAAAAAAGGAAAGGGGGGAAAGAGAATGGAAAGTTTAAGATTGGGAAAAAAACTCCCCCCCCAAAAAAAAAAATAGAGTGAAAAATAAGTATGGAATCAGAAAGCAACAGAAGAGAGAAATGCAGAAGAGAGAATTAGAACTAGAGAGACAAGGGGGTAAAAAGGGGAGGGAGAAGATGAGAGGGAAGAAAGAAAGGAAAAGAACTCATAAAGGACAGAAACCAAATAAAGAGAAACAGGGCTTATTTAGAGATAATAGGTGAAAATTTAATGGAAAAAGGGATTCTGCAAAGGTACATAAGATAGTATGGTTATATTAGAAACAGAAATATTTTTTGAAAATATGAAACAATGCATGATTAAAATATCTAATAAAATAGCTATCATAATTCAGTGGAATGCTTGTCAATAAATAAATGTAATAAAAGGTATATTTAATGATTTATAAAACATGTGAAGAGAAATAAAGGAAAACTTAATTATGGGGATTATATGTGTTTTTAAGGAAGTATGATAATTAATTGAAAAGAAGTGTAAAGGTGTTAAGATTTTAATGATTATTAATGATAGAACTGAACTGGAATGGAATGAGGGTTAATAATTAAATATATTTGCAATCTTTTTTAAAAAGAATATAGTGTATATTATAAGAATGTACCAAGCAGAATTCAATTGGAAGTTATGTATTATGTATTATATTGAAGGTCATAAACTTAAGGTATATACTGAAGTTTAAATAAGAGTTGAATGGATGTAATTAAAAGATATAAAGGTGTTATACTCCAATTCGTAACTACAGGAGAAAACTTGTTTAATGAGAAAAGATAATATGAAATTGAAACAGAACAGAGAAAAGTATAAATATAATGATTTGAATTGAGATGAGATAATCAAAATAAAATTGAGAAAATTAAAAGAGGGGAAAAACTATCTAGAAAATGTAAAATAGTACAAGATATGGAACAGAATACAAAAAGGAACATGAAATTGAGTTTTGTGTCTCTATAAAGAAGTTCAACCCGGGACCATTCTATTTTCAAAAAAGATGTTTTACTTGTATTTTGCATTTGTGAAAACCCAAATAAAACTTTATTTAAAAAAAAAAAGACTTTCTATTGGAAAATTTGAGTGAAAGCCAGGATCATGATTTGAAGCAAGTTGTTATGTGGTGACTTCAAGGATTTTCCCTGACTTCAAATTTAATTTGGTTTCCCAGTTTGCAATACTGGTGGCTTCTCCATCTTGAACATGTTCTAGTGGATCAATATAGGCCAAGTTCTTTGGCCATTTCATAGATCCCTGAGATCTTTCTATCTTCATGGAATTCAGAATTAAAAAAAAACATATTTCTATCCAAAGCTCAAGAATATTATTGAGAGTTTTGCAGCGATAATTTAGTGCCAGAAAAATAAATGCAGGTGGGTGATGCTTCATATTACATTTTTTAATAAACATTAGTAGATTTTACAAACCAGTTGTAGATTTCTCCAACATGGAGCAAACTCAGACAGAAACATGTTGCAAGTTCAGAGCAGAGCTATCTTCAGCAAGCAAGCAAGTTAATTTCATCTTCAATCGACAGACTCAGAGCTCAACATAGCTGCAAAGCTCAATACAGCTACAGTTTCAGAGCTTAACACAGAGCCACGGCTAGGCTTCTTTTACTTTCAGTTTCCAGCATAGGCTAATTCTAGTTTCATTTTCCAGCAGTCCTCATTGGCTGATTTAGTTGCTGTGTCTATTCATTGGCTGACCTTGTTACCATGCTCTATTCCAGTTCTGACAAATATTTTTAAAGGGGACATTTCTTGAATATTTCAAATGTCGCCTAAATTTTCAATAATGCCCTACCAATGGACACTTATCCTTAAAAATGTAAAATATTATTTATAGATCTCAGATTAGGGAATGCATTGGATTCCCCCAAAGGATGTATTTGAAAGAATAGGAATAAGATTCTCTATAAAAGTTGAAGGTTGACTGGCCCATATCATATAGTCATTTGGTTTTGGATTTTTTAAAATTGTGTGTCAAGTTATGTAGATAGATTTAAGGGAAAACAGCTGAAAGAATCAAATTCAGAAATTGAAAATATATTCTGAATGTAAGGAATAATTGTTGTAAATGTATGATCTGTTGTTTTTGGAAAAGGCAGTATTTTCTCCTAATCAAAGGATGCAGCAATATGCAACAGAGATTTTATGAAATGTAGCAATATTTTGTAATGATAGAGCTTTGATGGTGCAGTGGTTAGAGTGTAGTATTGCAGGCTGACTCTGCCCACTGCTAGGAGTTTGATCCTGATGGGGGTCAGTGTTGACTCAGCCTTCCATCCTTCCGAGGTCAGTAAAATGAGGACCCAGATTGTTGAAGGGAATATGCTGACTCTGTAAACCATTTAGAGAGGGCTGTAAAGCACAATGAAACGGTATGTAAGTCTAAGTCTTATTGTTATTGGTATTATGTTAGAGTGTATTTATTAGTAAACTAGTAACTATTGATTAGTTTGCGAATAGTGTACTACATAAAATAGATTTTTCTCTTTATGTCTTATTCTTAATAAAGTATGTATGTATGTATATATGTATGTATATATAAAATTTCTAGAGAAGGTAGTAGATTCCACATATAAATCTACAGGCTTGTACTGACATACTGATTTATTACCCCAATGCAGAAGTGAAGTAGCTGTTTATATTTCCACTGCTTCTAAGTATGTATATTTATTGATAAAAATAAAACCTATATAGTCAACATAATAAGGACATGGATGATAACATATGTTCTATTCCTCAGAAATGTGTGTGTGTATGTATATGTATACATGTGTGTGTGCACATGTATATTGAATTTATATGCCACCCATCCCACTCTGAAAAGCAACTCATAAAGTCCTTTATCAGATAAAGGTTTGGTAAGCCATTGAAAGATTTGAGCAGGAGCAAGGAAACAGCTGTACACTATCAGTCATTGGCATGATTGGGCAGCAACCAAGGCCCTAAAGCCTAGACAGTTCGTTGATTGAATGGGGCTGAATGTCTCTGTTGAAAGAAATAGTGAAGAAATTGAGATAATTTCTCAGTGTAAGCAGCAGTCGTGCATAATTTTTTTGCCGCCATGGATACCACCCAGTTATTGATTGTGATTATTATTTTTTTCTTCCATGGTTAAATTTTGTAGTTAGGTTTAACAGCTCTCATTGATCTTAGTTCGTGTTGTTCCTTGGCTTCCTCCTTTCCACCTACTGCACCTTCTTCTTTTCCAATCATCATTTGGTAGTCCTCTTGGAATTCAATTAGTGAAATTTCTTTTTCTGCCTCTTTCTCTTTAAAAAATTCTGCGTAATATGATTCAGCTTTTTCAATTGAATCAATTCTGTATCTCTGTTCTTATCATGTGAATATTAAATCTTCTGGGATCAGCCATCTATAATTCACCTCTTTTTTAAGTAGCAATTTGGTCAAGAATTGGTATTCTCTTCTCTTCTCATCTCTCTCACTCTTCTGGGTACTTGTTTCAAGACCACAATCTCCTTATCCTTGTATTTCAATGTTTTCTCTCTCGCCACTTGCAGAATTTGCGTTTTAATGGCTTTCTTTGTAAATCTGATATGAACTTCTCTTGGTAAACTATTTCTCATCGTATATCTTGTAAAGACTCGATAAACCTCATCTATTCCATCCATCATCTTCTCTTGAGTTATTTCCAAAGCTTCTGCCAGAATTTCTGTCATTATCTCAGCTAGATTTTGTCCTTTTTCCTCCTCTATATTTTGAAATCTAAGATAAAATTCTAATCTGTCCATCTCCCATCTCAGCATACCACTTTTATCTTGTTCAACCACAGTTAATCTGTTATCAATATCTCCAATCTTCTTATCTCTTTGTTTACCTTCTTTTTCAATTTCTTGGAGCCTCTCATCATACTTCATCATTAATTGTTGGATGTTCTCCATTTTTTTCATCAGTTTTCCCTGTTCTTTGTTCAATGTTCCCTGTTTTTTGTTCAGTGTTCTCTATTCTCTTTTCAATATTTTCTGATCTTGTTTGAATATTTTAAATTCCTTGCACAATCATATGCAGGGTCACTTTTTCTTGTTCTTTTTCTTGCTTTAACATTATCTGTATTGAGTGTTGTCCTCCAGATGGTGGAGAGGAGGAAGCAGAAGTTGAAGAACCAGAAGCTGTTAACTTCCTACTCATTTTGAAAAATTCAAAATCTTCAAATTCTTCTAGACCTTAATCCAGTTGTAAAATAACCAGCTACAATTCCAAGTAAAAATAGTGGAAAAAAACAAAAAAAAAAAATAGTAATAATAATTAAAAAGCAAAAAAAAAAAAAAAGATTTCTTCAGGCTCTTGCATGCCTTAATCCAATCGATTAGTTAGATGACAATAAAAATTCAAAAGTGAAAAAAAAAGAGCAGAAGGACATCATAAACAAACACGAAAAAAAGAAAAGTTGTAAAGTCCCAAAGAAGGCAAAAAGGTGAAGAAAAAAGCTAAAAAGAAAAAAGAAAAGAAAAAATTATTTAGATTCTTCAATACTTTAATCCAATTAAGAGATCTCAAATATAAAAAGATGCATAAAAATGGACCAAAAAAAAAAAAAACACCAATATGAAAAGTAGACAAGTTCCAAAAAGCCAAAAGTCCAAATATCTATTACCAAAAAAAAAAAAAAAAAGATAAACTGATGAGGGGGGAATAGCACAGCTTAGAAAAAATAAAAAGAGTACACTGCACTTTATTTAATTATCCAAGGCTCTTATTATGGTTCTCTTCTCTCTTCTCCAAAAACTTATCACCTTTTCTTTTCCTAAGTTTCAGCACCAGACACCAGCTGTTGATAGAAACCCAGAAGAGCATCTGCAATAATACTCTCCCATGCTCTTCCCTCTATCTTATCAACCAGGCAATGTCCTTAAAACAAAGTCTCAACTCTTTCTCAGCTTTATCTGGTTAAAAAAAACAAAAAAACATAATACTTCCAAGCCTCAAGTTGGCAGTGCTACAAAGTTTCTTTAGCTTTCACTTTCCTTCTCTCCTTTTCCAAGCAAAAAAGAAAAAAGTATTTAAAAAATAACTAAAAAGGAATCTCTAGCTGAACATGTTATAGAATCAAAAAGGAGAAAAGAATAAATAACAAGAAGAAAAAGAAATCAGTCCAGTTTCAAAATATAAAATCAAATATAAAAATCCAACAATGAAGAAAAAAGAATTATTACTTTGACAACCTTGTTTAAAATCGCCGCTTAATCACTTCTGTCAAAACTTTTACAGATTCTTTCTTTTTTTAGGGTGACCTTTCAAGTCTTTATATATATATATATATATATATATATATATATATATATATATGTATATGTTCTCACCAAACCAGCACACTCTCTCTTTCTGTTCCCTTCCGTCTCAGAGTTGTCCCAGCTTCAGCAGCTTTAATGGCTGTCTCTTTGCCACTGGCAAAAAGAGCTTCTCCTGGATCTACCAGGGACTTTGCGGTATCCTTGGATCCACAGGATGCACCCTTTACAATCGCCATCTCTTCGGGATGGTTTAGATCCAATTGGACCATCTAGGAGCAAAGATATAGGCAGAGATTTCGCACCTCCAAGATCGCATGCCATATCTTCACTACACCAGCTCCACCCTCCTGAGTGCCACCCAGTTATTAAGCTGGCAATATCCTGGCCCAATTACGGCAGTGGAAGAAAATGGGAACAAGCAAAAGAGAAAGAACAAATACACTCTGAACAAAGGTCATGAAATGGGATGGAGAGGACCTGAGTCCATTAATATGTTGAATTTAGGCTTAACAAGAGGGACAGAATTCACTGGGATTCTTTCAGATTAGACAGGAAGATTAATACAGTATAATTAGGAGACCACTGTCTTCCTCAACTGTTACTATTTTTGAGGTTTTTCTCTCCACTCTCCTCCCCAATATTAATTCATTCACCTTTGATAGACAAAGCAGCCTAGGAAAAAAGTTTTCTCTTTTTCCCAATCAAAATGGTTAGCGTTGTGTCCCACGATCATCATTAGATGTCAGTGGGAAAGCTGTTTGGCTGAGCAACACTGATTGCATCACTTTTATCTAGTACTGAGGAAAAATTAATAATTATTTTACTCATTTTTGCAATTTTGTTATTCTTATTTGTTAAGATTTACATTTGGCCTTTCTCCTTAAAAGCAGCTCATACAGAGATCTCCGTTTATTTTAGCCCCATCAGAGCAACTCTGAAAGTTCGATTGGACTGTAAGGGTCTGGTCAAGCCTGATTCTAGTCTCGCACTTTCATCACTTTATTTCTCTTCACTCTTCCATATGAATGGTGATGAACCCCCCCCCAAAAAAAAACAACCGGGAAAGAGTGACCTATTCTTGTTTTTTGTGCTCTGTTCTCATCCCCCCAAAATTGTTGAACTTATCTTGATGTTTGGCTGCGGTTGTTGTTTTAACCTTTTTCTTATCGCATCCATTGCATTACGCTAGATTTTCTCAGCCTGACTAACCTGATAATATTTGTTCCCCTAGCTATGTGGGTTTTTGATGTTTATTTAATTCTTCATCCTTTTCCAGCCAAAACACAAGGACTGTTCTGTTGAGCAAAAAAGCAAACACACAAGAGCTGTGATAGCCATCATTTTGCAGATAGATTCATTGCTCAGAGCAACCCTGATAAAAGCAGCATTCGTTTCCATTCAGCAGAAAACCCCGAATATTGACATCAATACACTTCCTGAGTCTTAAGGAGCATGCTTGATCTCTCCCAATTCATCCAGCCTCCACTGTCACATTAGCCAGTTTTATTTTTCACTCATTATTTTTCATTTTTGGCTTTGATCATCAGCTGTACCCTCCCACAGGAAGAACTGAAGCTGAACTGCCTATGAGCCACTTGCAATGCTTAATGAATATAAACTCTGTTCAGAGTTTAGCAGGGATTTTGATTCATTTTATTGGCCAAGCTTGTCACTCATATTTGTGGCTGCAAACAATCTTTGGCCCTGTAAGAACACAGCATTTAAAACAATTAAAAATAATAATGATCTGCATCTCCCTTTTTACCCTCTTTTTCTTTTTTTAAATTAAACTGCAAAACTAACATTCTGTCAGTACGAACTGGTATATGTTTACCTTGTCCATCAGTACCTCTAGCCATCCATTCTGAGATGCCTCTCTTTCAATAGCTGACATATAGGTAAAAGTGTTGCATGTTTTATAGCATGCACTTACTATGTATAATACATATTTCTTATGCCATCTGATATTTGACCAGTCGTGTCTGACTCTACGGGACAGTGCTCATCACCATTTCTTAACTGAGGGAGCCAGCATTGTCAGAAGACAAATTCCCTGGTCATGTGGACAGCATAACTATATATCAAAGCATATGGAATGCTGCTATCTTCCCACTGAAGTGGTACCTATTTATCTACTCACATTTGCATTCTCTTGAACTGCTAGCTGGGCAGGAACTGAGGCAAGTAATAAGAGCTCAATGTCAACATCCAGCTTGAATATCCAAATAATAAATAAAATAAAAAATAAAAGTACAGGATCATGTCTTTTCTGAAGAGCTTACTGTATTGAATATATAGCATGGTAATCGCGAGATAAAACTAACTCTGAATTTCTTAGGCAACAGTTCACAATGCTAAACAATAACATCCCCAACCCAACCCCCAGGCATCCACATAAACCATGTAAACAAGTTATCTTTGTTATGGGAACTGTCTGCCTTCTTCTTCACACCTGTTGATAAGTCCTTGAAAAGTTTTCAGACTCTCACAAGCTTCAATGGACCTATAAAAGTTTTGTTTCTCCAACTAACCCATTCGTAATCAATACCTCCCCCTCTTTAATGACAAGTTGAAACAAAGAGGCACAAAGCTGCCAATATTTCACTCTTGACACTCATCTTGTCATATGGTGCTCAGGTCTCGAACCCAAGGTGTTGAAGCTCAGTGTCTTTAACCACAGAGCCATCATGCCCCTTAACTGCAATGATGCAATAAGTCACACGTATCTTTTGGATTGATTTTTATTCTCCCGTCCCATCCAGCAGTTTTTGAGTCCATGACTGAGGGAGGACATATTATTGCCTCTCAGTTCCATCTCAGGTTACACTTTATATAAAACACCTTGGTGCCCTATTTTGGAATCAGGTTTTTTTTTTTTTTTTTGCCTCAGTCTATTCCCATACCCTTCTTGTTCTACCTTCTAAAACATATAGCTACATTACACAGCTTGCCCTGTTGTTGTTTTAGCTATGTTAATTCAATCCATCAGCCATTTCCCTAGCCTACTCTATTTAGCAATTTCTGCATGGGGACTCTCATGCTCCTCCTGCTCTTCTGGGCTGACAATTCCTATGCTTACCCTGAGAAGAATCTTTGAAAATATTAAGAAATAATAGTTATGGGAGAAGTGTTTAGTATTCAAGGGAAGGATTTTTTTTGCCTAGCAAAAAATACTTCTCTGGCATTGCTCCAAATATAGTGCTTTGAACTTTGAAGTGCTTATTCATTTCTGCTACTGCTATTTTCTCTGTAGCCATTACTTAATTTTGTATTATTTCAATGTATACCTCAGAAGGCAATGTATACCTCAAGGTATGTAGCAGCTGAACATGAGCAATTAAAATCCAAGGAAGATAGCTTTGTTTATTTATTTTAAAGACTTTCTAAACTTCTTAGTCTTCAAATAAACCCTAAGCAGTTCAAAACATAAATCAGGATAAAAAATAAGGTATAATAATTACAATTTAGGTCTTTAATCTATAGCGAGTCAAGAACACTGATTGTGATGAAATTTATTACAGTCATTCATGCTTCTTAGCTGGGCTTACTTGGCATTAAGCTCAAACCAAATAAACTATGTTATACCTTCAGGCAATGTGCAAACCTACTAACCACTACTTACTTCCAATACTAAAGTAATTAGAAAAAAGTTTCAAAGAGCCATTTCTTAAGTTCTGAAACTATCTTTTGAGACCAAGCTGACACAAAAGAAAAGAACTATGGCAGAAAAGAAAATGATGTCAGTTCTTGTGATAATATCTGCCAAAGTTATATTCTCTGAAACCTACCCTGTGATATATCTCTATAGCAATCTAACAAAATGATAAAAGAACTTCATAATGTTACAAGCCAAAAGTCATATGAGGATTGTAGGACTTGCAGGAGGGAGATATAACCCTGGCCAGGAAGTTGGCTCTCAGGTAAGGGTGATATCCTCTTTCCCTGTGCTTTCAAGAATCTTAACATGCCCCTGTCAGAGTCTGAATCCAAGGAGGAAGACAAACAGCTAATAAGGATGGGAGTGTAGCTCCGTTGGCTGTGGACAAAACCAGGGAAGGGCAAAATCCAGCTGGGCAAAGCAGGGCAAGAGGTAGAACAAGGGAGAGAGAGTTCAGAGGAAGACCCAGGCCCACCCCCTCTTCATCCTAGGCCACACAGGGAAAAACATAGAAGAGAGCAATGTGGGTTTTGTGGCATATGGGGGAGGAAAGGGACCTAATTCCCTTCATTAGACACACCTGGGAAGACAGTTTTAAAAAGATGCATGCTGAGTGTGCTGGGAGCAAATATGAGTTTTCTTGTGTTGACTTTGGTTATCTCTTTTCCTGGCATCCTCCCAACCATGTTGAGCTATTGCCATTTCTTCACGTCTGGAATTCCTTTTCCTGCCCTGCTGGACTAATCATTTTGCCTTGTTTGGACTTATAGTTACAGTTTTTGTTGACCATATTTTGGACTTGATTCTCTGCAGCCAAAGGCTGTTCCTGGGAGACTTTTCTCCAGCCAGAAGGTAACCAGGATATTGGGGTCAAAATTGGAGTTAATAAAGTGACTTATACTGATTATCTGACTGTGTTGTCTTTGTGCCATGACCCAGGTCATCACAGATCTTTTTATTAACTATAACCTTTGCATCTGTTTTTTGTTAAATGGCTGGCTTTGATTTATCCATCCTGTTCCCTATGATACTGGTTTAGATAGATTTTAGTTAATTATGATTGACGTCTTCTGAATTGCTAGTTGGTTTACATGGATGCACTTTACAAGTCTTCTGCCTTTCTGGTGGACCTAGTGGCTGTTACAGTTCTTATTCTGTATGACCCCTGTTTTTTTTAATTTTTTGGACTATTAGATATTTTGGTTTATATAAAATGTTTTGACTTTAATTAGTTTGTGTTATGTGGTGAATAAAATGTCTCCAAGCAACAACTACGCTCAGAAAGCAAAAACAAAAGTTTGGTTAAAAGTACATTAATTTTAGTGTATTGCAATAGTCCTACAATACTGGCAATACTTCAGTTCTTATAACTTTAGTATGACAGATCCCAAATATTTACTGTAGTTCAGAATATTTCATTTTGGAACAAAAAGTCTTGTGTATTCCAAATTATGATGGATTACACTTTCAAATATAGCTGTTAGTGGAATGTTAGTTTTGTATAGTAACTTCTTGATTTATTCACATGAATGTACTTAACTTCCATGTATCACTGCTATATTTTATTTTGTGTATTGTGGTCAGATAGAGGATCCCTAAAGTGGAACTTTTCAAGATCTCATTTGATTATCTTGGAATAAATTGTACAAATACCATTTTCATATTTGTACAGTTCATGTCATATTTAAAGCAGAAAGAGATCTTGGACTAATGGCAAGCAGTTCAGTGAAAGTGTCAACTCAGTGGACATCCATTGTAAAATGGCCAACAGCAGGTTAGGGATAATAACAAATGGTACTGAAAAAGGAATGCCAATGTCATAATGTCTCATATAAATCAATGGTACAACCACATCTAAAATATTGTACACAGTTTCTGGGTACCATATTTTGAAGGGAATATAGTAAAGCTAGAGAAGGTTCAGAAGAGATCAGTTAAGATGATCAAGGGACTGGAGCAGCTACTCTATAAGAAAAGCTTGTGATATTTTAGAAGTTTAAATAGTTGGGCTGTGTTACTATTATCCTTCTCATATTTCCTACTACTTTCTCTTATTGGTATCTTATGATTTATCACTTTGTTGTTTGTATATACACTGAGAGCTTATGCATCAGAGACAAATTCCTTTGTGTCCAATTATACTTGGCCAGTGTGATTCTATTCTATTCTATTCTATTCTATTCTATTCTATTCTATTCTATTCTATTCTATTCTATTCTATTCTATTCTATTCTATTCT
>BLBF01000025.1:9023680-9043657 GCA_015471245.1 Laticauda colubrina
CTATTCTATTCTATTCTATTCTATTCTATTCTATTCTATTCTATTCTTAAGACAAATGAGGGGGGACTTGATTGAGGTATATAAAATTATGCATGTTGTGGATAAACATGCCATTCCCCTTCCCAAAATATAGAATCAGAAGTTGTCTGATAACATTGAATCCAGGAAAAATCAGGACTAAAGAGTTGTGTTTATTTTAACAATGTGTAATTGAACTTTTAAATTCACTATTACAAGATGTGATGCTGGCCAGCAGTTCAATTGGCCTTGAAAAAGGGTCAGCTCAATGCATGGAGAATTAATGGCTATTAGCCTTGATGGCACTGGGCTGCCTCTAAAACAGGGGTCCCCAACCACTGGTCCCCGGACCGGTACCGGTCCATGGATCATTTTATACCAGGCCGCAAACCATACTTGGGCGCCTCCATCTTGTTTCGACAGCACTTCCGGGTTTTCGGTTGCTTCCAGGTTTTCGGTTGGAAAGCAGCATTTGGGTGCTGAAGGAATCCTCATGCCTTAGTTTCGTCGAAGAGGGGGAGCGGCTTCGAACGAAGAGCCGTCCCGATGGTGGTGGAGTCTCGCATTACTCAGGTACCGGTCCGTGGAAGAATGAATAATCGTGAAACCGGTCCCTGGTACAAAAAAGGTTGGGGACCACTGCTCTAAAAGACATCTGCTGGGAAATTAGTGGGCTTCCTTATGAAGTTGATTGATCACTGTGAAAATATACCATTGGAGTAGATGGGCCAAGAGTCCAATCCAGGAGGGCATTGCTTATTTTCTTATGTAAATTAGTCATTCCAAAGCTGATTATATCTGAAGTATTGGATTCAGGAGCTGCATAATTAATGTTCATATATAGGGGTTCCCTCTTGCTAGGGAACAAAAGCATAGTCCACTTATCAGCCTTTACTTTTTGGATTATGATTGTGGTGTTTATACCAATGCACATTTGCTGTGGGGTGGGAAATGAACTAGGCAGCACATTCTGTAGTTCTGCTTCTTTTTGAGAGCATTTTATTCATTGATTGAAACTGGTTCTTACCCAAAAAAATAATAATTCAAACGCATAAAATTTTATAAATGATTTTACTTTTAAAAGTCTTGAGGAACAAATCTGCAGAATATTTAAAAACTTTGATCTAAAATTAAAATGTGCATATTGTGCCTGAACTGTTTATGCAGATCTGTTCTCTGAAGTGTCTCTCCATGTGTGGGCTGTTAGTTTATTCTTTAGCTGAACAATTTAGACCATTCTTACCAAGGTACTCTTACTTTTGGAGAACAAGAAAAATTACATTTTTAAACTATCACAGCAACTATCACAGTAAAAGGTTTGGAGAGAGCTGCATTCAATATTTAAGTTCCAGACTATATTTATTTTATTATGATATTGCTGATGATACTTACATTATGATAATACTGCATGTCAGTTTTAGGTGACATTTAGATTTGATAAAATTTTGCCAACTAATTTGAAAAGTTACTCTTAATTTAAATGGCAGGATTTTCATATCTTATTTCAAAAAGGATTAACTGAATATGTGATTGCAGTTGTCCTTTTCAAATGTGAGTCACCCTCAAAGTTATAAAAGAACTGGACAGAGGTATACTTTGCAGGGGAGTTTTCCTGGACAGAAATAAGAATTTTATATTGTCTTCAATGTTCATATTTTCCTTCCCAATTCTCTACAAATTCATTAAAGAAGGGACAAGTGATGAAAATGTCTTCCACCATCTTGATACAACCTCTGCCTTTTAAGGACTTGCCAGTTATCTAAAAATGCAAGTCGAAAAAAAGATAAAGCTAGTGAAAGTAATTCCATGGAAGATAATGAAAAATGTGAAAGGTAAGATATCTTTATTTGTACTAGGAAGTATGCCAGGAAGCCTGCCCCTTAATAAGATTATCAAAAGTACTCCAGGGATCAAAGAATGAATAACTGACTCAATGAATTAATAGATTAATTTCAATTCTGAACCAAGGTTAGGATAGGGGAGGATTAACTCCTGACAATAAATACAGTCTTAGTATTTAAACTAATATACAAGGGCATTTAAGTCAGGAAATCTGTGTTCACAGCAGACTCCTTTTCTCTTTAAAAATTGCTTATAATTTCAGCATCTTTCATGATTCTCAGGGCACCAACTTGAATATTAGAAAACAAAAGCAGTTGGGAAAATACCATGTCATAATGATGTACAATCAATTCAAGGAAAACTCAAAAGTGTGGTGCTTATGCATAAATCTCATGGCATTGCATTATTGCTCATAGCATCCCTCCAATCTCATCACTTGTTTGTGTTTTTGTCACATACCATTCTAAATATTAACTGTATTTTGGAAGAAATAGGAAAGTGCAAATAATTTGACTGTCAAGAGAAACAAAAATTAGGAGAGAGCACAGAAGATAGCAAAAATAAAATTGGAATAAAGAGTTGTAAAGTGAATGAAAACTGAAAACTGCTGAGACATTACACTGCAAAATGCAGGACTTGTAACAGGAGGAAATTTAGCTAGAAACAAATAGCTAAAATAGTAAAAGGGACAATCACAATATCTGAGATCTGATACTTCTCATAATGCTTCAGGCTTTCCAGATGTATTGGATAAACATTTAAAGAAAACTTCCAAATTATTTGCAACCAGGCCATGTTATAGAAGATTAACATGATTGCACAGAAATTATCCCCTGTTGAAGTAGTTTAATAGTTTATGTAATTCGGAAGTATTTTTAAATTATTATTTTTTTAAAAAAGAGTGGCTTCTTGTTGCTTTATGGAGAGAAATCAGACCATCCAAACACTCCATTTTATATTTTATCTTCTCCTCTAATTGCAGGCATAAAAGTAAAGTAATATTCTCAACTAAGATCTGTTGTTGAAACAATCAATGACTTGAGAATTTAAAAAAAATCAGATTGGGCAAAAAGCATGGTTTGTTTTGAATTCCAGTTTCAGAATAATATTCTAATGGCATTAATGTAGTCATCAGGAATTATATATCTCATTGCTTCTCCCTGGAGTGTAATTGCTACCTTGGCTCTTTCATGTATTAAAACCCTACTATTAATAACTATTTGCTTTTCCTGTTCATTCTTATAGGGAGAAAAACAACTATTTTCCCCTTTTGCTCAGAGGTTAGATTATGATATAGACATCTAGTTAATATACATTCATTCTCAGAGACAAAGTAATATGTTTTGGTGAACCTTCATATTATGGGTATTAAAAAAATGAACAGCACTTACAGTGAACATAAAACAAGCGTGATGTGATGAATGCAGAGGGTAATTTCTGTCTATGGACAAGTGGCCTTTTGTTGCTATGACACAGACTCATTTTTAATAGGCTGTTTCTCACACCCAAGTACAGGCTACGCTATGCATTATGCCAAATGACACATAAAATTCCTGCTGGGATCTAATTAATGGGATTTTCCCCTGCCAAACTGTTTGCTTATCATGATCCTTAACTAGACTATAGTGATTCTTAATTGGGGTTCTTCAAAATTACACATTAAAAGGCAGTCCATTGTTGTTTATATAAAGCTTCAGGGAAGCAGAAAATCTCAGTAGATGGAGACCCGGAATAATATATCTTCCAAAGAAGTCCTTTAAAAAGATAAATAACTGTTACATTTATGATGAAAAAAGGTTTTGGCCATGTAATTCCTTAAAAACAGTACAACACAACTACATGGTTTAGGATATCTATATAGAATCTTATATATCAGCCTTCTATATAGCATCTTTGGGATGTTTTGGATTCAGCTCCAGATATATGTGATGAAAAAAAAAAGTTCCACTAAGTTTAACAGAATTTTTTTTCAACATTGACCTAAGTCTTTAAAGTGTTAGTTCCTAATTATATTGAATAATCCATATTAAATTGTGTACATAATGCTGTTCTTTCAGAATGTAGACAAGCATCCATATTAAGATATTAGCCTCAAGTCTCAGCTTCCATGGAATGCCAGCAACATGCCAGTCTCAGTATTTTTGCTATAGTAAATCCAGAGCAGAGAATAGTCTTTAGTGCAGAACAAAAAAGTAACAAGAGCGAAATAAATCTTATAAAATAATAATAATAATAATAAATTATCAAAGAGAAATAATAAAAAGTAGCTAAGAAATCCCATACTTGAGAGATTTAAATTTTCTCTGTGCATTGCTTTTAGTGGAGCAGACTTTGCTTCTTCCCAAAGGAATTGCCTGGAGGTGGCATGGCTGATGGCTTTGCAATGATTTGCATTTTGGGACTAGTATTGAATGCTTATCTGTATTTATAGGATGATATTTGGTCTATGTCACCCGTGAACTGACAATATGAACCCTCTCTGCTTATCTGTTGGTTTCCTGAGGCATTGAAAGCTTGTTCTGAAATGTTCATGTCATTTATACCAAGTGAAATAGAGAAAAGGATCTCAGTGGACCAGAAGTGTATGTTGTTTGACTCCCAGAATCAGAAATGATGGAAAGTCCAGGTAAGGAAAAGGGTAGTAAAATATGTCTTCCTTGATGAAGGCTTGTCCAGCTTTGGTACATCTCTGAACAGATGCAATCCAAATTGAAACAATCTGTCTTAGCAACACACTGTCAACAATAAGATTTTTTTCTGGGGGGGGGGGGGGGAGGTGTACCACAAGCAGACAGCAATTTCCAAGACATCATGGAAGTTACTCAAGATAAAAAAGTATGACTATATACACTATGTGTGGTGTATATGTGTATACAAAGATATACGAAACACACACACACACACACAATTCTTATGTATAAATCTTTACTCTTTCCTACTCTTATTAACTTTAAAATAGAGTATGCCTGACTATTTGCAATTATAAGTTTCTTTGAGAGCCTTTTTGGGAGAAATGCAGGGTAAATTTTTTCCTGAATAAATATGTAAGCAAAAGTTACTTTCAGTCTGATCCATTAAGCCCATATTTCTTTGAAACTCAGCAGGAATTCATTGCTTGTGAAAGACAAATTGAGACAAGTAAGTGTAGGGATCAATAATGGAAAGGAGGTGTAGGGAGGAAAGAGATCCATAAGATAACACACAGAAGCACTTCTATGTACACATTTGTCAACTATGGAAACTTCACACCCTGCTAACAAATACATATTAATTTCAAAATGTATATATTAAAGAGCATATTTACCAAGAAAAGCTGAATGAAAGTAAATCAGCATGGTTTTAAAATTGGAGAAAGAAATGTCTATAACCTGAGGTATGCTGATGACACAACCCTGACAGCTGAAAATGCAATCCCCAGTATTAAAAGTCAAAGTGCACAGTGAACATCTGGAAATATAAAGAAAATTGAATTACTGTAATGATAACAGACATAACAACCTGCCTTAGATCTAATAATGAAGATATTGAACTGGTGAATACCTGCCTTTTAGAATCAACTACCAACAGTGAAAGAAATATGCTGAAAACTACCACTTAGTAAAGCAGCCAAGAAGGCTTTGGATATTCAAATTCCACAATGTGTCTATACCTACAAAGATCAGAATCATGCCCTGGTAGTCCTTGTAACACTCTAGGGAAGCAGCAATTGGATTTTCAAGAAGCAGAGTTGGAAGAGTAATGATGCTTTTGAACTTTAGTGTTGGAGAAGACTCCTAGGGATACTATGGACAGCCAAGAAAACAAACCAATGGATCATCAAACAAATCAAGCACTAAGGACCTTTCATGAATATGTCTTAGATTTAAATTCTTCTGCAGTTAAGGGGCAAACAAAGCGGGATACATTAGGCAGGAACTTCACATCAGAAACGCCAAAGGCAAATCTGGGGATGTTGAATGAAGACCTGATTCTCTCTAGGAGAATTGCTGAATTTTTATATAAAACAAAGAACAAATTACCTCAGTGAGCAACAAATAGGCTTGAAGACCTAAAAACCTAACAAATAACAAGGGATTATTAGCAAAAAAACTTTAATGATAACAATATAGAGATGAAGTGGAGTTTTGGAAGAATCAAAACAGAAATAATAAATATACAACAAAATAAAATGATAAAAAAAAGGGAGAGGTAATCCTTCTGCATACCTGCATATGCTCGATGGGGAAGGAGAATAGCATACAGTACACAGTGGTCAATTTCTTTGTTGTAGTGTAAAAGAAATAGAAGTCTAAGAGTCTAGCAGAAATCTAAACAATTCCCATGTGCGCTGATGAATTCAGGTTCAAGCCTGTGTGCAGCTACAAAAATTTTCTGGGTGACTTGGGGCCAATCATTCTCAATGCTACTTCTCTAATAAATACACGGATCCTTGAACTCTTGGATGAAAGGTGGGATATTAATCTAATAAACAACAAGAACTGGTCAGCAAATGTAAAAAGCAAATGGCATCACTTTA
Organism: Laticauda colubrina; assembly: GCA_015471245.1. Lineage (NCBI taxonomy): Eukaryota > Metazoa > Chordata > Lepidosauria > Squamata > Elapidae > Laticauda > Laticauda colubrina. The sequence goes on from BLBF01000025.1 coordinate 9,030,057, forward strand.
ATCCCTGAAAAGGTCCAAAGTAGTTCAGTTTTTAAACCAAACCATGTTGAAGCCAACTGAATTTTTCAAAGGAGGCTACTCCATCGGGCCAGACAAACAACATATGGAAACTTCAGCAATTTTAGCATTGGAAGCATTGGGGATTGATACCAGTTTCTCCTGAAATTTCCAAATCTGACAAGTTGAATGGAAAAGATGATCCTCACGTGCATTTAAATAAAATATTAAAATTAAAAGAATATTATCTTTTGTTTGACATTAAAGGAAAATGTTGTTCAACTATTTACAAAGTGTGCACTACTATTACTGTTAATTTTCTCATCACTTCTTATCACCCATTTCCTCCCACTTGTGACTGTATGACTGTAACTTTGTCGCTTTATCCTTACGATTTATATTGACTGTTTCCTAGTATGATTTGATTGCTTATTGTACCCTATGACTATCATTAAGTGTTGTACATTATGATTCTTGATTCTTAATGAATGTATCTTTTCTTTATGTATACTGAGAGTATTTATACCAAGACAAATTCCTTGTGTGTCCAGTCACACTTGGCCAATAAAACTATTCTATTCTATTCTATTCTATTCTATTCTATTCTATTCTATTCTATTCTATTCTATTCTAATCAGTTCTAATATAACAAAGATGTAAGGAAGCAGGATAAAGTTGTATCAGCTATTTCTAGAACACTACACAAGGATGTAGGAGACCATAAAACATCTGTAAAAGTTTACTAATTTAGCCACATAAAAGAGGAAAAGATAATATTTAGCAGGAGTGTTAAAATGTGTAAACAGATGGTTACAAATAAATAACTAATAAAAGAAATAGAAATGTGTTTTGCTTTACTAAGCTACTGCATTCATTTATAACATTAGTCTTTTCACCAAAGCAGCTGTACTTTTGGGAGAAAGGGGGGTGGCTTACATAGAAAATTGGGGGGAAAAAAGCTGCAGCTGCTTTAATAAAGTGCTTGTGCATGTCCTAAAACAATTCTTCCAAAACTTGTGTGGAGAATACATATCTCTGCTATTTTTACACAGATTTTAAAATGGTTCCCAAGACCATTTGCAAATTAAAATTTAATGTTTTAATCTGCAAATGCCTTAACATGAAATAATGAAAACAAAAGGAAAATTCCAATACTTTCAGCAAAATTCATCAAGAAGATACTGCTAACAATAAAATTCAAGAACAACTTCAGTAGAGGCAAGAAACCATCAACAAAAACATACAATGTAACTTTATTGAGTGAAAGGGTTAAAAAATGAATAGAATGGACAGTGTAAGAATATCAGGAATATTATGCAAAATGCTATTTAATGAAAGGACAAGAACAAAAGTCTGGTTTTCTCGAGCAATCTCAACTGACTGGTAACAGTTGAAAGACTCCATGAGTTTATAGCAATTTGATTTTATGATAATGTTCTTGGATTTTTTTGGTCCTTTATCAGAACCAACCTTCCTTCCTTCCTTCCTTCCTTCCTTCCTTCCTTCCTTCCTTCCTTCCTTCCTTCCTTCCTTCCTTCCTTCTGTAGATACATCAAATCTTAATGAAGTTTTCTAATATTACAAAATGATCTATTTTCCAATTATGTTGATGGTCCAATGAAAACTATAAAACAAAGGAAGTTTTTCCTCATTTAGACTGGGAAGGACTGGAATGCAGCAGCATTTTGAACTGCCTAATATGATGCTCTGTATGGTTTTAAATCTAATGATTATAAACTAATTCTGAAATGATCTGCTCCTTTTGAGAGACAACAAATTGTGAGCTTCAGGTGATAGCAATAAAATGAAACATAATGGTCTAGAGTAGTCAATTTTTATATTCTTTTGAAAAGAATGAATGTTTCTTCCTTCAGTTGCTGATATTAGGTAATACCAATTGCACTCTTTCCTGTCTCAATAGTCTCAATAGAATGAAAAAACCATGAAGATGAATATATAATCTTATCTTTACTTAGCACAGCTCTCTCAGCTTCAAGACCAGAGCACAGTCGTGCTCTTTAAAGTTCAATTTCATTAAGCCCAAGAGGTAATATCAGAAGCCCACTAAAATTAGTGTTTTTTACATACTATTCTCCCCATTGGCTAAAAATTGAATTATCTTAATTGTTTCTATTAAAATCATGGTAACAAAATCCCTTTATTGATGGAGACTGGAAATATTCTCTCATTCCCCCCCCCCCCAAAAAAAAAAAAAAAGATATGCACTATTTTCCAACAAGCGAGAAAGTTCATCTCTGATTATCTTTGGTTAAGAAAGTAATGTGATTGGGAACAATAAACAGTGTATGGTTACTTATGATAATTTGTTTTTTGTAAGTACAGGTAGTTCTTGACTTACAGCAGTTCGTATAGTGATCATTCAAAGTGACAATGGCATTGAAAAAATCAACTTATGACCTTTTTCAAGAGCTGTGGTAACACAGTGGTTAGAATGCAGTATTGCAGGCTAATTCTGCCCACAGCCAGGAGTTCAATCTTGATTGGTTCAAGATTGACTCCACCTTCCATCCTTCTGAGGTCAGTAAAAGGAGGACCCAGATAGTTGGGGATAATATGCTGATGTTTGTGAAGTGCTCAGAGAGTGCTGTAAAGCACTATGGAGTGGTATATAAGTCTAAGTGCTTTTGCTATTGCTATTCATGCTTACAATCATTGCAGCACCCCCATAGTCCTGTGATCAGAATTCAGACACTTGGCAACTGACTCCTAATGATGGTGGTTGCAGTGTCCTGGGCTCATGTGGTCACCTTTTGTGACATTCTGACAAGCAAAGTCAATGGGGAAAATCAGATTCACTTAACAACTGTGTTACTAACTTAATAAGTGCAATGATTCACATAACAACTGTGGCATGAACGGTTGTAAAAGGGGCAAAACTCACTTGTCAACTGTCTCACATAGCACATAAATTTTGGGATCAGTTGTGGTCTACCTGTACTGTTCTAATTTTTGGTCATTGAAATATGAATAGATGCTTCTTTGTGAAGATGTAATTATTTGGGGGGAAATGTAGACATTGTCTCTTGCAGCTGGTAATAATGTATTCCACAAAATATACAAGTATATCTTGTGACCATTGCAATACATTGTTAAACATTTAACTAGTTTAAATAGATCAAGTAATTCCCCAGTCCCATGCATTTTTAAACATGCTTGCAGTCTTTGAAGTTCCAGATGTTTATTAACTCATTGGTGCCACCAAGCACAGAGTGTAAAACAATAATGTAGAATTACTTCTGTATTGCAGTTTAAATTGAGCAATAAACCAAGAAGAGAAGTTGTAGTAGTATAATTAAGGCCATAATGAAGGTGAAGAGATAACTTGATAATTCTTCCCCTTGCAATTTGATATTAAATTGCAATACCTACAAAGTGGCAAGCCAAGGGACAAAGTTTTAAATGCTAATTAAACATATGTTGCCAAGTGAAACAAACAGCAATCAAGGAGAAGGTAATAAAACTTGATAAAACTGGAGGAACAAAAATCATGAAAGGAAAAATGCAGCACAATTACAATATACTCCCTGGAAATAATTAGGAAAAATTAGAAAAACAGTTAATAATATAACGGTTTTCTTCAATATTTTGACCAATAATTCATTAAGCCAACATTACTTTTGTTATTCTTACATAGAATGTCATTGCACTTCATAAACATTGTTTCCAGATATTTGATGTAATTAGCACCATTTGACATCTATTCCATCTATTCCAGTAATATATCTGCTAGCTAACTCAAACATTCAAAATCAGTTGTAATCTACAGGGATGGGATTGGGATATTATTCTTGTTGCTTTTAGGGTGTGTTTCACATGGATATTGCATAGTAAAGTGTACTGGATCATGTTTTTAGCTGGATGGTGGTGGTGGAAAGGTCCATGCCAGTGTTAAACAGGCAAAAATAATAGAATTCTCTCTTTTGGGCGATCATTGAAAATCTCACATACTCTTTCTTTTAAGTACAGAGGGTAAAAGGGTTGCTTTGCAGAGACAAGGAAGGTCTGGAAAGTGATTGACTTGTTTCAGGCAGATCTCTTGTTCTTTCTGTGCTGCCAGAGGTTCAGGCAGGCCAGGGCAATGAATCTGTCTTGGAAACTGAAGGAGCACACTGGAGCTAGCAGTGAATGAATCAAGGAGAAAAAACAAGGCCTAGTAACAAAGACTATATGTGAGGGCAGAAAGTAACAATCCAGCCCTTTGTATCCAGGATTTCTATCTTCAGTCTCTTTCTCCTGTCCTTATATGGCAAAGAACGTCTTGCAGTTCGTTTATCAATCTTAGAAGCAGATGTTTTGGATAACAACCCTATCTCAAATCAGAATCTTTGCTTCTGGGCTTTGTCAACTTCAGCCCTCAAACTTTGGAACAGGTAATGGGACTTTATAAACAGAGGAGAAAAGCGGCCTTGAAATAACTTCTCAGAATACTAAGGTATACCAGTCCCTCACAGACATCGATGTGACAAAATAAAGTTAGAAAGAGAAAGAAAAGGGAAAGAGGGAGGAAACAAAAGGTAATGTGTACACAGCGTTAGTAGCACGGAAATAGGATGAGCAGTGAATGGTTTGCATCCTATATACATCCTCTAGGCTTCCTATGAACATCTGTTTAACATCCCCACTACATACTACCCACGTCCGTTCTTTTCCTTTCTTTTCTGTTCTGTTTATGCAAATTTTTGCCACTTTTTGGAGCGGATAACAACGGATGGAGCACCCCCTAATTTTGCTCGTCCGCTGTGTCCTTTTTGCATACGTTTTGCATCCGTCGGCCAGTGGGACCTAGCCTTAACCAATCAGTCCAGTAGCAGCTCCCCTCTCGTTCTCAGCAGATATTCAGTTTCCCTGACCTTGATTCCCACGCTTTGTCAGGTTGATGTTTTGTCTAGCGGATTAGGGCACCACATTCCAGTCCATCCTAACTCCTCCCTCCCCCAATGAGTGGCAACTAAGAAACAAAGCAAAAGTAAATATGGCTTTGGCCAAAGTCATTTCAAGGTTGATAATGAGATATATGGAGGGCTAGGACTTGTAATGCTTCTTCTTTGAGCTCATATATTTCTGGTATCTCCTTGCTGGACCTGAAGTCCTCACAAAGCACTTTGAAAACACCAACAAATAGGTCAGCATTTTGAAAAAAGAAAATAGATTTTGTTAATTGGTAGTATTTGCAGTGGGCTATTGTATTCATGAAAATGTGGGTAAATTCAGCCTAGAACAGAATGGCTTACCATAAGCAAAAGGAAGATTGGATCCATGGGTACTAAGGGATTGATTGGGATAAAAGGAAAAGAAAAATGGTAAGGAGAACACAGCGAAGTGTCATATTATTATAGTGTTTTTTATTCAGTAATCAGTATACTACAAAAACATACAGTAGGTCTGTGAAATATTGATCCCACTTTGCCTTCCATTGCCAATATATTCACTTTTTTAAAGTTTGTAATAATTTGTTAACTTCAAAGCCATTTTTTGGCCATCAGGGGAAAAGAGAAAAACAGGTGAAATTATTGTTGTTAAAAACAATATTTAATTTTAAAACAATGTTTAATTTCAAAACAAAATTTACTTTAAAATCTCATTTAAGAAACTCTGAATGATCTCAGTTTTACAGTTGATGATTTTTGGATACCCCACGTATTTTTTCTCCTGAAAAATTTTATTGCTGGCACTGTAGAATTAAGGCCCTGTCACACTGCCCAACGGATGCAAAACGGACACAACGGATGAGCAAAATGTTCCATCCGTTGTTATCCGCTCTCAAAAGGGGCAAAAATTTGCATAACCAGAGTGGATAACACGGACGTGGAGAGGACGCAGAGCGGATGGAAAGCGGATGCTGAATGGAAGCCCAGCGGATGGAAGTAGATGGGAGCGGATGGCACATCCACTAGGCTTCTGGGGGGCCGCAGCAAAGCGGACGTGGAACGTATACAGCGGATGCACAGCGGATGCACAGCGGATGAAGCGGATGAAGCGGATGCAGAGCAGAAGCCTAGTGGATGCAGAGCGGAAGCCTAACGGATGCCTGGCGTTAATTGCGCATGCGGGGGGGTGCATTGTGTAAGCCACGCGGATATAAAGGGAAGCAGCTCGCACGTGGCCAGCATTCGGAGGAAAGACCTGCTGCAGGATACATCGAGTCCTTGCCTGCCCTGCCTGCATGCCTGCCTGCAAGCCTTGCTGCCAGCCTTCCTCCCAGCCTGCCTCCAAGCCTCCTGGCCAGCCTCCCTGCCAGCCTTGCTCTCTGCCTGCCTGCCAGCCTTGCTGCCAGCCTGCCTTCCAGCCTCCCTGCCAGCCAGTCTGCCTGCCAGCCTTGGTGCCTGCCTTCCTGCCAGCCTTCCTGCCAGCCTTCCTGCCAGCCTTCCTGCCAGCCTTGGTGCCTGCCAGCCTTGGTGCCTGCCAGCCTCCCTGCCAGCCAGCAACCCCACAACCATGGGGAAGAAGCGAAAGCCTCAGCAACCTGCCGCCATCCCTGCCAAGAGGGACAGGGCCACCCTCCCGCCTCCTGTCCCTGACTCTGCTTCTGCTGGGGCTTCTGCTGCTCGGGCTCGCTCTTCTGGTGCTGAAACTTCTGCTGAAGCTGCTCCTGGGGGTGGTGCTTCTGCTGCTGCGTACTCTGCTCAAGCTGCTCCTGGTCCTGCTGGTCCTGCTGGTCCTGCTCGTGCTCCTGGACTTGCTCGTACTGCTCGTGCTCCTGGTCTTGCTCGTCCTGCTCGTCCTGCTCATGCTCCTGGTCCTGCTGGTGCTGCTGGTGCTTCTGCTGCTGGGGCTCCTAGTGCTTACTCTGCTGCTGCTGATCCTGGTCCTGCTGATCCTGCTGCTGCTGCTGCTGATGACGATGATGATGATCCTGCTGCTGTGGCCACTGCTGCTGCTGGTGCTGCTGATGATTATGATCCTGCTGGTGATGATGATGATGATGATGATGATGATGATCCTGCTGGTGCTGCTGCTGCTGGTGCTGTGGAGGAGCAGCCCCTACCACCTGGGAGCCCCTCTGATGAGGGCCCATCTGGTCCTGCCAAAGGGAGGAAGAGGCATATGTGGGGACGGGAGAGGAGGCAATACTTCATTGAGGAGAAACACGAGGATGAGGTGCTGGAGTGGCTGAGAGAGAATGACTATCTGTGGCGGAAGGGACACTGGCTGTACAGGGACACCAAGCGGAAGCAGGCTGCTTGGAGAGAGAGGGCGGAGAGTATGGGTTACACTTCGGAGGTGATCCTCGGCTGGTGGAAGCACATGCACACCTGGTACGGGAAGCTGCACCTGAAGAAATCTGGCCAGGCCACGGTTAAGCTGACGGACAGAGAGACCTACGTCATGGCCAGGTGCAGCTTCCTGGAGGGTGAGATCCGCCACCGAGGAGCACCAGCAGCCCCTCTCACAACCCTCTCTCTCCGGCAGCCTGCTGAGACCCAGTCCTCTTCTGGCTGAGAGTCAGTCCCTGTCTCCAGGCAGGTTTCTGTGGAGCGTGCCATGGCGGAGAACCCACGGACAGATGTTGTAACCGTGGTGGAGCACGTGGAGGACTCCCTGGTGCGGTGGGAGAAAGGAGACATCGAGTCCACCACAGTCGTAGCCACATCCACCACCCCCCAGCTCTGCCTCCACAGAAAGGCAGAGAGCCAGACAGCAGGAGGGGCAGAGCCACACTGTCCTGCTGGAGATCAGGGACGCCATCCGCACCAGTATAGATCTCCTCTCTCAGCTGGTCAGCACCGACTCCTCATCCTCCAACCGCAAGCCCTTCCTCACCTATGTCAACCAGACCCTCAAGAACATGGAGGAACCCCAGTACCAGGTGGTGAAGGACCGGATCACCGAGCTGCTTCACAACCCTCCTGATCCAGAGGAACCTGTTCCCACCCCATCCAGGTCTTCTCCTCCACCTCCACCCCAGGTGATGTCCCTCCCATTCCAAGGCTTCCCACAGGCCCTCACCTACCAGGGCTACGGCTACCAGGAGGTCCAGCAGCACAGGCAGCAGCCCTTCCCAGTCCAGGCACAGAGTCATCGAACGACACCGTTGCCACCGGTTCCACTGATGTCACCGATGCCACCCACGACAATGATGCCACCGATGACAGCGATGCCACCCATGCCAGTCCTCACCCAGCTGCAGACCAGACATCCCCACTACACTACTGCTTCCTCCACCCCACAGCCAAGCCCAGCCTCAGTACATCTCTCATCAGTACTGGGGCTGACACCTCATGGCATGGAGGAAGGACCTCTCAGCATCGCGGGTCTGAGCCAGCTGTCTGAGAGCTTCCTCAACACACGGTCCCCTGTTGTCCTTTCGGGGCCAGGCACCCCAATGACGATACAGACAAGCACTCCAGCACCACCCACCTCCACAGCACCTGGACCCTTCACCCCTGAGAATGGGCACACCTCCGAGTGACCAATAAGAGTGCCAGAGACTGGGTAGCTGGCTACCTGTGGACTTTATTTGGACACTTGACTTGGGTCATATTTTTTTTACAGCTTGTTGTTCAATAAAGTTTATCTTTAATTCACACACTTGCTTCATTTCTTTTTTTTGTAATAAAGTCTTGGTGGAAACTTTTAGAATTGTTTTAAGCCTTTGCATGCTTGTGGGATGGGTTAAGATAGCAGTGGGATGGGCAGGGATACCTGTGGGATGGGTAATAGCTGTGGGATGGGTAAGGATAACAGTGGGATAGATAAGCCTCCAGTGCAAGCATAGTGGGATTGTATAGTGATCCCTCCCAGGTGCCACACCTTTGGCCCTTTATTATCAATAACAATTTAATCATTGATCCACACATTTCAACATGAACACAACTCTTTATTAAATGCCCTGTTCTTTGTAGGCCCACCCAACATACATGGCCCAATCTCATCCGTGTGATGAGACAGGCTGAAGGAAGCACCCATTAATCATCTATCATCCTGTCTTGCCACTCCACTGCTCCAGCTGGGGAGTTGCACCAGTGTCTCAGGAGGTTGCGCTGCTTCTTCCCTTCACGTGAGGCTCTGTTGGGGCCTTGCACATCCTGAGTGTCTATCAGGTTTCGCCCTTGCCTCCATTCCCCAGGCTCCATGTCCCCATTGCCTTGCTGGAGGTCCACGAGCCTGTTCTGCAAGACTGGGTAGCGGGTGTGCATGAGATTATGCAGGATGCAGCAAGCTTCCACGATCCTCCTCATGGTCTCTGGGCGATGCTGCATGGTGGTGAGAAGTACCTGGAACCTGTTGGCCAGGATGCCAAAGGCGTTCTCCACCACCCGCCTTGCCCTGGACAGCCTGTAGTTGAAGATCCTCTCTTCACGGGTGAGGAGTCTGGAAGTGTAGGGCTTCATGAGGTAGGTTGTGAGGGAGAAGGCGTTATCCCCCACGATGAAGTAGGGCACATCTTGCATGTCGTTGGGTAGGGGATCTGGATCTGGAAAGCCCATGATGAGGTTGCCTTCCAGCCCCTTCTTGAGGTCACTGGCGTTGTATACCTGGGCATCTAACATGAGCCGCTGCCTGAAGCATCGATGTACATGAACTTGTAGTCAGCATCGACCATGGCAAAGAGGACAATGCTGAAGAAGCCCTTGTAGTTGAAATAAGTGGACCCCGACTTGGCTGGAGCTTTGCAGGCCACATGCTTGCCATCGATGGCTCCAATGGTGTGAGGGAAGTTCCACTTCTGATACCACTGCTCTGCAACTTTCTTCCATCCTTCATCAGTGGAGGGGCACTGGAGGAGCTCCTCCTTGTATTCTTCGATGATGGCCTGCACCACTTCTCTGACCACAATGCTGATGGTGTTGGGTGGCACCCTCCAGCCGTACTGCATGCTCCTGTATGTGGTCCTTGAGGCCAGGTGGCACAGAGTGAGTGCCACCTTGAGCCCAGGTTCCAGGCTGGGCCGGAAGTTGGTGTTTGCCTTGGTCAACCTGGGTGTCAGCCGCTGCACAACTTCGTCAAACATTACTGGAGGCATCCTCATGAAGTTCTGGAATGCCCGAGTGTCTTCGTTCCTGAGCTCCACCATCTGCTTGTTGTACAGTCTGTACTCTGCTCTTCTCCCGATCCATCTTCGGACCCAGACGCTTCTTGGCCGCCTTCTTTTCTTCCCGTGGTAAAGTTCACAGAGCCTGTAGATGGCTTCGCACTGTTGCAGAAGGATGGTGGCTGCCAAAAGGACTGTGTTACAATCCACGGTTGACATGACTGGATACTGTGGAAGAGGAAGAATCAGATGAAGGCTGCAGAGATCCGCACAGCTGGGCTGCTGGGCTGAAAGTGAGATGCAGATGAGTTGCTCCGCCTTTTATAGGCAGTATAGGTGTCCCTTTGCATCCTCTAGGCATCCTCTAGACATCCTTAATATCCGAGATAGGTCCCCTCTGCGAACGTTTTTTCCATTTTAAACACTTTGCTTCCGTTAGGCATCCGTTCTGCATCTGTTCTGCATCCATTCTGCATCCGTTCTGCGTCCGTTCCGCTTCCTCCCTGCATCCGAGAGGATGTGAGTTGCGCGGATGCGCAGCGGATGCCTTGCGGATATAGCGGATGCAGAACGGATGCAGAACGGATGCCTAGCAGATGCAAAACGGACGCATTGGATACATTTTCCGCACAAAAGTTTTGAGCCGCTCAAAACTTTCTGAGCGGATGAAACGTCCATAAATGGATGCTGGACGGATAGAGAGGAAGCAAAATGGAGGCAGTGAGTACATCACGTTTTGCAACGGATGGCAAGCTTTTTTGTCCGTTTTACATCCTCTTTGCATCCGTTGGTCCAGTGTGACAGGGGTTTTAACATCTAAATTTCCCAAGGATCTATTTTTCTTTCTTATTCATAGAAGTCTCTTCTCATTTCATTGTACTCTTTTTTTTCAGTATCAAAACCAATGCATAAGTTAATGTATTTCCAACTGATTGTAAATTTCCAAACTAAATTTTAAACTATAGTATTTTTTAATGCCACCTGATAAGGTCTTTCCTCTAAATTAATATGAATGTAATTGTCTCCAAATAATGGTAAAGTCAGGAAATGTAAGGTATGAAACAGTATACATTTTCCCCCATTCTAGGAAAAATCCCAATACATTGTGCAAACTACACAGATACCATTTAGTTGGTTCACAATCTGTTTTTATGTTTTTTGCTCCTATAAGATGAGAGTAGAAAAAGTATAATAGGATCATTAATTAAATGTCAAGCAAAAATTATCTAGTAAAATTGGAAGTTAACCAGTTATAAGAACATTTGTGACTAAATAGCTACTATGGCTCAAAAGATTCTAAGTAGCTAAATAACTTGCCCTTTTCTGTTCATCACTTATTTCCATTATTATCTGAAATGTAACAACCAAGATAATTTCCATTTTGTCGAACAGAATTTGTATGTAGTCCGCTTAATGATATTTTTTTATGAAATTCTGTTGCTGATAATCACTTAATGTTTAGCAAATGAATTGGAAACCTTATGAATGTGATTATTTTTAGATATAGTCCTGCTCAATTATGTGCAGGTATATGCAAAATGGGTAAGTAATCCTACTCTTCAATGGGATGGTACGACTCATTGATTGCAGTACATCTAATCTAAAAAAGGCCAGACTCTGGTTTTAAATTACTGTCCAGCTAAACCAAAAATATAACCCATTTAGCAAGTACAATTTAAGATACCTCTTGGTTTTCTCATTTTAAAATTTTATGGGTAATTGGAAAGTAATTAATCTGTATTTCCTAAAACTGAAATTAAAGGCTTAATATTTAAATCTGGTCCATTTCACTGTTCTGCTCTGGTTGAAGCCAGTTTTTTCATACTTTGTTTTATTAATAAAATGAATAGAACCGGTTGTTCATAGTTGAAGTCCTTTCATGACAAAGGTTCTCAAAACCATAGCCTGTGAGTCTTGTTGAGGTAGTCTACAGAACGTTTGCCTAATAACTAAGAGATCTACTTAATTTCAGGTTTAAGTTTCCCCCTTTCCCCTGGCTCCGTGATATAATGATGAACTACAGGAGTTGACCAGCAAGTTAAAGGTCTAAATTGCATATAAAAGGAAACTTGACTCATGTTGCAATTAATGCTTTGGTGATTCCTACTATAAAACAGCAGGCCCCACAAATTCAGTACCTGCTACTATGAGGGGATGAATCAAACTCCTAAGTCCTCCTGGAGTTCTATAACAACATCTTCAAAGATTTGTGTGTGTACTTTAAAATATTCACATAATCACCCATCTTAAAACAACTCTGTGCAGCTGACAGTATGAAACAATGAAAAACCAACAGCTGTAAAACTGAAAACAGAAAAACCTGTGCCACAAACATGCTTCTCTGCTGTACCCACATACTTGTCCCCCTCTGACTTCAACCTATCCCAACACCTGGGGAAGAGCTAGATTTTCTGTGATGCTTTTGATTGTTGCTATGCTATGGTGCGTAGGGATAAAATCTCTCATTGGGAGGCTCTCAATGTAGCATCAATGATGCTGAGTCAATTATGCAGTTATTCCTGTTGAAAAGTAAAATTGAATGTTTCAGTCTGGGTCATTTGACACTTGGGGATGCTGCTTGGAGCAATATCATCAGAGCTTGTTCCTTGGATCCTTGCTTACTTTGATTTCTAACCAAGATGGCATCAGAGATATGTTAGTTAATGCATATTTGAGGAAAAGCAAGTTAAATCCTTTTTTACAGGGGGAAATTATGTTATGATTAATAACCCTGGTTCTTAAAGTTGCAACTGTTACATATTTTTTGTTAGAGAATCAACCAAATAAGCTGCTTCTAGACTTCTTGCTGATTTTTTTTTTATTAGTGATAGTGAATTGCAGTAGTATTTAATCTATATGTCCATTGCTATCATCAACTATGAGGGAGACAGGATAGTTTGAAATCCAAAGCATGGAATTACCGAGCTGAACCACTGAATATGTTACTATTATAATCTGTAAATTTATATGCAAGATGCAGGGAATGTGCTTCTCAAATGTTAAGCTGAACACTTATGTAGGATTACAAAATGAATATTTTAAGACCAATTTATTTGGTCAATTTTATAACCGATCATATGGACTATAAAACAGTTCCTTTATTTGATGAACTTGTTATGTGGTATGCTTCCTGGTTAACCTGCTAAATATTTTATTGTACATATTTTACTATTTAAATATTTTATAGTAAAGAGATATTAAGCCTACGATGGTACAGCTACTTACCTGAAAATTAGTCTATAGATCTCAGTGAGACTTATTCCTGAGTACGCAGATCAAACTTATTTTCAGCCTATTGCAGGTTTGCATTTCCACACATGCATTTTTCTTATTTAGTTCTTGCCTTAATCCAGACTGTGTACTTTAAAAAGAAAATTGACCATTCTGCCTGAATTGTCAGTTTCTCCTCCCCAATAAATTTCTGCATGTCATCCATCTATCTGTGTATGTTTCTGATGTACAGTTTATTTATTTATTTAGCGTATGGCAAATACATGGACTTATAGTGGTTCAAATGTTAATCTGATATACAGTATTTAATGCCCCAAAAGCTCCACTCCAAAAATATAAGCAGAATGATGTATGAACATATATATAACTTAAAAAAACA
>BLBF01000025.1:9044057-9078027 GCA_015471245.1 Laticauda colubrina
CAGAAACACCAATCAAACAAACTCCAAGTCCAATAAACACAGACCAAGACTCCCAACCAATCAGGATGTAGAAAAAAACATCCTGCCACAATAATAGGCTGGCCTCAAATTTAAAACCAATAGCTTTGAGACCCTGACCCACATACAAACTCTATACAGAAGCCTGATGATGGCAGATGAGATTCTGCTGAAATGTTGCTACAACTTTAAAAGCACTACAATGACGTGGGATAATACCCGAAGGAAGCTGAACAGCACACATGTAAGTACCCGCGAAAACTTAAAAAAACGTATATGTATGTATATATTGTATGTAAATAAAGTCTAATTAAAGTTAATTGTCTAAAATATAAAATATCTTTCTTATAAAATTAATTTCCCATTTGCACTGCTATACACAGCTTTAAACCAATACAGACACACCAATCAGACATACATACAAGTGCAGAAAGGGAGGGAGGGGGAAAGAGAGGGAGGGAGGGAGAGAACATACTGAGAATACCACCTTGCTAATACCTCTCAAAATTTCAGAAAGCTGGAAAACTGTAAGTGGTATCTAAGTATCATTTCAGGCTTTGCCTTAAAATATTTCTCTTTTGTTATATTCTCTTCCAGGTATTTCATTTTTATTTATCCAACACATTTGCCAAAGATCTAGACCAGACTGCTCATATTCCTGCATATCAATAATAAATAATAAATATTTATTTGCTCAAAGGTTGTTGGGTTTTTTTGCAAACGTAAAAGTCTCTTTAAACCACTTGAAAGAAGTATTTTCTCTTTCTGCTAATATAATAAAACTTTTTCACACCAAAATCACCCCAAAATCTCAATTTTTTAAAATAAGGTTAACTTGAATTGGGGAAAAATCATTTTACTATTTAAGATATAGAAGAGCTGACTTTTTTAAAAAAGACATGCAACCAGAGTGCTGTTTTCCTTTCATTAAAAAGATTGAATCCTTAGCATAATTAAGAATTTATATTTTTTTTCTTATATGTGAGAACATTAGCATAAGAAAAAGTTATCATGGTGTGGAACGCTGTAGTGGCTAATGTCATCCACTCTTAATAATAATTACTTTTCTTTCTCCCTTTCAGTATTTTGTTTGACACATTCAACAATTATATAAGAAGCTAAGAAAATAGTGTAGGCTCCAGATCAGCCTGATACTGTTTGCAGATTGCTAGATTTTAATTATATCAGATATGTCACATATTAAAGCATGATTGTGAAAGCTGTGTGCTGTAACACTTGGGATATATGTTCCTATCTATTTCCATATGACTATTTAGATACATCTGTCTGTCTATGTCTTCTGAGACGGACAATTTAGTACCACTCTTTTAATGGAATTAAATATTTAACAGAGAATTTCATTTTCTAAAGATTTCAGCTGTCATGTTTAATTTTTTAAAGGACGAGTTTCTATTCCTTTGGAAAAAAATCATTTTGAAAGGTGACATCAGCATTTGAAAAAAGCTTTTAGACTTCAAATTAGAGAGAAGTATTGATGTACAAGCCTATATTCAGTTTTTGATTCTTTCTAATATCTGTAATCAGGCACCTCACCTGCTGGGAGTTAAGCAAGGCTCATGTGTATTTGAAATCATACATTTCACTGTGAGAGAGATTAGAGTTATTCATAGGCCTGGTGCACATAAAACACTAAGCCAGGTGTGTGCAATATTTCTTTAGCTGTGGCAATTTTTCATTGTCTCTGAAATTTAAAGGTTTCAGAGTCTGTAAATATGGGATGCAAAAATCCAGGCAGCCTCAAGATTGCAGCCAAGATTTTTCTGCCTTTGAAATCCAGTGTGGACTTTGAAGTTCCATTGTGGACTTCAACTCCCAGAATTCCTCAACCAGCTATGCTGTGCTGGTTGCGGAATTCTGAGAGTTGCACAAGTCTTAAAATTGCCAAGTCTAGAGACTGCATCTTAAGGAAAACATATTTTGAAATTATAGGCTGCTGTTCCTGCAGTAGA
The DNA here is from genome assembly GCA_015471245.1 of Laticauda colubrina. Lineage (NCBI taxonomy): Eukaryota > Metazoa > Chordata > Lepidosauria > Squamata > Elapidae > Laticauda > Laticauda colubrina. The sequence continues at coordinate 9,046,046 of BLBF01000025.1, forward strand.
GTTCGACAGTGGAAACTTTCATTCTGAGAGAATCCTGAAATGGCTGAGACCACCAGCGATGTGTGATGCTTTACTTCTTTCCTCACCAAGGGGATCATCTGACTGATTTAGCTACCTACTACAACTCTTGAGTCAATTATCTAATTTAAAGTAATGCACTGTTTTTGCAGTCTTGGTTCTATAATTATCATAGCACTTTTTTAGTCTTGACTGACTTAACAGCTGTTGAAGCTAACCATAAAGAGGTGTTTCTGCTTTTGATCAGGGCGTGACTTGGATAGGTTTATAAGATGCTTGCCAAAATCATGAAATTTGGCTAGTTTGAGGGCGTTGGCAAAGAAGGTCCTCTTGATTAATGTCCTGATGTAATGCAATCCAAATAAATTGAACTCATATTTAATGACTATAGCTAAGAGAGCAGTTATCAGAACTTTATCTGCGCTTGATAAAATAGCATACTTATACCCCATTTCCAGCTACTTTCAGTCTAGTCTTGAAGATGAGAGTTGGATGACTTGAGTTCTCATTCAGACTGGGTACAAAGATGGTTCGCCAGAAGAGCAGAGGACGGACTGTACAACAAGCTGATGGTGGAGCTCAGGAGCGAAGACACTCGGGCATTCCAGAACTTCATGAGGATGCCTCCAGCCATGTTTGACGAAGTTGTGCAGCGGCTGACACCCAGGTTGACCAAGACAAACACCAACTTCCGGCCCAGCCTGGAACCTGGGCTCAAGGTGGCACTCACTCTGCACCACCTGGCCTCAGGGACCACCTACAGGAGCATGCAGTACGGCTGGAGGGTGCCACACAACACCATCAGCTTTGTGGTCAGAGAAGTGGTGCAGGACATCATCGAAGAATACAAGGAGGAGCTCCCCCAGTGCCCCTCCACTGAAGAAGGATGGAAGAAAGTTGTAGAGCAGTGGTATCAGAGGTGGAACTTCCCACACACCGTTGGAGCCATTGATGGCAAGCACGTGGCCTTCAAAGTGCCAGCCAAGTCAGGCTCCACTTATTTCAACTACAAGGGCTTCTTCAGCATCATCCTCTTCGCCATGGTCGATGCTGACTACAAGTTCATGTACATCGATGCTTCAGGCAGTGGCTCATCTTCAGATGCCCAGGTATACAACGCCAGTCACCTCAAGGAGGAGCTGGAACGCAACCTCATCCTGGGCTTCCCAGATCCAGACTCCCTGCCCAATGACACGCAAGATGTGCCCTACTTCATCGTGGGGGATGACGTCTTCTCCCTCACAACCTACCTCATGAAGCCCTACACCTCCAAATATCTCACCCGTGAAGAGAGGATCTTCAACTACAGGCTGTCCAGGGCAAGGCGGGTGGTGGAGAACGCCTTTGGCATCCTGGCCAACAGGTTCCAGGTACTTCTCACCACCATGCAGCATCACCCACAGACCATGAGGAGGATTGTGGAAGCTTGCTGCATCCTGCACAATCTCATGCACACCCGCTACCCAGTCTTGCAGAACAGGCTCGTGGACCTCCAGCAAGGCAATGGAGACATGGAGCCTGGGGAATGGAGGCAAGGGCGAAACCTGATAGACACTCAGGATGTGCAAGGCCCCAACAGAGCCTCACGTGAAGGGAAGAAGCAGCGCAACCTCCTGAAACACTGGTGCAACTCCCCAGCTGGAGCGATGGAGTGGCAAGACAGGATGGTAGATGCTTAATGGATGCTTCCTTCAGCCTGTCTCATCACACGGATGAGATTGGGCCATGTATGTTTGGTTGGCCTACAATGAACAGGGCGTTTAATAAAGAGTTGTGTTTATGTTGACATGTGTGGATCAATGCTTACATTGTAATTGATAATGAAGGGCCATAGGGGTGACACCTGGGAGGGTGGACCATACAGTCCCACTATGCTTGCACTGGAGGTTTATTTATCCCACAGCTATTACCCATACCAAAGGTATCCCTGCCCATCCCACTGCTATCTTAACCCATCCCACAGCTATCTCAACCCATCCCACAGCTATCTTAACCCACCCCAGAAGCATGCAAAGGCTTAAACCATTTCTAAAAGTTTCCAGCAAGACTTCATTAAAAAAAAGAAATGAAGCAAGTGTGTAAAGCAAAAATAGACTTTATTAACAACAAGCTATAAGACAAAAATGAGTCTCTGGCACTCCTCTGGGTTGCTCAGTCTCAGGGGTGAAGGGTGCAGGTGCTGTGGAGGTGGCTGGTGCTGGAGTGCTTGTCATCAGCTCCTCCAGAAGCAGAAGCAGCAGAGGAGCGAGCCCGTGCTGCAGAAGCCCCAGCAGAACCAGAGTGAGGGCCAGGGGGCGGGATGGTAGCCCTGTCCCTCTTGCAAGGGCTGGCAGCAGATGGCTGAGGCTTTCTGTGTTTCAGCATGGTTGTGGGGTTGCTGGCTGGCAGGGAGGCTGGCAGGCACCAAGGCTGGCAGGAAGGCTGGCACCAAGGCTGGCAGGCAGCCAGGCACCAAGGCTGGCAGAAAGGCTGGCAGGCAGCCAGGCACCAAGGCTGGCAGAAAGGCTGGCAGGCTGGCAGGCAGGCAGGCACCAAGGCTGGAAGGAAGGCTGGCACCAAGGCTGGCAGGAAGGCTGGCAGGAAGGCTGGCAGGGAGGCAGGCACCAAGGCTGGCAGGAAGGCTGGCAGGCAGGCAGGCAGCAAGGCTGGCAGGCAGACTGGCAGGCAGCAAGGCTGGCAGGCAGGCAGACAGCAAGGCTGGCAGGGAGGCTGGCAGCAAGGCTGGCAGGCAGGCAGATAGCAAGGCTGGCAGGGAGGCTGGCAGCAAGGGTGGCAGGGAGGCTGGCAGGGAGGCTGGCAGCAAGGCTTGCAGGCAGACATGCAGGCAGACATGCAGGCAGGACAGGCAAGGTAGTCAATGTGTCTGGAAGCAGGTCTTTCCTCTGAATGGCGACCTGCTTCCGAGCTGCTTCCGTTATATCCACGGGGCTGACGCAATGCATCCTCCCCGCATGTGCAATTAACGCTGTGCATCCGCTAGGCTTCCGCTGTGCATCCGCTAGGCTTCCGCTGTGCATCTGCTTCATCCGCTGTGCATCCGCTCTGCATCCGCTGTATCCATTCCGCGTCCACTTTGCTGAGGCCCCCCAGAAGCCCTGCGGATGTGCCATCCACTCCCATCTGCGTCCATCCGCTAGGCTTCCGTTCCGCATCCGCTTTCCATCCGCCCTGCGTCCTCCCCCCGTCCGTGTTATCCGCTCCGGTTATGCAAATTTTTGCCCCTTTTGAGAGCGGATAACAACGGATGGAACATTTTGCTCGTCCGTTGTGTCCGTTTTGCATCTGTTGGGCAGTGTGACAGGGCCTTAATATGGTTTCCAAAGCTGATACAATTAACAAGCACTCTGGGAGAGATCAGCCTGAATAGTCCTCTGAAAAAAACATGGTTGCATAAAAACAAAAGAAGAAATTGAATAATGAAATTATCATGTATGTTTAAACAATATGGTGATTATGAAGGATTATAATTTAATACAAATATGTGTATTAACATTAGAATTATATGTTTGATGAATATAAGAGGTGTCATTAATGTTGTTATTTTTGTTTGCACCAAAATGTATGATCCTTAGGTTCCACACTGTTTATGCATTGATGTATACATGTAGAATAAAAAAAAAACTTGAAAGAAAAACAAACAAACATAGTTGCAGTTAATTTGACCTTGGGGAATGTTGTTTCAGAGAATGGGGACAGAAACTGAGAAGACTTCTCCCCTAGTCCCTGATGATGACCTTTCCAGGGTTAGGATTCTTAAAAATATATACATATAGATACATACATACATACATACATAGACACAAACACACACCCACACCCACAAATGATATAATTGCAATGCTTAATTGCAAGGTAGTGGGAATTTATCTTCAAAGCTAAAGACTGTCAAATAGACAATCTGGATCATCCAGTGAGATAGCATTTTAGCATGATCTCCATCCCTTCTCTTTTCTCTAATCCTCCAGCACAGAGAATATGGTTCCCCTACATGTTTATTTTAATCCAATAATTAAGAGCTGTCATGTTTCTGTTTTACAAACAGTATATGCCATTTTAACTTGTACATTAAGTCATATTTTAACTCGTACATTTATTCTAACAAAGTCCTTTTATTTTGGCAGACAAGTCCACCAAAGAACAGAGTTTGTTTTATCATGGATTATTGTCATAATGGGGAGTATGCCACCAGCTATTTGTCTTTAAAATTGCTCACCTGAGACAGACAAACGCCTGCTTCATATGTTTTTTTTTTTTAAATGTGTGCATTATCAGGGAAAAAAACCTTGCTCAGATGACAAGATTGGTTTATGCAAACTCTCAGGAAGAAGAGTTGAAAGGTTGTTCTTTGCATATAAATAAAAAGATGAAATTACATATTTCTGTAAAATGCCTCTTAAAGAGAAGGCAGAAACTTCGAGAAGGCTCTTTCAACTGAAGGATAGCTCATTATTAAAGATGTAGTTTGACAGCTGTCTATCTTCTGATTTTGAATAAAACATCTGTTCATTCTTACTGTTTTTTTAAACCTTTTTTATGTATATATAAGACTGTGGTTTTATCTTCAAATGACAATGGTTTGGGGTGGGGAAAAGATGCATTAATCTTCCCTTTTACCTGTGAAATATGAATACAGAGCAGCTTTTTATAGGTAATTAAATTGTCAGGTTTAAGGCTGACAGGTTAAGGTATTCTTTGGCAGAGCTTCAGGATGCCATTAGCAGAGATCAAAGAAGTTGTTTCTGAGTGTTATATGTGTGATTGAGCTCAGTGATCCAAACAACGGCTCTGCTTTCCATCCAATATTCCTTTTCCAAAAATGGTGGGAATTTCAAATAGTTTTTAGTGAGGGATAAAGGTCTGCAGCTAAATAGACAAAACTCAAAGCTCCTTTTAGGCAAATCTTGGAGGAACATCTAAAGTTGCTTTTTGAATATTAGCCAATCAATCTTACATCTGAGAAACCATATATTTATTTGTCTTGTGACATATTTGAGATAAACTTCTTTTAATAAAACAGTCTGTCTTGGAGGTTTGTACTTCTGATTTTAGAATTATTAGAACAAATGGTATTTTGCTTTTGAACAGGTCATTAAAAAAAAAAACCTGAAGAAAAGGAGCCAAAAATAGGAAAAGCAACAAGTGATTTACTTGTATGAATTATGACTTGGAACAATAAAACAACTTGCACTTTGTATTGGATTCTTAATAAATCATTATCACAATGGGATTCCCCACTGTGATATCAATTAGGTTGCTTCCTGAGTTTTAGGTTTAACCATTCAAGAATCAATTCTGTTGCATATTGTGATCCTTCTCCATTTATGGGCTCCATTAGGATGGGCTCCAACACGACTCCAGAAGCTCAGAAGACTAAACCTCTGGTCCCAGTGACCAAGCCAGATTGGATCCTGTAGTCCTTGTCCATTAAATATGCAGGAGTTTTGTGATGGTGGAGAAAGCATTAACACAGTGCTGGCAGTCCCAATGTCAGTGCACACAAGTAGACAATAGAGAAGACCTTAAAAGCAGCTGTGCCCTCCAGATAATGCAGTTGCTTTCACCATTCAAGGATGGGAGTTTCTTTACATAGATATGAAGTGTTCTCTTTAATATTTTGTACAATTCTGCTTTTTTTTTTTCCTTCCCAAACTCTAGTACTATAGTTTTGTATTTCCTTGATCAGGGATGATTTTGGTCTCGCCTAGATTTAACATCAATAGGTTTTTCTTCCACATAATTTATAACTTAGGTTTGAAGCTTTTTTACAACTTGAACTGATTCCTCAGCTTCAGTTCTTGAAGCTTTATTTAGGTGAAAATATATTTTCCCGGGTTTACCTATAAAGAAGAAACGGCTAGAGTAAGCTAACCAGAGTCACTCTGAGTAGTGAGATGGGTGGCATGCAAATTAATTGAATAATATGTTAGTTTTATTAACTGTTTAGTCAAAGAAAACAAAGTATGCAATTTTAGGAGCATTTTTGCAGTAATAAATGCAATGTAAAAATTATGCTAACTGTAGGCAAAAAAAAGACCTCAACTCACTATGTGAAAGTAGCATTTGCTCTGTCATTCCACCACATGCTCCAGACCCTGGCTAAATGCATCTATTTATCTTCATTGCCACCTCAAAAGATGTTCCTCATGGATTTTACTGTTAATTTTTAGAAAGGAAGTTCAGTGGCTGAGGATATGCCTTGCATATAGAAGATCCCACTCTTAAGCTTGGCTGGGAAAGATTCCAGTTTAAATACAGAAGAGAGGATGCTAGTTAAACTTCGAGGGGTGAATGGGCTAGTGACCTGATTCACTGTAAGGCAAAGGAATAGGACCCTGACAAGAAAGCACGTGTCTAAGAAAAACATAACTTGTGTGTTTTAACAGCTTGGACTACTTTCACACAATTATGAATGCACCTTACCCTGCAGTTTCCTTCCTTTCTCCTCCATCCATCCTTACCCACTAAATTCAGTTGGCATTGACAATGTGGAGGTTGTATTTAGTACAGAAATTAACATCTGTTTATGGAATTGACATCTCATTTTTTATTTAAACAGTCTAATGTGAATGATATTGTTGTTCTATATTTCTGAATCCCTGAACACTTACAGTATTTGAAGGGAGGTTTGTTTTTTCACTTAAAATGGAACACTTCCTCCTAGCATTTCATATATGTACCTAGCATCCAGAGATTGTGATCAATAATGCAACACATAGATGGGAAAAAAATGTAAGATAACATTGGCTTGCCTTAGCTAGAATTTTTATCTTCAATCAGAACAAAAGGGTTGAATCTGCTAAATGAATGCAGCCAACTGACCCAGGTATTACTGAAATGGATTTGGACATAGTCTGTTGGCTAAACAACCTTACTAGCACAAATTTAGCTGAAATGGTATTAGTATTTCTTGCTTTATATGTAATTTAAGGAAGATTTCTTTGATAGTCTCCTTTGTTAAGTGGAGTCTTTTGAAAGGACTCTGGCTGAAATCACCCTGTTTTACTTTGCCCTTGTCACTGAAAAATGAAATTAGAATAACCTGGCATTTCTTTTTTAGTGAACCTGGATAGAGTAGTAGAGTTTTTTTGGAAAAAGAGGCTACAGCTAAGGATATTGGCAGGAAACGGTGAAGAATTTGGGGAAAGCAAAATAATGAAGTTGCATATTTACCGAAAGCACATGCCCACTAATTGAAAATTGAAGTAAAAATATAGGATCCCCTTGCCAACTCAAGCTTACTTTGTGAATCCTCATTAGTTCTTTTTTATGAGAAAGAAAACCTATAATCATACCACATTTATTGATTCTTTTAAAATACTAGTAATCTGCTAAAGGAGAAAAGCTTAAATATGCAATAGAATATCGCCCAAGTGTGATTGGACACACAGTGAATTTTTGTTTGGTACATAAGCACTCAGTGTACATACAAACTACAAGGTGATAAGTCATAGATCATAAATCATAAGATACAATCATGAATCATAAGATATAAACAAGAGTGATAAATTATAAGATTCCAATAGGAGAAAGATGAGAATATTGGCTTGGATACCAATAAAAATATTGGCTTGGACTACCAACTGAGGAGTGCCCAAATCCAGGTGACCACTTGAAGGGAACAAGGAGAGACAGAAAATCATCACTCTTTGCTGCTATCTAATGGTCATCTAGATTTGGGCAGCCCAAATCTGATCAAGCCCTTGATCCAGAGACAACAAGCAAAGGTGTGCCTTTTTTTTTTCATTCAATTCCACCCTTTTTTAGTAGCTTGTCTCTTAAATTACATGGTATTTCCAAATGTAACTTCCTTTTCAAGACTCATTTGGGAAGAAGAAAGAGGAATGTATCAAAACCCTACCTGACAAATTCTTCATTAATTAAGTTTTGATGTTTGTACATGGCTTACAATATTTACAAGTTATATATTTACCAGTTTACAAAAAACACAAGTTCTTGGAGTTGATACCATTTTCCAGGATAAATTGAGGGATCTGAAGTGTTCCTTCTCTGTAAGTCTCAGGTAGGCTTGGTCAGATGTCCTTGAAGCTTGTTTCTTCCATATTTTTGTATTAATGTAATTAATTGGGTTGCACAATATTCAAAGCAGCTGTACAGATATTTCTAACAGAGCTAGAAACATTTGTTCCACGAAGTTTGTCTCAGTGCTCTAGTTCTGAATGGAAGACAAAAATATTGTACTCTTTTGAGACTCTTGATTTCTGTGACCTGCTTGCTATTTGGTGAAGGATGATTTGCTTCTCAGTTTTGTCAGCTGTTTTAAGTTGTGTTTTCCAAGCCAGTAAAGTATCAGGGATCAGTTTTATTTCTGTGTTTGACTGAGCTTCGGGACAGTGAGTGAGGAGAAGTAGCATCCATTTAAGCACATGCTCAGAGGCTCACTCATGCTCAGTTCCAGCCACTTAAGAGATTCAGTGATCAGGCTGGGTGCTGCCTCTGCATTCAGGGAAGGTTCAGAATGGCCCATCCAAAATGTGTGAGCCAATGGAGAATCTCCCCCATAGCCCTCTGCTTTCTTTGAGAAGGGCGGAAAGCATGGTGCTTGGGAAATCTCTGCCAGCACAGTCTTCCTGTGCTTCCAATATGGGGCTAGGGGAATTCCTGTCCTCAAATAAGAACAGCAGTCAGGTGAATGGAAGGAGAAGGAAATAAAGGGAAGGGATTCTTCTGTTCTGCTGTATGCCCTTCTGCTTATCTTGTCAAGTATGGATCCTCCTCCTCCTCCTCTCCCTGACTCTGTGCTCATTGGAGGACTTTGCATTTGGCTACAAGTGCAACTGCACAAACAGCAGTGAACCATCACCTCTGTCTGGACCAAATGCAATTCCTTCCAATTCCAGAAGTTTGGTGCATGTGCTTCTGACAGTGTTGGGGGCACTGCTTCCACAAATGTAGAGGAAGGGGCAACAAAAAACAGAAGAAAGGGAAGAATCTATGCTTTGTGGGGTGGGAGATACTGAGAAGCAAAGACGGGACAGCAGATACAGTGAATAGAAGGATCATTTTGGTGGGAAGGAAGCAGCAGAATGGGTGTGGGTTACTGGTAGGAATCCAGATCTCCGTGTTCACTGGAAAAATCCTGAAAAAAAAACTCTTAGCAGGAAGCCAGAGAGCAATTTAGTGATTCCATGTTGATCACGGTCACATTTTGTAAAATACGCAATGTCTGTAGGTTATTTTTCCTCAGGCATTTATTTCTCTAACTGAATTACGCAAAATGTGGTTGTGCTGGATTTTATAAGGTATCATTCTATAATTTACTTTTCACAATGTAGGGGTGCTGCTGGTTAATATTTTGTATATTTTGTTTCTTGGGGAGGGGTTGCCAGGTTTTTTTTCCATTTTGTCTTCCGTGTTTAAATTTATATTAGACTAGTTTTAAAGCATTGCAATATTTTGCTAGAATTATTCATAAAAAGCTGTTTTGAAGATGTATACATCAGCATAAAAGTCCTCCTTTTTTTGTTTTTTTAAATTTTTATTGGTTTTTAAAACAAACATAAACAAACAAAACATAAAAACATCAAGTCATCTTCCATATATGTACTGTGTTTCTCACATTATAAGGCCGGACCTTATATTTTTTGACCTCTGAAAAAACGGCTAGGCCGTCTTTTCGGGGGTGACTTAATTCCCCCCCTTGCATCCTCGGGTGGGCAGGCGGCGACATCTTGGGGTTCGGGAGACTTTTCCTTCTCCCTTGCTACCACAGCATTAGAAGAACGCCATGGCGTTTGGCACAGCCACGTGCAGCCAGTCAGGGCTCCTCCCTGCAACCGGAGCCCTGAGGAGACACTTGGCTTCAGGCGCTCCCATCGCTGCATTCCAAGGGAAGGCGCTCACCCGAGAGGATCTCTCTCTCTCTCTCTCTCTCTTCCCCCGCAAGGTCTGCGCTGCAGCTGAGGAGGAGGAGAGGCTGCAGCCAGTTCCTTCTGCTTGCTAAGAAGTGAGGAAGCCGTGTCTTTGCACAGCAAGCAAAGCGCTGCTCACCCGGGTGAGATTTGGGAATGAGGGGCAGGAGGAGGCATGCACGCACCCGCAGCTTGCCTTCCCGGCTCTGCCCAGCCCGCACAGCTCTGGCACAGCCCTGGTGGAATGAGAGGAGGGTCTGTCGGAGAGGCGCTCGCTGCCTTGGTGAGAGCTCTGCCGCCAGGAAGGAGGGCCCGCCTGTCAGCTGCGCTGGGCACCCCAGGCTATTTTTTGGATTTATTCTTGAATATTCTTGCTATTTTTGTCGGGGAAAAATGCCACCTGTAAAACATCTTATACAAATTTTCTTCATATGCTGTTGACATTGTCATTTTATAATTTTGAGACCACAATTTTTGCCATTTCTCTAGATCAAGCCCATATCCAAAATTCTTTCCCCAAGCAATCAAAGTCCTACTCCTTTTGTGGTGGTGGGGTCCTTCTCAGTTTTCTTGATTTTGATTTCCCTGAATAATTTAGGACAGTGAGAGTGTTACTTGTACAGTTGAGAAGATAATCGAAACAGATTCAACATTGTGAATGAATAATCTTAACATAATACAATATATATGCAATGGCAGGCATCCATTATCTGGACTGGTCCATTATTTATTTCTTTGAAAAAGTAGAGCCATTTCCCCAATGAGCCCTCAATGAACATTATTGCCATAGGCATCTGTAGTTTGCAATGTTTAAAGTGCATTTTCAAAGACCTGCTAATTATCCATTTAATTACACATCCAGGCTTGGAGAATGCATTTGCTTTTGTAAGCAGTTATTTATCAGAAAGCACTTTTTTCCTAATGCTTTTGTTTCTTCTTTCTACAAATTACATTACAGACAGATTTAATTTTCAGCTAATTAGGCATGAATGTAAAAGGAGCTGTGTGAGGCACTAAGAACAGTGAATCTTTCCATATTAGTTATATTTCTGCGAGGTTAGATTTAGTGATAAGCTTGGATCTAAATATACCTGCGCTTTAGCATCACATGTTGTATTAAGCTATAATATTGTTTGCTTGTGGCTTGCAAAATATATGAATCTAGCTATGATAGTTTGATGGCTGAGTATGCTAAGTCAGTTGTGGCTCAAACTATGTTTCACAAAAAGCATGTATTTGCAATGATTTGTGAACCAACCACACAGAAGATATTTGTGTGCAGATGAAGGGTATTGGATTAAACTGTGTAAAATAACAAGAGTACTCTAGAGCAATCTATGTCAAATGGTGGACTTGATGGAAAATTCACAAGTGGATTTTTACGGCATGTTGAACATAATTGTTCTTGGAGGCCTTTTAAAACTGAATGTATATTCAACTGGTTTATTTCCAATTCTGCATGAAAAAGAAAAGAAAAATGGAAAAGGTGCGCAAAACCGTAATGTTGATTGTAATAATAATATTTTATTTGTGGTCACAGACCAAAACACAAGTACAACAAAAAAAGAACATGGGAAAATGAATCATGAACTATTGGTCACCAAAAACTTCACAAAGGGGAATTACAGCATTCTCCTCTGATGGTTACAGCTCTTTTAAAAAATTTGGAACCAAAGAATATACGGCAATATATGAGGAGCCATCCCGTAGACAATATAAGAACAAATTACTAAAGCCCCTGTCACACTCCACCAACAGATGCAAAGAGGAAGTAAAACGGACAAAAAAGCTTGCCATCCGTTCGAAAACGCGATGTACTCACTGCCTCTGTTTGGCTTCCTCTCTATCCGTCCAGCATCCGTTTATGGACGTTTCATCCGCTCCAAAAGTTTTAGGCTGCTTAAAACTTTTGCGCGGAAAATGTAGCCAGTTCGTCCGTTCTGCATCCGCTACGCATCCGCTACGCATCCGCTACGCATCCGCTATATCTGCTAGGCGTCCGCTATGCATCCGCGCAACTCGCATCCACCCGGACATGAGGAAGCGGAACGGATGCGGAACGGATGCAGAACGGATGCAGACGGAAGCAAAGCGTTTAAAACGGAAAGAACGTTCACAGAGGGGACCTATCTCGGATATTAAGGATGCCTAGAGGATGCCTAGAGGATGCCTAGAGGATGCCTAGAGGATGCCTAGCGGAAAACCTATACTGCCTATAAAAAGGGGGAGCAACTCATCTGCATCGCACTTTCAGCCCAGCAGCCCAGCGGTGCAGACCTCTGAAGCCTTCATCTGACTCTTGCTCTTCCACAGCATCCAGTCATGTCCACCGTGATTGCGACAAAATCCTTTTGGCAGCCAACATCCTTCTGCAACACTGCGAAACCATCTACAGTCTCTGTGAACAGTACTACGGGAAGAAAAGGAGGCACCCCAAAAAAGTCTGGCTCCGAAGATGGTTCGCCAGAAGAGCGCAGTACGTACTTTACGACAAGCTGATGGTGGAGCTCAGGAGCGAAGACCCTCGGGCGTTCCAGAACTTCATGAGGATGCCTCCAGCCATGTTTGACGAAGTTGTGCAGCGCCTGACACCCAGGTTGACCAAGACAAAAACCAACTTCCCGCCCAGCCTGGAACCTGGGCTCAAGGTGGCACTCACTCTGCGCCACCTGGCCTCAGGGACCACCTACAGGAGCATGCAGTACGGCTGGAGGGTGCCACCCAGCACCATCAGCTTTGTTGTCAGAGAAGTGGTGCAGGCCATCATCGAAGAATACAAGGAGGAGCTCCTCCAGTGCCCCTCCACTGAAGAAGGATGGAAGAAAGTTGCAGAGCAGTGGTATCAGAAGTGGAACTTCCCTCACACCATTGGAGCCATCGATGGCAAGCATGTGGCCTGCAAAGCTCCAGCCAAGTCGGGGTCCACTTATCAGAACTACAAGGGTTTCTTCAGCATCATCCTCTTTGCCATGGTCGATGCTGACTACAAGTTCATGTACATCGATGCTTCAGGCAACGGCTCATCTTCCGATGCCCAAGTATACAATGACAGTCACCTCAAGGAGGGGCTGGAAAGCAACCTCATGGTGGGCTTCCCAGATCCAGACCCGCTGCCCAACGACACGCAAGATGTGCCCTACATCATCGTGGGGGATGATGCCTTCTCCCTCACAACCTACCTCATGAAGCCCTACACCTCCAGATGCCTCACCCGTGAAGAGAGGATCTTCAACTACAGGTTGTCCAGGGCAAGGCGGGTGGTGGAGAACGCCTTTGGCATCCTGGCCAATAGGTTCCAGGTACTTCTCACCAACATGCAGCATCGCCCAGAGACCATGAGGAGGATCGTGGAAGCTTGCTGCATCCTGCACAATCTTATGCGCACCCGCTACCCAGTCTTGCAGAACAGGCTCGTGGACCTCCAGCAAGGCAATGGGGACATGGAGCCTGGTGAATGGAGGCAAGGGCGAAACCTGATCGACATTGAGGATGTGCAAGGGCCCAACAGAGCCTCACATGAGGCGAAGAAGCAGCGCAACCTCCTGAAACACTGGTGCAACTCCCCAGCTGGAGTGGTGGAGTGGCGGAGTGGCAAGACAGGATGGTAGATGCTTAATGGATGCTTCCTTCAGCCTGTCAAATCACATGGATGAGATTGGGCCATGTATGTTTGGTTGGCCTACAATGAACAGGGCGTTTAATAAAGAGTTGTGTTTTTGTTGACATGTGTGGATCAATGCTTACATTGTAATTGATAATGAAGGGTCATAGGGGTGGCACCTGGGAGGGTGGACCATACAGTCCCACTATACTTGCACTGGAGGTTTATCTATCCCACAGCTATTACCCATCCCATAGTTATCCCTGCCCATCCCACAGGTATCCCTTCCCATCCCACAGCTATCTTAACCCATCCCACAGGTATCCCTTCCCATCCCACAGGTATCCCTTCCCATCCCACAGCTATCTTAACCCATCCCACAGGTATCCCTTCCCATCCCACAGCTATCTTAACCCATCCCACAGGTATCCCTGCCCATCCCACTGCTATCTTAACCCATCCCACAAGCATGCAAAGGCTAAACCATTTCTAAAAGTTTCCACCCAGACTTTATAGAAAAAAATTAATGAAGCAAGTGTGTGAAACAAAGATAAACTTTATTAATAACAAGCTGTAAAATAAACATGACCCAAGTCAAGTGTCCAAATAAAGTCCACAAATATCCAGGCAGCCAGTCTCTGGCACTCCTCTTGGTCACTCGGAGGTGTGTGCCAAGGCTAAGATGTTAGGGAGCAGGTGCTGTGGAGGTGGGTACTGCTGCAGTGCTGGTATGAGGTGTTATTGGAGTGCCTAGCCCCGAGAGGACAATAGGGGACAGTGTGTTGAGGAAGGTGTCGGACAACTGGCTCAGCCCCGTGATGCTGAGAGGTCCTTCCTCCATGCCATGGGGTGTCAGCCCCAGTACTGAGGACAGATGTACTGAGGCCGGGCTTGGCTGTGGGATGGAGGAAGGAGCAGTGTAGTGGGGCTGCCTGCTCTGCAGCGGGGTGAGGACTGTCAAGGTTGGCATCGGTGGCATCATTGGAACCAGTGGCAGCGGTGTCACCCGATGACTCTGTGCCTGCATCTGTAAGGGCTGCTGTCTGTGCTGCTGGACCTCCGGGTAGCTGTAGCCCTGGTAGGTGAGGGGGTGTGGGAAGCCTTGGTATGGGAGGGACATCAACTGGGGTGGAGGAGCAGACCTAGACTGGGTGGGAGCAGGTGCCTCTGGGTCTGGAGGGTTGTTAAGCAGCGTGGTGATCCTCTCCTTCACCACCTGGTACTGGGGATCCGCCATCTCCTTGAGAGTCTGGTTGACATAATTGAGGAAGGGCTTGTGGTTGGAGGAGGAGGATTCGATGGGGACCAGCTGTGAGAGGAGACCTATGCTGGTGCGGATGGTGTCCCTGATCTCCACCAGGACCTTGTGGCTCTGCCCCTCCTGCGGTCCGGCTCTCTGCCTTACTGTGGTGGCGGAGGTGCGGGTGGATGTGGCTTCGGCAGCGGTGGACTCGATGTCTCCTTTCTCCCACCGCACCAGGGAGTCCTCATCGCTCTCCACCATGCTTTCAACACCTGCCCGGGGGTTCTCCGCCATGGCACGCTCCACAGATACCTGCATGGAGATAGGGACTGACTCTCGGCCGCCAGAGGACTGGCTCCCAGCAGGCTGCCGGAGAGAGAGGGTAGAGATTTGGGGTCCTGGTGCTCCTCGGTGGCGGACCTCACCCCCCAGGAAGCTGCACTTGGCCATGACATAGTTCTCTCTGTCCGTCAGCTTAACCCTGGCCTGGCCAGATTTTTTGCGGTGCAGCTTCCCGTACCAGGTGTGCATGTGCTTCCACCAGCCGAGGAGCACCTCCGAAGTGTAGCCCAGACTCTCCGCCCTGTCTCTCCAAGCAGCCTGCTTCCACTTGGTGTCCCTGTACAGCCGGTGTCCCTTCCGCCACAGATAGTCGTTCTCTCTCAGCCACTCCAGCACCTCATCCTCGTGCGCTTCCTCGATGTAATCCTGCCTCCTCTCCCGTTGTTGCATACACCTCTTCCTCCCTTTGGCAGGACCAGATGGGTCCTCATCAGAGGGGCTTCCAGGTTGTAGGGGCTGCTCCTCCACACCAACAGCATCAGCAGCAGCAGCATCACCAGCAGGATCATAATCAGCAGCAGCAGCAGCAGCATAATCACCAGCAGGATCATAAGCAGCAGCAGCAGCAGGATCAGCAGCAGCAGCAGCAGCAAGACCAGGATGAGCAGCAGCAGAGTAAGCACCAGCAGCAGGGTCAGCAAGACCAGGAGCACGAGCAGAACGAGCAGGACCAGCAGGACCAGCAGGACCAGGAGCAGCTTCAGCAGAGTACGCAGCAGAAGCACCACTGCCAGGAGCAGCTACAGCAGAAGCTCCAGCAACAGAAGAGCAAGCCCAAGCAGCAGAAACCCCAGCAGAAGCAGAGTCAGGGACATGGGGCGGGAGGGTGGCCCTGTCCCTCTTGCCAGGGATGGTGGCAGGTTGCTGAGACTTTCGCTTCTTCCCCATGGTTGTGGGGTTGCTGGCTGGCAGGGAGGCTGGCAGGAAGGCTGGCACCAAGGCTGGCAGGAAGCCTGTTAGGAAGCCTGGCAAGAAGGCTGGCAGGAAGGCAGGCACCAAGGCTGGCAGACAGACTGGCTGGCAGGGAGGCTGGAAGTCAGGCTGGCAGCAAGACTTGCAGGGAGGCTGGAAGGCAGGCTGGCAGCAAGGCTGGCAGGGAGGCTGCCCAGGAGGCTGGGAGGCAGGCTTGGAGGCAGGCTGGCAGCAAGGCTTGCAGGCAGACATGCAGGCAAGGAACTCGAAGTGTCCAGCAGCAGGTCTTTCCTCGGAATGCTGGCCACATGCAAGCTGCTTCCCTTTATATCCGGGGGGCTTGCGCAATGCATCCCCCCTGCATGCGCAATTAACGCCAGGCATCCTTTAGGCTTCCACTGTGCATCCACTAGGCTTCCGCTGTGCATCCGCTAGGCTTCCGCTGTGCATCCGCTTCATCCGCTGTGCATCCGTTCTGCATCCGCTTTTTCCGTTCCGTGTCCGCTTCGCTGAGGCCCCCCGGAAGCCTAGTGGACGCGCCATCCGCTTCCATCTGCTGGGCTTCCATTCCGCATCCGCTTTGCATCCGCCCTGCGTCCTCCACGCGTCCGTGTTGTCCGCTCCAATTATGCAAATTTTCACCCCTTTTGAGCGCGGATACAACGGATGTAACATTTTTCTCTTCCGTTGTGTCCTTTTTGCATCCGTTGGGCAGTGTGACACGGCCTTAACATTGGGTCTTGAAGGGTCTGTTTCAAGGAGAGACAGTAACTTAGATCTGCCTGCGTTATACATAGGGCAATATAAAAGGACATGCACCAATGTTGATTGTAATGTGTAATGATTACATATGTTGATTTTACTGTAAAGCAAAGTCTGCATTCAGCAGAGACAAGCACATTCAGTAAAAAGACCAATAATCCTATCTGGCTAGGAACTCATAACCTTCATAAGCAAATTTTTTTTGTTATTTTTTTTAAAATCACAATTCTGCTTGAACTCTTACACTGGATAGTATCCAATGATGTCATACCACTAATCCTACCAGCAAAATGAATTCCTTTCCTCCAGCATCTCCTTATGTATGACCCTAAATTTACTTTCAAGGGGTTAAGAGACTAATACAGATTTGGCATGTACATGACACTATATGGAGAAAAGAACTGGGATTTAATGGAAATCTGTTTACCTAAGGTGGACTATAGTCTATCGTCTCTCTTTTTGCATAAGTGGAAGAAATACATAAAATGGTGGTTGTGGGAATCTGTTTTCTGGAGAGCAAGTCTTGTAAGATGTCAAGGGGCAGCTTTCTAGGTAGGCTGGGCTGCTATCATATATGCTAGAATTCCAAAGAAGTTCATTGCAAGCTCCTCCTTTAGCAAGTGATTCATGCAGAAACATAGTAATAGCTTTAAGAACATCCAAATAGGAAATTGAAGACAGGACCATCTCTTGTAGATGGCTTCTTCTTGCATAATAGAAAAGAACAAGTTTCCAGGATATGGAAGACATTGTAATGGGCATTTCAACTGAATGGGATTAAACAGAAATTCCATTATACTTTGTGTGGATTCATCATGATATTAAAGGTGATTTTCCAGTTTTCATATTAGAAAAATTGACTTGAAAGGAAATGCATGATGGAAAGAGACTGTAATTAATTGGGTTTATCTGTAATTGTATTTGATTCTACCTACTAGGCAATAACATGAAATCTGCCACACTCAAAGCACATACTTTGTCATTGGACTGAGCTCTTTTTTCTGAAGCATTGCTTGGAGTTTTCCCCCCAAGAATATCCCATATTGTCATGATTGTATCCATCCTTAATAAACAACAGTAGCTTATTCAAATTTGTTCCTAAGTCTACCATGTGGTCCCGAGGCAATTGGATGTGCAGGTTTCCACCTTAAAGCATAAACATTTCCCACTTACATTTATATTTTTATATTTATATATTTCACAAAAATCTGGTCATGTTGTATGCATCTTTATAGTGTCTTTAAATGTATTTCTTGCAAAAAATAAAGGGGGGGGGGTTGCTTTTAGCTTTTCTCCCAAGATCGGCTTACAGTGGGCAATACCCTTTCAAATTCTCCCTTTATTAAAGTAGTATTACCCAGTAACAATAACACTGTGAACAGATGCTGTAAGTATTTTATATCATCTTTCTGACAGGCTTCAAGTCTGGTCATTCTCACAATCTGGATTGGGAAGAAAATATAGATGAATAACACCCAATTATTATGACAGACAAACAGTTTTTATAAAGAAGTGCATTATCTAGATCTTTTTTAAAACACACACACACACATAAATAAATAGTTAAGAGCTTTCTAGGAAAACAGCAATCTAAGAATTCCTAAATAGCAATAGCACTTAGACTTATATACTGCTTTATAGTGCTTTACAGCCCTTTCAAAGCAGTGTCCAGAGTCAGCACACTCTGGGCCCTCATTTTACCCACCTTGGAAGGATGGAAGGTGAGTTAACCTTGAGCCTGGTGGGATTCAGTCTGCTAAATTGCAGTGGGAATAGTTTGCAGTACTGCACTCTAACCACTGTGCCAATGCTGCAAGATTGTGGAGAAGCTTTGCTCCAAGTTATTTCTCTTAATGAAGCAAATCATTGTGGGATTCAGTTCAAGGTACTTTCAGTGATAAGAGTAAATAATTATCTGGCACTTCATATATAAAGTTTGGGGTAGGTGTCATTATTATTACATATTAAACACTACCTCTGTGATCTTCTGTTTTTAAATAGATTTCAGTGCATGTCATTGTTCTCTTGGTTTACTGACAATTTAGTTGTATACCCTGAATATCATTTCCCTTTTATTCTAATACAGAGAAACCAGTTAACTTCAATGCAAAGTATTAAATATAATGCGACTATTTCCTTAATGGGTATTTTAGGTCCAGCCGGCTATTGGATTCTCCAGTGCCAGCAGATAAATCTTTACCTACTGTGACAACTAGAGCTGCTATGTTAATATGACAGTCAACCATGCCAAAATTGATATTTTGGCTAGATGTGCCAAGACATATAATATAGCATGTGTATGTCTTTAATATTACAAGAGCGTATTCTGTCACATGCACACTATTCAAATGTCAATAGGTATGTCAGTATGGTATTTTACTGAATTTGCATTTATCAATGCTGCTTGGGTGGGTAAGCAAGGGTGGTGTTCTGGAATGCATGTAATTACAACTTTTCATATTCCCAGGAAAAATGAGCCATTGGTGATAACTGCCATTTGTTTGAACAAAGAAGGAATTGTCCATTTATAACAATTTATATACAGATAGTGGAAACCAATTTTTGGTAAGAGTCAAAAGCTATAAAAGAGTAAAAAATGTAGAAGGCACAAGAAGGTAACTAAAGAAAGCACTCAATGACAAAAACAGTCAAAGGGAAGAATGTGGGAAAAGTCAGATAAAGGTAAAGAGATAAAAAAGAAATAGAGAAAAAACATTCAAGTGTACAAATCTGCGTCCAGAAGATAGAAGAAAACTGTTGTTAGATCTTCAGGCTATATGAATACAACATCTCCATGCTGAATTCTGTGGACATAAGCAGAAAGAATAAAAAATCAACTTCCTGTCTCATTGAAACATTGTTTGAGGAATGTCATGATCAGATTGCTATTTTGCCAGTCTGCTAGTGTCCATAATTAAGTTCTGCAGTGGTGTCATCTGTAAGGGCATGTGGGAATGACCTTGGGAGACAGGTCAAAGAGATGCTGCTTAAGGAATGGTCAGATAAAAGGATCTTAGCCCTCAAAATGTGGGCAAGGTAAGAGGCTCAAAAGAGACTTTTAGTTTCCCATTGTAAAAGAGATAGGAGAGACATGTGCTCCCAGATTTGCAAGATTCTCTGAAGGTAGTCTATAATAAACTAGAATTAGCTAATATGGTCATATTTCCTGTATGGCTCACCTGATTGGGTTAAGATAATGCATACCAGATAATTCATCGGCAACAAATTTCCTGGCAGCAAAATGGCTGTTGAGGTAATGTGAAGGAATCCTTTTGTATGTTCATCAACAGACAGACTCTCATGTCCTCATTACCACTAGGTTGGATGATTCAAATTACCATCCCTGATATTGCCCACAAATACTATCCCTGCACTCTGATTAATGTCAGATTGTTCAATAGTATAACACCTGTGTTTACCAATTATGCAGTAGCTTCAATTCAGGATACTCTTTTTAACCAATAAAGCCCACAGACTCTGGTCCCAGAATATCTATGTCTATGTCCCCTCCATCTTAATGGCTTCTTCATTCTACTTTTTAGGGGATAGTCCAGGTTCCTTCAGTTTAGGAGGTGAAAGGGGCACAGATCCAGAAGCAGTGCTTCTCCATTACTATCTCAGCCCTCTGGAATAACAAGTTTCTGCCAAAGAGGAAATTGGCTCTTTAAATATTTTCTGGAAAACTGTCAAAACTGGGCTGTTTGAAAAACTCTTTGGAGGTTAATATCTGCTTTTTGCTTGCCTTCCGTTTTGCAATAGGCTGTCTTAATTTTGTATTGTGTTTAATGAGTGTTATAATGAGGTTTATTGTTTTGCTGTTTTTATGCTTTGTGAGCTGCCTGGAGATACATAAGTGTGATACACAAGTAATAGAGAGAGAGAAGAAAGAGGAAGGTCAGTTTTAGAGTATGTTTTAAAGAGCTAGAGGTGGAAGTACCCTAAAAATGATGTGATAGTAAGTACGGATTTGTCAAGAGCAAATCTTCCAAGATCAACATTGTTTTATTTTGACTGGGTGATTTCCTAAACACATTATGGAAATGTTGTAAATGCAATATATCATGATTTCAGCAAAGCATTTAACAAAGTGCTCTATGACATGCTGGTAAGCAAGCTTTTTGATTGTGATTGGAAGGCATGACAATTATATTGAAAATGTGCTAATCAAACATCAGTAGTTTTTCATCATTGGAGCAAGATGCCACAGGGTTAGTTCTGAGCCTGTACTTTTCGACATTTTTATTACAAACTTGGATGAATAAGTAGAAGAAATGCTTATTGCATTTGCAGATGGTACAAATTAGTTGGAAGAAGTAACACTGTGGCAGTCAGAAATAAAATTTAAACTGATTTTGATCAGTTGGAGAAGTGGTGAAAATAACAATGGAATTTAATAGAGACAAATACAGTTATGTACTTAGGAAACACAAATCAAATGTACAGATACAGTGGCTTTACTGGCTTGGCAATAATAATTTGGGAAAGATTTTGAATAGCAGCAAATTAAAAATGAATCACCCATGTGATGTGACTGTGAAAAGAAAAAGAAATCAATTGTTAGATTGCATTAGGAAAATACAATTTTAATATCACAGGAAATAATATTTAAAATTTGATAAATACTTATTTATTCTGTCCTGATCAGAACTCCTCTGAAATATTGTGCCCAGATTTGGCACCAGGGGTGGGATTCTACCAGTTCTGTCCACTTCTGTAGAACCGGTTGCTCTGAAAAGCAGCAAACAGAGAGCATACAAAAACCAGTTCTACGTCTGCTGCTGTTTGGCCCACCCACCCTCCTGGGCTCTTACCTGACCTTTATTTCCTGCTTTTTCAACCGCAGCTGCTTTGCGCAACACAGCTACAGTTGAAAAAGCAGGAAAAAAGGGCTTTTCTAACCGCTGTGCATTTGCATGCAACACTGCTCAGCTGTCTGGGCAGCTCAGCAGATCGTAAATTACACTTGCATGACTCTCTCTTGCGTACGCGCAAAGCATGAATGCACATGCGACGCAAAGCAACAGAATTAGTAGTTATACAAATCAGATCCCATCCCTGTTTGGCACCTGAACTACCTCATATTAACTGGACCCTAAACGAATGTAAAACTGAATCCATACATGCAACCTTCTACAATGTTGTAACAAATCTGGGACTAGAACAACTAGTAACCAACAATACTACACTTAACAACTGCCTCAATCTCATCTTCCGTAATAGTTTGAATTCAACTTACAGAATACAAATTATAGAACCCTTTTCCAACAGTGACCACAACATGATTGACTTTTGTCTCAACATACGTCCACACAAAAATCATCACAACGATGGGATCCCCAATTATAACTTCAAAAAAAGCAACTACGATCTTATAGACAACAATCTCTCATCTCTTAATTGGCAATTTCTATTCACTGGATGCAATACTGTTGAAGACCATTACAACATATTTTTACTTGAAGTCAAAAGAGTCATCAAACTATATGTACCATTAACAACTCCCAAAAACAGAAAAAAAAAAACAGATTACCCATAACAATAAGAAAGCTTCAATCCAAAAAGAGATCACTTTGGCAGAAAAACAAATCTGGTCACGTTGCCAACTTAAAAAGCCAATACAAAAATTTATGCCACCAGATAAAGACTAAATGCACCAATTATCATATTAAGCAAGAGAAAAACCTTCTATGCACCAATTCACCTGTGCTTTCTACAATTTTGTGAACAACAAACTAAAAGACTCAAGGTCCATCCCACCCCTGAAAGGATCTAATGGTAAAGACTGCAACGATGACACCATTAAAGCCAACCTCTGTTAACAAACAATTCAGGCAAATTGGAATAGGTTCTGAGAAGGGCTTTAGGGCATAATCAGGGAAATGGAAACTAAATCCTATGAAGGGAGTTTGAAGATTAAAAAAACTGAGTGGAGGAGAATGTTTGCCTTTGAGAAAACAAGATCAAGGAGGGAATATGAACAAATTCCTCAGATGTCTTGAATAATATACAGAAAGTTGTATCTATTCTCTACTATTCCTCCATGGAAGACATTAAATCATAGAATTAATAGCATGAAGAAATATTTCGACTGTTGGACTATTAGAAACAGTTTAAAAAATCACCCAAGAACCAAGTAAAATTGGTAGGTTTCTCTTATTTGGATCTCTTCAAACAGAGAATAGACAACCATTCTCCCTCCCCATTTGCCAATCTCAAGTTTGACTAATAAATGCATTACTGCAGACTTTAAGAGACAATGTCAAAACATATCCAGTGCTTGCTTTTTCCATTACTAGTTTATGTAGAATGACTCACACTGATATTTTCTCCTTATTAACAAGGGACAAACTAACTCATAATCTTGCTTGCAGGATATTTCAGAAATTCCAGTATTTATCTCTAAATGTTGATGTCAACAAAACATTGTACTATTCATATAGTAATCCCTGCTATAGTACAATGTAATGGCTGGTATTAAATCATTAAACTGGCACACCTTTCAATCAAAGCAAAAGTGACAACTAACTTGTTTCTAATGCCGAGGCATATGTCACTCTTTTCAGCCTCTAAGTGTCTTTAATTTGTGCACATGGGATGAGAGTGACATTTTCACGAGGAAAAAAAACGTGTTCTATTTTTGGGTCGAGAGAGCTGCTTTATCCTGTGAAAAAGTAAATATTGCATATCTTGTATCTATTAACACTTCTGATTTTTACTTATTATTCTGATATTTATTTCTTGGATAATTGAGTTGTTGATATGCAGCTTCCCATAAAGTAGTCCATTTGTGATCAGCAATCCATGTTCTTGTATAGTTCGATAAGTTGGGGCATTTGTTATTGCTAGGACCAAATTCTGTTTTCACAGACTACAGATAAGAATGATGGTCAGATGCTCTCAGTGTTATATATGTTTTATGACAAAGCAGAACACGTTAAGTAGGCAAATAAGTTCCACATTTTGAAGAAGTCAGGGATGTACACATTTTAGCATTTCTGGGGGAAAAAAAAAGAATTGGCCAGCAGGTACCATACAATTGTGAATATTTTCTATTTATTTTTTGAAAGTGCTTGATTACTATCTGTACAGGATTCCTGCTGACAACCTAACAATGGTTATCAAAATCACTAGTTTTGCCAAAGGGTGTTTAGCTTTAAAGAGTTCTTGGAGCAGGGTGAACCTTCAATATTGAATCAAGCTGAGATCAGTTTGATCCATGAATGGCAATAACCACTGCTCTTGTGAGTCAGTAGGCTGGGTAATAAAAGGGACCCCATACAAACCTGTAATCAAACCAGCATGGTACCATGGTGCCCCCAAAATTGTCATGACTTTACTTTTTTTTTTTTTTTAACATTAGAGAAGAATGTGAAAGTGAAGGGAACAAAACAAGATAATTGTAACTGGCCAGCAATCAAGGATTGATTGACTGTTATACTAGTTGGTCAACAGTCGGGCCATAAGACAAATGCTGATGTGTTGCAAGCTCTGTCTGTAGGATTGTGCCTATGCCCATAAGTATTCTGATATCCTAATAGAGTCAGACAGGCTGTTCAATCTCTGTTGCATTTTAATTGTACAATTAGGAGAGGTGTGTGACAGGCAGACTGATGGCCAAAGATAACATTGCATTTTAGAGAGGAAGAGGGAAAGGAAAGTAGTATGTAAATCCATGGGGTTTTTCCCCTACTACTAATTGTGTTATGGGATCCAGCTGCTTTATATATGTCAGTATTTTACTGTTGTTCATATGTCAGTTAAAAACATAAGAGCAGTTTGTTTCACAGACACCAACAAATAAAAAGATGAGAGTAAAGGAATCTGTTCTAGGTAGTCCAGAGTAGTCTCCCTTGTCTTATTAATGTGATTTGAAAAATAGCTGATTATCAAGAATGGGCTTTGGAAGAGTAAATGATGTTTATCGAGTTGTGAGTTATATTATTTTTCTTTGGAGCCCGACTGTGCCACATTTGAAACAATTAGACAGCTATATCTTCCTGTGTGGTTTATTTTGTAGAGTAGTGAGACTTTCAGTACTGCTATGATGTAATTGTGAAATAGCCATTACTAATTGAAAAAAAATATTGGGGAAACCTATTTTGCACAGGAAAAAGAAGTCTCCAAAAACATTTGATTTAAATATGGAGACATGAGAATATAATATATTTTCCAAAGATATAAATTTTGATTTTAACTGGAAAAGCGTAGGCTAAATGGTTTCTGGTAACTTTTCAGATTTTTTTGGGGGGGGGTTAAGTTTTATTGATTTTTAAGGACAAATAAAAACAAACAAAACATAAAAACATCAACTTTCTTCCATAAGTGTACAAACAGTGTGTCGGTTGGTTTACAAATTTTTTGTGCATCGATTTCATAGTCTCAATTAAAATTACATTACATAATAATTCATATTATCAGAAATTGAATATCCTAGTATTATTATTAATCAATCATTTGACTATAATTTTGTTCATTCATATTTTGCAAGATAGCTATACTTTACTTAGTTTATTTTATCACAATTCATATAGTCCTTTAAAAGACAATGTTATTTGATTATTAGATTAAAAGACAATGTTATTTGAAAATTCCAGTCTGGTTATCGACTATTGAAGCATTTTCTTATCCTATAATATACAAAAAGGAGCAAACAGTTAGATATGGTGAAATATTGAATGAAAAGGGTAAACTTAAATCTATACAAAAATTAGAGGAACAAGGTATAAAGATGATTTTCTTATGTGCAAATACATTCAAGGTATGAAAAAAGACTTTAAAATAGAAGGTTTCTATAATAAATTGACCGATTTAGATAAGATTTTGACAGGTACTGATGAAAAGGTTATTAAAAAATTGTATGGATATTTATTAGAAATTAAATTAGAAGAAGAACAAGTTAAAGAAACTGATTGCTTTGGGGAAGAATTTTGGATATGAGATTGATCTAGAGAAATGTCAAAAATTGTGGTCTCAAAATTATAAAATGACAATGTCAACAGCATATAAAGAAAATTTGTATAAGATGTTTTACAGGTGGCATTTCCCACCGAGAATGTTCAAGAATAAATCCGAAAGATGTTGGAAATGTCATCAGATACCTGGCTCATATTACCATATGTGGTGGACTTGTGCAGATGCTAAAAATTACTGGACTAAAATCCACACGTGGTTGGAAAAAATGACAAAAAATCATATAGATTTAAAACCAGAGATATTTTTATTGGGAATTCTACTTGATACATACAGCAAAGATTAAAAATATTTGATTGTAAATGTATTAACAGCAGCTAGGATTGTATTTGCTAAAAATTGGAAAAATGAGAAAATACCATTGCAGGAGGAAATTATCAAGAAAATACTGGAATGTGCTGAAATGAGTAGATTGACATTTGAAATTAGAGAACAAGAGGATAAACAATTTTATAAAATTTGGGACCTTTTCTATCAATGGCTAGATAACAAAATATAGTAATAGAATATGTAGAATTATAGAAAATAATGAATATATAAAGATATATTTCTTTTTATTTTTATTATTATTATTATTACATCTATAAAATGTTTTTAGGACAGATATTTTCTTAAAACTGTGTTTCTCACAAAATAAGGCTGGGCTTTATTTTTTTTTGACCCCCGAAAAAATGGCTAGGCCGTCTTTTCGGGGGTGACTTAATTCCCCCCCTTGCATCCTCAGGAAGGTAGGCGGTGACAGCTTGGATGTTGACTTTGGCGTTGGTGGGGCACTTCGTATGGGAGACCTTCTGCCACCGTTGCTTTCCCTTCTCCCCATGCTGCTGCAGCATTTAGAGCAACACCACGGCATTTGGCTCAGCCACATGGCATTTGGCATAGAAACACGGGGCCAGCCAGGACTCCTCCCTGCAACGGAGCCTGGAGGAGACACTCGACTTAAGGCGCTCCTGTCGCCACCTTCCTAGGCATCATTCAAAGGCAAAGCCTTTTTAAAATGACGCCCTACTATGACAAAGCCTCCCCTGCCTGAGAGGACAGCCCAACCCCACATGGGGAGGTGAATGTCCTGGGGCCACAGCACAGGATCGGCCCACCCTGGGAGAAGTGCCCAGCTGCCATCCCTGCCTGGCGCCAGCCAGAGCGCAAAAAGCTTCACCTAGAGCGCCCAGCGCAGCGGACAGGCAAGCCCTCCTGCCTGGTGGCAAAGCTCTGGCCAAGGCAGCGAGCACCTCCCTGCCAGGCCCTCCGCTCACCCTGCAGGGCCGCACTGGAGCCGGGAAAGCTGGGCAGAGCCGGGAAAGCAAGCCGCGGGTGCGTGCCCACCTGCCAAGAGAAAGAGCTGGGCCGACCCAAGCTTGGCTTCCTTCCCAAGTGTCTCCAGCCCAACCCCGAAGGGCCCACCAGGAGAGGCCACCTGAGGCAGTGATAGCACCCACCCATCCGTGGACAGGGAGGCAAGGCGACGGCCAATGCCGTGTCCTCCGAGCTGAGCCCCACTGAGTGAGCGCCTCTGCCTGATGCCCGTGCTGCTGCAGTGTTTAGAGCTGCCAACATGTTTGGAGATGCATGGGGCCGGGAACAAGCTGGGTGTGGGGTGGAAAGGACGGGCGGCTTTGGGCTCTCTCTACTGGACCCGCCGGCCACGGAAGCAGTGCTGCCATCACCTCGCCTCCCTGTCTGTGGATGCGTGGGCGCTATCACTGCCTCAGGCAGCCTCTACCGGTGGCCCCTTCAGGTTTGGGCTGGAGAGACTTGGGAAGTCAAGCTCGGGTTGGCCTGGCTCTTTCGCTTGACAGGCAGGCGGGCACCCGCGGCACACTTTTCCAGCTCTGCCCAGCCCGCCTGGCTCAGGCGCAGTCCTGGTGGGAAGAGGGAAGGGCCAAGCTCTCTGCCTTGGCGAGAGTTCCACCACCAGGCAGGAGGGCCCATCTGGCAGCTGCGGTAGGCACCCCAGGCGAAGCTCTTCACGCTCTGCCTGGCGCCAGGCAGGGATGGTGGCTGGGCACTTCTCCCCAGGTGGGCCAATCCTGTGCTGTGGCCCTGGGAGATTCACCTCCCCACATGGGGTTGGGCTGCCTTCTCGGGCAGGGGAGGCTTTGTCATACCGGTAGTAGGGCGTCGTTTTTAAAAGAATGGGCTTTGCCTTCAAACGATGCCCAGGAAGGAGGCAACAGGAACGCCTGAAGCCAAGTGTCTCCACCGGACTCCGGTTGCAGAGAGGAACCCTGGCTGGCCGCACACGGCTGCGCCAAACGCTGTGTGGCTACGCCAAACGCTTCTGCATTGCTCAGCACAGGGAGAATGGAAATCAATGGTGGCGGAAGGTCTCCTGATATGAAGTGCCCCACCAACACCGAGGTCAATGCAGGGTATGCAACAAAAGTACTTCCAACGGCAAGCCCCCCCCCTGCCATTCCCCCCCATTTCACATGTTTAATATAGGCCTTAATTTGGGGGGAGGGGCTTAATTTCATTTCATGCCTATAAAACATGTTGGGACGTCCTGTTGGGGGAGGCTGTATTGTTGGAGAAACACAGTACTACCCCATTTTAAAACTAGATGTAGAATGTTAAACTTACATTTAAATTTGAACCAAAATCCCAAATCATCTCCAAATGAATTTGGAGCATCAAAATCAGTTTTGTCATCATGCTTTTTCATCAAAATAGGTTACAGGACAATTTGCACAAAATGCAATGGATTGAATACCATAGTTACAATGCCTTGAGTTAGGTGTGACTCAGCATTCTTATTCTATTTTGTATATTGCAGCTTATTCTAAAACTCCAAACAGCCCATCGGGCATGACTTAACACATTGCACTTGTGTTTATTGGGAAGGTGATTTTTTTTTCCAACAACTTCATCTTTTAGTAAAGGTGTTGTGCTTCACAAAACAGTGGTAAAAGAAGGCAGGAAAATTTTCTTTCTTTATGGAAATGGAGTTACTCTATATTAACATAAAAGATTTATATATAGAAGAAAGTAGAACTCAATCAAAATGGTCCTCTTGACTCTGCAGTTCCAATAGAAGAGAATTATCAAACACTCCACGTGGTTTTAGTATTCCACCAGATTTTATTATCAAAATTATCAAGGACTCCAGCAGAAGGAAACTATGAAGGAGAAGATACCACTATACTGTCTGCAGAATTTGGCAGACTTTGGCCACTCAGTTGATAAACTCAAAAGTTTATCAAAAGTAGATAAACCATTAATTGTAATATCCTGCTATGTCATGTTCTGTTCTGTTTTATTTTAATGTATTCACATTTATTCTTGTCTGTGACCATAATAAAAAATTGATTGATTGATATCAAAAAAGAAAACCACACCCACTTCAAAAATTGAAAGGGCAAGCTACTGTATACAACAGAGAAAGCTTCACATTCATTTGCAGTAATGATGTTACCTAGTTGGGTACTGTAGCGTCTACCAGCAAACCGTCATGCTCAGGAGCATCAAGGACTCTATATGATTCTGCAGTCCTTTGCACAATATCTGAGAGAATCTCTGAACCTGGAAAAGAAATTTGCATACTGAAGGAGGGGAAGATCCTGTATCTTGGCACTGCATGGGTAACTATAAAATCCCAGAAGTTGTACATCAGAATTGAATGGTGAAGTACAACCCAATCCCAGATCATCAAATCTGGCTTTAGTTCAGGAATGCAACAATTTCATAGCCCAACCAAGTGCTGGAACTGAGGACAACCTTCCATTTTCTTTGTATTGCTACTCTGCCACTCCGGCTTTGAACTGTTCTGAAGTTTCTTGCCATTATGCATGCATACTAATTTTAATTTCAGTTAACAAAATAGCAACAGTAACAACAACAACAACAACAACAACAACAACAACAACAACAACAATAATAATAATAATAATAATAATAATAATAATAATAATAATAATATCAACAGCAGCATCTTTTGGAACAGAAGAAAAACAAGTACCATGGGTCCACCAAATAGATAAGAAAATTACAGTAGCAGAATATTCTTGAAAATCATTTTCAGTCCCTATACCCATAATTTCTCTCTCCCTGCTTCCAATCATTGATAATTCTTTTCAAGTCCTGGCAGAAGGAACTCAAAGGTGATCAGTTTCAGATAATTTAGCATGCAAATGGGAGCTGCATTAACAATTCAGCAGTTCATTTCTTTAACTGTCTGACTTTTATCAATCTGGCAAGCTTCATCCTTGCCAGTATGCTAATTAGTTGGTATGCAAAATAATGAACAATTTTCTATATTCTGGATTCTTGCTAGTCAGTCTTTCAAGCGCTTCTTTTTTATATGTCTGGGAACTTGTAAATAATAAGTGTTCATTCTCTTTGTTCATTACTCTTATAAATCCTGAATTATTCTTTTTGTGATTGAAACCTGCCACTTGAATGACAGAATTTTCAGTTCTAGTAGAATAATTTTAAATAGAGGAAAAGTGGTACACCTCAATATACATACATACATACATACATACATACATACATACATACATACATAAATACATACCATAGGTGGTATTCAGTAGATTCTGACCAGTTCTGGAGAACCGGTAGCGAAAATTTTGAGTAGTTCAGAGAACCGGCAAATCCCACCTCTGACTGGAGATTTTACAGTCTCCTTCCCCTGCCATGCCCACTAAGCCACGCCCACAAAACCAGTAGTAAAAAAATTTGAATCCCACCACTGATACATACATACATACATACATACATACAATGCATACATTCAAACATACACACGTGCATACAAACACACACACGTACAAAACCTCTGTAATTAAAATAATTCTAACACACACACAACTTCTATGATTAAAATAATTCTTAGTTCCAACTGAATTGAAATGTACGGAATTCATTGCAATCCTACTCTCAGTTTATCATTATTCCCCTGCTAGTACTGACATTTTTCTAGACTAATTATTTCTGCTTGAACTGCTTGCTTAGAAGTGAATGCTTAATATTCTACTAAATAATTATTATCTTGTCAAAAATAAATGCTATATTTCTTGTAAAATGAGGGACCAATGACCCAGCATACATAATATAAGCAATGCAGTTTAACTATATAATATTATATATATTCTTAAGTTTTCGCGGGTACTTACATGTATGGTATTCAGTTTTGTTCGGGTATTTTCCCACGTCATTATAGTTGTGCTTTTAAAGTTGTAGCAACGTTTCCGCAGAATCTCATCTGCCATCATCAGGCTTCTGTATTGTGTTCGTCTGTGAGTCAGACGTTTACAGCTGTTTCAGTTTTAAACCTGAAGCTAGCCTACTATTGTGCCAGAATGGTTTTTTTCTTCATCCTGATTGGTTGGGAGTCTTGGTCTGTGTTTATTGGTCTTGGAGTTTGCTGTGTTCTGCTTGATTGGTGTTTCTAATATCTTCTGTCTGTTTTGTGGCTTTTTTTGTCTTGATTGGCTGGCGACATTATGTTCCTGTATTGGAGGCTTTTTTATTGATTATACTGCTATCCTTTTTTAGGGTTTGCAGGGCTTTTAGCTCTTCCTTGGGCAAGTTGCTTTTGGGTGGTTTGCTTGTGCATAGGATGTTAGTAACTTGGTGTCTTATTCTATCAGCTGGTGATGATGATGAATGGGTGGTGCATTGCATACAAATATTACCCCATGTCTGCACTTGTTCAGTTTTATTATTAGAAATAAATGTATTCAATGATAATGAAAACAGTCCATTAAATAGAAATCCAAGCAATACTTTTTAAATGGGGCTTTTTGCACCTTCCAGCTTTTTCTGGACATCCACTTTTGGTTCCAAATACAATATGCCACAATGAAACCAGCTCATTTCCCCACAACTAGAGCTTCTCTATTGCATATGCTACTTTTTGTGAACAATTTGATGGAGTGAAGAAAAACAGTAATCTTCTATTTCTGGTTGCTTTCACAACTTTATAGCAGCCCCCAAACAATTCTGAGATTGTCTTTCTCTTTGTAGAACTTTTAAGAAGTTTTGAACTGTGCAAAAGTCAGGTTATATGTATATTTGATCCAAACATATACTATAGCCTCTGGATATTTTCTTATGTATTAAAGCTATTACAAGATACCTCGGTCAGCATGAAATAACTGTAGTAGCCAGTTCTAACTGTTGTGCCTAACCTAACTGTAGAAGCAGTTAGGCCAAAAGGTTCCAATTAAGATCTTAGATGTAGCTTGAAACTTGTGGACAAAGGTGGTTCTTAAAATAATAATAATAATAATAATAATAATAATAATAATAATAATAATAA
>BLBF01000025.1:9078037-9113545 GCA_015471245.1 Laticauda colubrina
AATAATAATAATAATAATAATAATAATAATAATAATAATAATAATAATAATAATAAGTAGTAGTAGTAGTAGTAGTAGTAGTAGTAGTAGTCGTATCTTTTTTAAAATAACCTACCTTTATTATTTTTATACATAAGTCAATGTGGCAAGCATGCCTAATACTATTCTTTCCCCTATTTTCCTCACAACAACAACCCTGTGAGTAGAATTGGGTTGAGAGAAACTGACTGGCCCAAAGTCAACTTTCAGGTCTAAGGTGTCATTATCAACACTTTACCAAAATTATTCCTGTTGACAGTGCAATTAAGATAATGCATTTTCATCCCCTTCACAATCCAAATAATCCATTTTGGATATAATTAAACTATAATAACTAAATGAGGGCAGACCATTCTCCAGATAGCGCTGTTGCTTTCATAGAGTCCGATTTGAAACAGTGGTTAAGTTCCCCAAATCTCAAACTGTGGAGCTGATCTTTCAAGAGTGTTGTAGTCCATCATGAATTGGAATAATAACTCTATCAAATTTAGCAACATTTGTCTTGCCTTTGTAAAGTTGAAAGTAGAAAAGAGAAGTAGGCATTATCCATCATCCAGTAAGACGATTCATATCTTCACAGTTTTCACAGTGATTTCACAGAGAATGACATTGAAGAATAGGTGAAATATGTGGTAATCCTAAAATCAGAATCCTTAGGGTGTTATCCAAGAAGAACCAGAATCACTGCAATGCAATACCACCTACATCCAGATCAAATTTAGGAGGCACAACATTACTGTATAATGATTCAAGTCTTCTGACACAAGGAAAATACCATAATCAGAGAGGCCTTATATTTCCACTACTAATTCCCTAATGTAATTCATCTAACAGGGCAAACAAGGGTAAAACTAAGAATAAAATGATTCCAAATAATCAGTATCTTCCAAAAGTAATAGCAAAACCATGTTTCTCTCTAATTCTGCCCCAAAAGAGAAATTGGGGTACACTAAAATGTCCCAAGTTCCATCCATTTTATCTACCAAATCCTTAATCAAAGTCCATAGACCTTTGTTAAAAATATATATCAGCAAACTTTTCTCTCAAGAGACATTTCCCCTTGTTCATATTCTTGGATGGAATAGGTTAAAAGTATCCTTTAGCTGATTAGATGGTGTGAAGGAATATAGACCTGGCTTTGGAACATGGAATGAATGAGAAAATCATTAACCAGAGGAAAGGGAAAGTTCAGAAAAGATTACTCACTTCTGAAAAAAGTTGAGAAAGGCACTCCAAATAACTTTACCTTGATGTCTTTTTTCTGGAATACAATGGAGTACAGAGAAACTTTGTGAGGCTTTCAAATTCTATTATTCTACCCTAGAAAGATAAAGAGCATTCTTGGAATCCCTGCTGTGCCTATTTTTTGGCCTTACTTACTTTGAAGGACTGGCAGATTGTCATCTAACTCCTTACATCTTCAGCCTTGTGACATGAAACTTAATGTATATGTGATCCATTGTATCTGCAGCATGTAATGTCAATTATAGCTTTCAAGGGTTCTATCACTCCTAGGAAGCATTTCACCATCCCCAAAAGATCAGCATTCAAACTTGTCTGAGCTTGGTCATTTTCATAGCAAGGTTTCTTCTATCGGTACCCAAGCCATTATACTACAAGCCATTATACTATACTGTATTCTTTCCTCCAACACTGCGCAAAGGCAATCTTTGCTGCTGTTATTATATGTAACACCATATATTTTGTCCTTTTATTGTATTTTCCTTTAATTATCCCTAGGAGAAATAATTCCGGAGCAAATTCGATTTGACTTCCTATTAATTCCTGTAATCACTTTTGTAATTTCCTCCAGTATGTTTTTGCTTCAGGGCATAACCACCATGAATGATAGAAGGTACCTTGTTTTTGTCTGCATTTCCAACAGTTTGAATTTGAGTTTGGATAGATCTTAGCCAGCCTTGTGGGTGCCAAGTGCCAGCGATAAAGCATTTTGTATTGGTTTTCTGTATAAGTCGCCAATTTTGTTATCTTGTAATTTATATTCTACATTTTTTCCCACTCCTCTAGCTCAATACAGTACCTGAAATTTTTGACCCCTGCTATCATCAATCCCTTCACTATCTCATCTGCTCTATCAAATTCTAGTAGATAATTATATACTTTTGATAACAAGTTATCTTTTGAGCCAATTAAAAGTTTATCTAATTTTTGTGGCTCAGTGTCAATTCCATATTTTTCACTATTTTTTTTGTATTCATTGTAGTTGCAAGTATGGCCACCAATCAATAGTTATTCCCTGGTCTTTCAATTCCTGTCTATTTTTTTAATTTCCCTTGATGATTTAAAATTTCCTTGTATCTGGCTATTTTGTCTACATTCATTGTGTTGGGGTGGATCATTGCTTCCATGGTGGATAGCCAACCTGGGATTTTCCTATAATGTTTTTTTTAATCTATGTCCATGTTTGTTTCAAAGCATCCCTTATTTTATGTCTATAAAAATATAGATATGACTTTTTCCTTCTATCCCACAGGAAAGCATGCCACCCCTTTTGTAGATCATGCCCTTCAAGTGTTAGTATTCTTTTCTTTCTGAAGTTAATCCAATTTTGCAACCATACTAATCTCACTGCTTTATAATAGAGTTCCTAATTAGGGAGTCCAAAGCCACCTTTGCATCTGCTATCCTGTAAATCTCTTAATTTTATTCATGCCTTCTTAACTGACCAAATAAATTTTGTGGTTACTCTATTTAGATCTATAAAAAATGTGTTGTCTAATTTTATAGGAATTGTTTGGAATAGGTAAAGTAGTTTAGGTAAGATATTCATTTTGATAGTTGCTATTCATCCAAATAAAGAGAATTGTAGAGTCCCCCACCTTTCCAAATCCTTTTTGATATTGATGAAATAATTTCACATAATTGTCTTCTTTTATTGAGAAGCATCTCATCATTAACCAAATTCCTAAATATTTAATTTTTTTTATAATTTGTAATTCAATTGCATCTTCTAATTCTCTTTTTTACTTTAATGTTACATTTTTCACAAGCATTTTAGTTTTAGCTCTATTAATTTTAAGACCTGAAACTTCTCTGTTGTAACTATGTATCATTTATGTGTTTGCAACTGTGTATCAATGCAACTATGTATCATTCAGACATTTGCAACATTGTATCAGTCACGTGTAATCATTAAGCTTCTGTCTTCTCAGTGACCTTTTACAGGGCACGTACAGAGACAAGGAGTCAAACATTTGCAGAAATGGTTTATTCACTTGGGATTACATTGTCTGGCATGTAGCTTTGTGAAGAAGAAATATCCTGATCAAATATAAATCTTGCCATCCTGTCTGTCCTGGTATCTTGCTTTTGTTTGAGCCATTGTTAATTCTGTATATTCCGTCTGACCTAGGCTTAACCTAGGTTCTGAATAAACAATCACCCCCTTTTGAATGAGCATAATAAAAGAGCGTGTACCCAGCCATTCTGGGCGCACTCATCGCGAGGAACTTCGTCTCCTGTAGTTTCTCTCTCCTTCGCTCCCTATCATGAGACGCCCATCTGATGCGGGATAGCAGATACCGCACTTCTCCATAATTTTCTATTTACTATATCAAAGTTGGTCCGGACTCCAGTGGCTCCTCAATAAAAAATACCAGCTTATCTGCGAATGTCTGTACTTTATACTCTTCTTTTTTAATTTTTGTTCCTTTTATTTCTGGGTTTGTTCTAATTTTTATTAATAATATCTCTAATGTCAGAATAAAGAGCAGAGATGATAGTCGACATCCCTGATGAACTCCTTTCGTTATTCTAAATGTTTTTGTGGAGTCCCCATTTATTACTATGCTAGCCTTTTGGGAAATGTACACTTCTATCAGTTTTTCAAATTTATCTCCGAATTTCATCTCTTTAATATGCCAAATCATAAATTATCAATTTAAGTTGTAAAATGCTTTTTGGGCATCCAGAAAAACAAGTGTCGCTTGTTTTCTGGATGCACTTCGTAATATTTTAATATATTCACCACCATTCTAATATTATCTCTTATTTGCCTTTATGGCAAAAATCCATTCTGGTCAAAGTGTATGATCTCGTTTAGTATTCTCTTCATCCTCCCTGCTATAATGTTCATAAAGATTTTGTAATTGGTGTTCAAAAGTTGAATTGGCCTATAATTTTGAATTTGGTTAACATCAGCACCTTCTTTCCGAATCACGGTAATATATGTTTCCTCCATGATTTGGGTATTTTAGTTCCAGTAAAGCCTCACTGAACATTTCCAATAGTATCAGTTCTATTAATTCCCCTATAATTTTATATATTTATATATTTCCTCTGGCCCCAGGGACTTATTGGTCTTTTGTTTTTGGATCGCTTCTTTTAGTTCTGTTATTGTTATTTCTCTATTTAGCATTGTTCTTTTTTCTTCGTCTATTGGTGGAATTTCTCCTGATTTGGTTATATACATACATATGTATGTACATATGTATGTGCATATGTGTGTATGTGTTAGTATGCTTGAAGGAGCCCTGCAGGTACAGTGGTTAGAATGCAACATTGCAGGCTCACTCTGCTCACAGCCAGGAGTTCGATCCTGACCAGCTCAAGGTTGACTCAGCTTTCCATCCTTTCATCCTTCCAAGGTTGGTAAAATAAAGACCCAGATTGTTGGAACCCAGAGACAATATGCTGACTCTGTAAATCACTTAGAGAGGACTGTAAAGTAACAGGAAATGGTATATAAGTGCTGTTGCTATTGAAGTATTATCCCTAAGTGCCAATTTTAATTTTATTAAAATTTTCTTAATTTTATTAAGAATTATATTAAACTTACAGAGAAACCTAATGCAAGGATATTGAAAAATGCAAAATGTGGTGGAGAAATCCCCCATCCAAAAAAGATAGCAAGAAAATGAAACTTCCACTTTCTTCTAGAGAATTTAATCAATCTGGATTTCACATCCAACTGTTTTTTCAGCTGAAATGCCCCTGCAGCCCGCATGGAATGGAGAAAATGTAGACACTAGCTTGTCTTACCTTGCCTCACGCGAAACCAATTTTATTTTGCAAGGGACCAAGTAAGAAAAGCAGGTAATCACAACCCTAGGCATTTTGCCTTGTTGTTGTGTATGATGTGTCTCTCATCTGTATTTCATATTTTGGTGCAGACATATGGTATAAACAGAAAAAAGCAGCAGCAGCCATTATGTCTGCTGCCTCAAAATCTTGACAAATTGTTTTTGGGAAATGATAGTGACTCCCAGGCTGATAAATCACTCTTACTAATTGCAAGTAGGCCCAAAACAAGGCCTTTCTTGTTTAAAGCAGCAATGGGCAACTTGATTTCCCTTTTTGCAATCCTCAGAGCCCTCTAATCATGATTGCTGGAAGCTGACAGGATTATTTTCTGCCATTTTCAGATGGGAACCCTCTAACATTTGAAGTGTAAACCCCAAAGCAGGCATATCACCATCTTGCCTGCATGTGAGGTGTGGCTCTCATATTTGTAAACAATAAAGATTGCCGACCCAGATACAATAAATTTTGTGTAATTTGATGCAGATTCTGGTTGTGACAACCAGAAGATTCTGTGCTATTCCTTTTCACACCCTGGGCTGCCTCAAGGCAATGTTAACAATGCTTAAAGGTGAAAGGATTTTGGATTTTATGTTTAGGGGAAAAAGTCTTCACCTGTGATCAATCAGACTTTTTTAAGTAAAAAGAGGAGGAATAAAACATTAAGAATAACAAATGAATTGGTCGATACCTCTGCACAACAACTGCATGTAAAAAAAGCTTCCTATATATAAAACAGCAGGATCAGTAGATTAAATGAAACACCTATGCTTCGTTTATAGCTTTTTTCTATAATGATGATACTTTACTAAACCCTTCCCTCCATTTAGCCATTTTATGTGTCCTTCAATGGTCTATACCTCATGGTCATTTGCCGCTGCTTAGAAAAAAAAAATCCATGAGGTCAGCAGTACCCAAGTTTACTTAACATTTGACAAGATAAAGCAACTCATCAAGACTGTGTTCTCTGAAGGCTACATTGACCTTTATGCAGTAACACACTGCGTGTCAGGTGGAGGAAGTGAAGGTAACTTGTTTCACCTCTGTGTTTTTGAATTTATTCATCCATTTGAGCTGTTCCTTAGGCTGTACAATTGTTTTGCTCTAAGATTGTGAAGTTGCGGGGGTGGGGAGTGGGGGAGAAGGCCTCCCCCTCATCAGTTCAGCAAATGAATAAATCACACCTGTCCACATACTGCTTCAATGTTTTCTAAAATCCATCATCAGCACCTTCCTCAAAATAGCATCCCAAATTAAGTGTTAGGAATTTTGGGATTGGAAAAAGGATAAAGCATTTTTTTTCCTATTGGGAGCAAATGGATAAAGATATCA
Organism: Laticauda colubrina; assembly: GCA_015471245.1. NCBI lineage: Eukaryota > Metazoa > Chordata > Lepidosauria > Squamata > Elapidae > Laticauda > Laticauda colubrina. The sequence continues at coordinate 9,084,449 of BLBF01000025.1, forward strand.
ATGTATGAATGCTTGATGGCCATTCACTTGCTTCTTTTAGTTTTATTTAATTCTTCCAACAAGTAGGTAAATAGATTTTGTATAGATACGTATTTGCTTTTTTAAAAAGAAAGCCGCATTTACCTGTACCTATGTAGAGTCAGCATTTATTTAAATTCATTTCTTCAAATTATAAAAGCCTTTAGGTGTCACTACGCATAAGCCAGCTCTCAAGAAAAAGCAGGAGATAAAACCCTGTCCTCTTCAGCTACTAATTTCCCATTTAATAGGTCTCTGTGCTTGAACTTCTTTGTGTAATTCAACTTCATCCAACTGCAATTAGATAGATCTTTTGAATATGTGATGTGTATAGCTTATTGTGGGTCACTGTATACAATGTCATCATCCTAAAGTAAGCCCATGTTTTTATTTACTTATGAAATATATATGCCATCCATCTAGCAGTTAGATAGCTGCTTTTGCTTAGTTTAACGTCAGATCAGAATACCAGTTGTTTGCAATCTTCACTTGGGCTTCAGATTCAAACACTGTACATCACACATTAAATCGGAAGTTACAACTATTGAATATCTGTCTGGGTGCATCCATTCCCACTCTAGTATTGACCTGAAGGACCATAGTAAACTGTCAGAGCTATAACTGTAAGTCATCATAACATTTCAAAAAGGATTTGCAGCCTTTTAAAAAAAGTTTTGAAGTTTTGAAGCACAGATGAAAACTACAAACATTTTATTCACTCATTGTAATCCCAGTAAGAGGTTCCTTCATTTATTTACAAAATATAATGTCAGTAACACATGGCAAACAGCCTGAAAAGAGTCTGGTTATTTTTTTTTTTCAACCATCCATATAAAGCAAAAAGATTTTCTTAAAATTACTAGATTTTAAGAAAGAAAAAATATTGAGTGTTGGGCAGGAACTCTAGTTTATTGATATTAACAATGTTCACTGCTCAAAAAAAAAAGGGAACACAGAAATAAGACATCCTAGATCTGAATAAATGAAATATTCTTATTAAATACTTTGTTCATTACATAGTTGAATGTACTGACAACAAAATCTCACAAAAATTATCAATGGAAATCAAATTTAGCAACCCATGGAGGTCTGGATTTGGAGTTACACTCAAAATTAAAGTGGAAAAAAACACTACAGGCTGATCCAACTTTGATGTAATGTCCTTAAAACAAGTCAAAATGAGGCTCAGTAGTGTGTATGGCCTCCACGTGTCTGTATGACCTCCTTACAATGCCTTGGGATGCTCCTGATGAGGTGGCGGATGGTCTCCTGAGGGATCTCTTCCCACACCTGGATGAAAGCATCCCCCAACTCCTGGACAGTCTGTAGTGCAACGTGATGTTGGTGGAATGGAGCGAGAGATGATGCCCCAGATGTGCTCAATTGGATTCAGGTCTGGGGAATGAGCGGGCCAGTCCATAGCATCAATGCCTTCATCTTGCAGGAACTGCTGACACACTCCAGCCACATGAGGTCTAGCATTGTCTTGCATTAGGAGGAACCCAGGGCCAACCGTACCAGCATATGGTCTCACAAGGGATCTGAGGATCTCATCTCAGTACCTAATGGCAGGCAGGCTACCTCTGGCGAGCACACGGAGGGTTGTGCGGCCCCCTAAAGAAATGCCACCCCACACCATTACTGACCCACTGCCAAACCAGTCATGCTGGAGGATGTTGCAGGCAGCAGAACATTCTCCATGGTGTCTCCAGACCCTGTCACATCTGTCACATGTGCTCAGTGTGAACCTGCTTTCATCTGTGAAGAGCACAGGGCGCCGGTGGCAAATTTGCCAATCTTGGTGTTCTCTGGCAAATGCCAAACGTACTGCACAGTGTTGGGCTGTAAGCACAGTCCCCACCTGTGGACGTTGGGCCCTCATACTACCCTCATGGAGTCTGTTTTTGACCATTTGAGCATCCAGATGCCTATTTGTAGCCTGCTGGAGGTCATTTTGCAAGGCTCTGGCAGTGCTCCTCCTGTCCCTCCTTGCACAAAGGTGGAGGTAGCAGTCCTGATGCTGGGTTGTTGACCTCCTACGGCCTCCTCCATGTCTCCTGATGTACTGGCCTGTCTCCTGGTAGCGCCTCCATGCTCTGGACATTACGCTGACAGACACAGCAAATCTATTTGCCACAGCTCGCATTGATGTGCCACCCTGGATGAGCTGCACTACCTGAGCTACTTGTGTGGGTTGTAGACTCCCTCTCATGCTACCACTAGAGTGAAAGCACCGCCAGCATTCAAAAGTGACCAAACCATCAGCCAGAAAGCATAGGAACTGAGAAGTGGTCTGTGGTCACCACCTGCAGAAGACCTCCTTTATTGGGGATGTCTTGCTAACTGCCTCTGCTTTCCACCTGTTGTCTATTCCATTTGCACAACAGCATGTGAAATTGATTGTCAATCAGTGTTGCTATCTAAGTGGACAGTTTGATTTCACAGAAATGTGATTGACTTGGAGTTATGTTGTGTTGTTTAAGTGTTTCCTTTATTTTTTTTGAGCAATGTATTTCACTATTTTTAAGCCCTTATTCTCTGTTTTTGCTTACTTTAATAAATGCCATCAACTTTCTTGTAATGCCATCAACTTTACATTATTTTGTTAAAGTCTCAGAGTGTAGTTTCATTCATGCTTGGGGAAGAGGAGTTACCCTTTCCCCTGATCAGCAGATTTAAGCTGCAGGAATTCCTTTTAGAAAAATATGGGGAAGGAAGGATGTAAGGAACTAAAGTAGTAGAGTTTTTACAGATGGTTGCATGGTTCTTTCAGTAAGAAGCAGCCATTCAGTATCAATGCCATGAAAGGAGAAAGATTTTCTATTTAATTAATGGCCAAACTTGATCCAGCTAACAAATGTTTCAATTGCACTGTGAGATGAAATAACTTATCCTTTTAACCCTAGCCTTATATGGTCCTCAATTTATACTGGGCACTTTACTCAAATAATATTGTTTCAAGTGTCACTATTTGTCTGGGGTAATTTAATGCAGTGGATTTAATTTGTATTAAACAAATTAAATGTGTTCTAGACAACTATTGTAAAGCTACATACACTAATTGTTGATTTTACCAACACAGCATAGTTGACAGTTTGCAAAATAAAAGAAAATATATGTATTAGCTTCAATGAATGGAACAAAGTATTTTAAAAAGAGAGTTCATTGTAATAGCTGTGCAGTAATTATGCAGAACTTATTATTGTTTTCTACGTCATTAATGATGAAAAGTAACTGACAGTACAATGATGTATATTTATGCTGTGAGTGTTTAGAACAGTAGATTTATATCCCTTTGTTTTCTAATAGTTTGCTGCATTTCACTGCTATGATACTATGTACTGTAGTAATGTGTGTGTATGTATGTATGTATGTATGTATGTGTGTAATGTATGTATGTATGTATGTATGTATGTATGTATGTAGTTTTTCTTATATTAATTTCTATATATTGGATAGTTTCTTTGGAAAACACAATATAAAAAAATGGAATGGATATTGAATTTTTCTCAGACAAAAAGCAGAAGTGAGTCACATCTCTTGGGACCTGAGCTTAAGAAATCTTGATATTGCAGTCCTGATCCATAGACTGCTAAGCCTTTTTCTCTGACAAAAACACTTCAAGAATAGGCTAATAATTCAATAACATCTCTTAAGGGCAAATTAAAGAATAAGGCTCTTACACCTTATGTAGATAGCCATGGATCAAAACAATAAAGCAAACTAGAAATCAAGTCTCTGTTTTACAGAGACACCTTGGAACTTAATATAAGGGCATAAATGGGTGATCTTAAAAAATGTGGCATATGGAGAAATTTCAAACATGTAAGATCCAGCCTTTTCTTAATAGTTTCCTTATACTAGTGTAGGTGGTTAGCCTTTATTTAAAAAGTAGCCACTCCACTGTTTATCTTTTAAGTTTGTGTGTGTATGTGTATGTGTGTGTGTAAAGAGAGTAAGGAAGATAGAGAGGGAGAGGAAGAGAGGGAGGGAGGGAGGGAGAGAGGGGAGACTGAGAGGGAGGTCTGATGGAGATAGGCAAAATATTGTACATTACCAAAATAATGAAGGGGGAAATATATTGTAAGCTCAAAACAAGTGGAAAAACATAGAAATGGGTCAAATTGTATTGATTCACATAGGAAGAGAAGAAGATATGGCACAAATAAACTTGCCAGATTCTTTTATTAGAGTGACTCTCAATAAAAATTGCAAACCAAGACACCATATTAAAAAGCAGAGGCATCACCTTGCCAACAAATGTTTTCCCAACAGTGATGTATAGCTGTGAGTGTTGGACCATAAAGAAGGCTAAATGCCAAAGAATTGATAAATGTTTTAGTATGGCAGGATTTCTGCCTATAGATGAGCAGCAATGAAGAAATTACTGTGAAATAACTCCTCCTTCTTGGTTCTTTAGGCCTGATACAAAGTACTCATTTCTTCTCCTATTTTTTTCCACAACAACTCTTTCAGGTGTATTGGGCTGAAAGAGAATGACTGCTTTCATGCCTAAGGCATGATTAGAATCACAGTCTCCTGGTTTCTAGGCCAGCACCTTAATCACTACACCAAACTGAATATGAAGAGATGCATGTCAATTTCATTAACATGACAGTTTCTTTTTAACTACAAAAAACTCAATAAAATGAATAGTGGAATATGTATATACGATATCATCCCTTATATATAAAGTATTTATTATTTTGCAATAATAGATATTGAAGAAAATCATGTTTAGTATAAAGGCCCTGTCACACTGGCCAATGGATACAAAACATTTGTAAAAAGGACACAGCAGACGAGAAAAATATTCCATCCATTGTTATCTGCTCTCAAAAGTGCCCCGAATTTGCATAACCAGAGTGGACAACACGGAAAGGAACGGATGGGGGGAGGACGTAGGGCAGATGGAAAGTGGATGCTCCACGGAAGCCTAGCGGAGAGAAGCAGATGGGAGTGGATGGCACATCCGCAAGGCTTCCGGGGGAGCACAGCAAAGCGGATGCGGAACGGAAAGAGTGGATGCCGAGCGGATGCCGAGCGGATGAAGCGGATGCACAGCAGATGAAACGGATGCAGAGTGGAAGCCTAGTGGATGCCTAGCGGATGCCTAGCGTTCACTGCACATGCGGGGAGGATGCATTGCATCAGCCCCGCATATATAAAGGGAAGCAGCTCCCAAGCAGGTCACCATTCATAGGAAAGACCTGCTTCCAGACACAGCTTGCCAGCCAGTCAGCCAGCCAGCAACCCAACAACCATGGGGAAGAAACGGAAGCCTCTGCCATCTGCTGCCAGCCCTGGCAAGAGGGACAGGGCCACCCTCCCACCCCCTGGCCCTCACTCTGCTTCTGCTGGGCTTCTGCTGCCCGGGCTCGATCTTCTGTACTGGTGCTTCTGTTGATGCTGCTTCTGGAGGTGGTGCTTCTGCTGATGCTGCTTCTGATGGTGGTGCTTCTGCTGGTGCTTACTCTGCTGATGCTGCTTCTGGTGGTGGTGCTTCTGCTGGTGCTTACTCTGCTGGCACTGCTCCTGGTGCTGGTGCTTCTGCTGGTGCTTACTCTGCTGGCGCTGTTCCTGGTCCTGCTGGTCCTGCTGGTGCTCCTGGTCCTGCTGGTGCTCCTGGTCCTGCTGGTGCTCCTGGTCCTGCTCCTGGTGCTGCTGGTGTTGCTGGTGCTGCTGGTCCTGCTTTTGCTGCTACTGGTGTTGCTGCTGCTGGTGGTGGTGTGGAGGAGCAGCCCCTACAACCTCGAAGCCCCTCTGATGAGGGCCCATATGGCCCTACCAAAGGGAGGAAGAGGCAGACGCATGAACGGGAGAGGAGGCAATACAACATAGAAGAGGAACATGAGGAGGAGGTGCTGGAGTGGCTGAGGGAGAATGAGTATCTATGGCAGAAAGGACACAGGCTCTATCTAGACACCAAAAGGAAGCATGCTGCTTGGAGAGAGAAAGCGGAGAGTCTGGGCTACACTTTGGAGGTGCTCCTCGGCTGGGGGAAGCACATGCATACCTGGTACGGGAAGCTGCACCTCAAGAAATCTGGCCAGGCCGCGGTCAAGCTGATGGACAGAGAGATTTACGTGATGGCCAAGTGCAGCTTCTTGGAGGGTGAGATCCGCCACCAAGGAGCAGCCCCTCTGACAACCCTCTCTCTCAGGCAGCCTGCTGAGAGCCAGTCCTCTTCTGGCAAAGAGTCAGCTCCTGTGTCCAGGCAGGTATCTGTGGAGTGTGCCACGATGGAGAACCCCCCGACAGCTGTACTACCTGTGGCGGAGCGCGTGGAGGACCCCCTGACGCAGTGGGAGAAAGGAGACGGCACTTCCATCACAGCCCAACCCGCATCCACCCCCAGCTCCATCTCCACAGAAAGACAGAGAGGCAGACCAGAGGGGCAGAGCCACACTGTCCTGCTGGAGATAAGAGACACCATCAGGAGCAGCGTAGATCTCCTCTCTCAGCTGGTACACACCGACGCCCCATCCTCCAACCTCAAGCCCTTCCTCACCTATGTCAACCAGACCCTCATGAACATGTCGGAGCCCCAGTACCAGGTGGTGAAGGACAGGATCACCGATCTTCTTCACAACCCTCCAGACCAAGATGAACCTGCTCCCACCCAGTCCAGGCCTGCTCCTCCACCCCAGGTGATGTCACTGCCCTTCCAAGGCTTTCCACAGGCCCTCCCCTACTAAGGCTACGGCTACCAGGAGCTCCAGCAGCACAGGCAGCCCTTCCCAGTCCAGGCACAGGTACATCGGACGCCACTGATGCCACCGATGCCAGCCATGCCGAGATGCCACCCACGCCACAGATGCCACTGATGCCAGTCCTCACCCATCTGCAGACCAGACATCCCCACTACACTGCTCCTTCCTCCACCCCACAGCCAAGCCCGGCCTCAGTACATCTGTCATCGGTATTGGGGCTGACACCCCATGTCATGGAGGAAGGGGCTCTCAACATCACGGGGCTAAGCCAGCTGTCTGAGAGCTTCTTCAACACACCATCTCCTGTTGTTCTCTCGGGGCCAGGCACCCCAGTGGTGCTTCAGACCAGCACTCCAGCAGCAGCCACCTCCATAGCACCTGGACCCTTCACCCCTGAGACTGGGGACACCTCCGAGTGACCAAGAAGAGTGCCAGAGACTGGGTGGCTACCTATTGACTTTATTTTTTCTTTGGACACTTGACTTGGGTCATTTTTCTTTTACAGCTTGTTATTAATAAAGATTATCTTTGCTTCACACACTTGCTTCATTTATATTTGTCAATAAAGTCTTGGAGGAAACTTTTAGAAATGGTTTAAGCCTTTGCATGCTTGTGAGATGGGTAAGGATAGCAGTGGGATGGGTAAGGATAGCAGTGGGATGGGTAAGGATAGCAGTGGGATGGGCAGTGATACCTTTGGTATGGGTAATAGCTGTGGGATGGGCAGGGATACCTGTGGGATGGGTAATAGCTGTGGGATGGGCAGGGATACCTGTGGGATGGGCAGGGATACCTTTGGGATGGGCAATAGCTGTGGGATAGATAAACCTCCAGTGCAAGCACAGTGGGACTGTATAGTTCAACCTCCCAGGTGCCACACCTATGTCCCTTTGTTATCAATAATAATGTAATCATTCATCCATACATGTTAACATAAACACAACTCTTTATTAAATGCCCTGTTCATTGTAGGCCCACCCAACATACATGGCCCAATCTCATCCGTGTGATGAGACAGGCTGAAGGAAGCATCCATTAAGCACCTATCATCCTGTTTTGCCACTCCACTGCTCCAGCTGGGGAGTTGCACCAGTGTCTCAGGAGGTTGCACTGCTTCTTCCCTTCACGTGAAGCTCTGTTGGGGCCTTGTACATCCTTAGTGTCTATCAGCTTTCGCCCTTGCCTCCATTCCCCAGGCTCCATGTCCCTATTGCCCTGTTGTAGGTCCACGAGCCTGTTCTGCAAGACTGGGTAGCGGGTGTGCATGAGATTGTGCAGGATGCAGCAAGCTTCCACGATTCTCCTCACGGTGTGTGGGCGATGCTGCATGGTGGTGAGAAGTACCTGGAACCTGTTGGCCAGGATGCCAAAGGCGTTCTCCACCACCCGCCTTGCCCTGGACAGCCTGTAGTTGAAGATCCTCTCTTCACGGGTGAGGAGTCTGGAAGTGTAGGGCTTCATGAGGTAGGTGATAAGGGAATAGGCGTTATCCCCCATGATGAAGTAGGGCACATCTTGCGTGTCGTTGGGCAGGGGTTCTGGATCTGGGAAGCCCATGATGAGGTTGCGTTCCAGCCCCTCCTTGAGGTCACTGGTGTTGTATACCTGGGCATCTGAAGCTGACCCGTTGCCTGAAGCATTGATGTACATGAACTTGTAGTTAGCATCGACCATGGCGAAGAGGATAATGCTGAAGAAGCCCTTGTAGTTGTGATAAGTGGACCCTGAGTTGGCTGGAGCTTTGCAGGCCACGTGCTTGCCATCTATGGCTCCAACGGTGTGGGGGAAGTTCCACCTTTGATACCACTGCTCTGCAACTTTCTTCCAGCCTTCCTCAGTGGAGGGGCACTGGAGGAGCTCCTCCAGGTATTCTTCGATGATTGGCCATTGTTGTAACAAATGCTGGAAAATCTAGTTTCCGCAAACATAAATAGGACATGGAAAACTAAAATAGCCTTCAATGCCTTTTTCTCTTGTATTTTCTGTGCATTTTTGGTTCTGTTTTGATTAAATTGTTTCAATGTGTCACCTGTCAACATTTTCATTCATCAGCAGAATACTTGTTTGGCTGTTGCAACCAAATGACTCCAATCCCTCCCCTCCATTTTAATGTTAGAACTATCTTATGGAATGTTTTCAAGTTGTTGGGGAACATTAGTGGTCCACAGAACAAAGCTAAAAGGAAATATTGCATCAGTCTATTTTCTGATTCCTAATGAACTGAAACAAATACTAATTACATATCATTTATTTTATTTTTTCTGGGTAAATGGTTTCTATCACCTGCTGTCTTACGTGTTTTTTTAACAATAAAATAATTTGATGCTCTAATGCGAATTTGGTAAATTTATCACTTCTACAACAATTTGACACACAGTAAAATTATTCTGAATACTTGTTCTGTCTAGAGTTCAGCCTGAATTAATTTCTTATACCCCATGTTAGGTTTAAATTTGGAACTCCGTACAGCAAACTATAATAAGAAATAGCTTGATAGTGAGTGTGTCATTACATATATCATATGAATATTATGATTCTGAGAAAAACATTCTCTTTTTGAATACTGTGCTTGTATGGATTTCTCCTTTTTTCCATCCCTTTTTACAACACATACTTTTTATATTAATTATTTTTAATTATAGTAATCTCATCTTGTGGTTTAATCATTTAAAATTTTATCATTTGTACAATACTTTGAGATAATTATATGGGAAGTAGTACAAAAATACATGAAACAAAAGTTTCCTAATTATAATATACATAGAAAATATTGCTCTCATAGCCAAGGTATTATCAGATAATAACTTTGTTTTCTCATTCAAGAAATAAAATCAGGCTTCAAGCCATCCACATTCTAGTCATGTTTCATTTTTAAACTAAGAAGAACAATTCTGGATCAGGTTTGAAAAATCTATAAAAACATGTCCAGAATAGACCATCCATTCCAAATCTAAATTTGAAACCATACTTTGAACCATACATATATAATCACATATTGTTGATGTGTCTATTGCCACAGTCTATGCCTATATAAAAAGCAACTACAGATGTGCTGAACTAACCTTTGGCTTAATACGGGCAGTTTGCAAACAACCCATAGTTCTTAGCCTACAGTGTTGGAAATGTTATATTACTATATTTGGGAAACAGATGTCAAGCTGTGTTGCTTTGTTCTAAGAATGCAGCTTGGACTGAATTCATCTAAAGATGAAAAACATGAGTTGAGCATCTCATTTAAAATATCTCACATTGTGAGAACAATAGGGAAGACCAATATAAAGGACTTGTAATAATTACTGACCATCTTTGCTGAAATGGCTCAAGTAAATTATGCAGGTCCATGAATCAATTTCTTGGAGTCTCCCTCAACAGTAACTGGACTTTCCACAAAACAGATGAAAAATTGTAAACTGTATATGTGTATAGAACAGACAAGTGCTTTTTAAAAAGCTGTTTATTTGATACCTTGACAGGCAGGAATTGTTTTAGCCAGAAAAGATCCCTTCCAGAAGGAAGTCTAACTTAAGAAAAAGGATTAAAATCTAAAGGGATATAAACATAAAGGATTTTGCAGATGTAGACTCTGTGGATAGACTCTACCAAGAGGAGAGCTAATAAAGAGGCAACCCAGTTAATGCCTATATTTGTGGAGTCTTCTGGCATAGGGAGAAAAATTGTTTTCTGTTGCAAATGCTTCTTCCAAAGACACCAGTTAGAGCAGAACTGAAAAGGAACAAAAATGCCCAATTTAACCTTACTTATTGCAGGCAACAAATCTGCACATCCTCAAAAAGGCCACACTCTTCATTTCAAAGGCCACCTCAAAGAGGACAAAATAACTTGATCAGACTGGAATTAACTGTAGGGTGTCGACCTGTTATGAAGTTTTCTTTTTATTTATTTGTATTTTTATATCAATTTTATATATTTGATACAGTCAATCAATTTATTTTTTCTTCAATAGCACTTAGACTCTCTGGGTGGTTTACAATGTTAGCATATTGCCCCCAACAATCTGGGTCCTCATTTTACCAACCTGAGAAGGCTGAATCAACCTTGAACCAGTCAGGATTGAATTTCTGTCAGTGGGCAGTTATCCTGCATTTCTTCATTTTAATCACTGTGCTACCATGGCTTTTATTCTATTTTATCTCACCATATCTATTTTATCTCACTTTCCTCTATCTCGAGGTCTCCAACCTTGGCAACTTTAAGACTTGTGGACTTCAACTCTCAGAATTCCTCAGCTTTGCTGGCTGAGGAATTCTGGAAGTTGAAGTCCACAAGTCTTAAAGTTGCCAAGGTTGGAGACCTCTGCTCTATCTTATCTTATCTCATCTTACTGCATTTTACTGTGGCTAATGCTCTTATCTGATATGGTCAATCAGTAAAGTATACCAGATCACCTAACTTAGCAGTTTCTTTTGTTTTCAAATTGTCATGCCTTACTCACCTGTCTTCCTGCATCATCATCCTGCCTCCCATCTGCCATGGCCTTTATCGTTTTAGCAAGATTGGGATCACAGTCATTTCCCAAGATCTACTATAATTGGATTGTCACAACCTGGACTCGGTGCCATAGGGAAGAAAACTGCTCGAGATTTCTATATTGTTTTTCTGCTGCTTATCCTGGGTTGTTGGGTGTTTTTTTTGGGGGGAGGGGTTGAAGACGTTTATGCATACCAAATGTGATTGTTCTAATTTTCCTTTATCAAAAGTTATACAAAGTGCAGGTATGATGCAAATAATAATAAAATGCAGATGATGTTTTTAAATAATACTGAGATGGTTTAGAAGAACAAATTGTAGTACTGCAGGCTTTTTAAAAGAATCTTGCAAAGAAAACAATCACATTAATGAGAAATTGTGTCTGTTGTTTGTTTGTGTGTTTGTGTGTGTGTGTGTGTGTGCTTGCATGCAGCTACCAAGATTTTATTTCCAGTCTCACATGCTTTAATGTATCTTAGTATATCTGTTTCTATCTATCTGTGTATATATCTCTTGCAGTAAGTTTTCAACAAAACTTGCCTTTCTTGGGGCGATGTATCTCCTTTCTGTTTTGACAGTGAGCTACATTAGTGCATCCTTGTTAAATGCATATGTCTAAATTCCATCTGTCAGACACTCAACTACCTGCCCACACTTTTGTCCAAAGCTCAGGTTGCACCACTTGTCATGCACTTAACATATTTCAAGTGCTTGAGTGCGAACAAATGCTTCCTTACTTAACTGGCTTCTCTGCTATTAAACAAGCCTTGCTGTTTTAACCTCCGTGTGGGAAAAAGTATATGTTTTCAAAGCCATTTTCAATGTTAGTGCAGGAAAAAAAAAGGGAAACAAGAGGTCAAACAAGTCAGGTGCCAGTTAATCACAGTAGGTGGAAGTGCCCCTTCAGCTGCCATCTTTTAGGATAATCATGGCCAGAATTATGTGCGATTCACCTCTTCTTTGCATTAACCCCACCCCTTTCTAGTCTTCACTGTTAGTTAATTCATAGCAAAAGCATTGGCCGTGGTTAGAAAAATTAGAAATTACCATTTCTGGCCTACAAAACTCTGACAACCAGAGTTGTTTTCTGCTTCTGGGTGAAGGTGGGGGCATTTGTATAGGTGAGACTGTGTCTATGTGCCTTCAACTCAGTGTTGACTCCTGGCTACTGCCTGGACAAGTTTCTGCAGTTTTGTTTGCAAGATTTTGAAAGTGGTTTGCCATTGCCTCCTTTTTAGGACTGAAAGGAAGTGGCTGGCCAAAGATCACCCCACTGGCTTTTGTATTCTAGCATGATACCTCAACCACTACACCAAAGAGATTCTCTCTGGTCAACTGGTAGTGAGCTCCATTTTTAAGCCCAGATCTGGTAGCCCTAAGTAAATTGTTGTTTCTTCATGTTTGTTTTGTGGCAGTTATAATATCTGTGTGATGGGAAAATAATCTTTCTGCATAACTTGTGGCATATATTTTAGCTCCATAGATCTTAAACTGTACCTTTAGCATGGAAATTGACTTGAGGACTAAAGCTGAAAGTTTCTGATTGTTCCTAGAAGCCAGAAAAACTGGTAGTGTAACTCTATGCAAAATAAGGGTTATTTTACCAATATTATCACAAAGAAACTATATTGTGTACAATCTTAAACATGTCCATGCCCTCTTTGAAGGACTACTTTGTTATTGTAAGGCAGGGGTATCAAACTCAATTTCATTGAAGGCCACATCTGGGTTGTGTTTGACCTTAGGGGGCAGGTGGGCATGGCTGGGGTGGGCATGGCCAGCTTGATGTCACTCGTGTCAGGGGCACCCCTCCCAGGCTCCATTTTCAGTTGTGACAGCCTCCTGAAGAGCTCTGCCAGCAAAAATGGCAAAAGCTCCATTTTTGCTGGCAGAGAGCTGCAGGAGGCCATCACAGCTGAAAACAGAGCTCAGAGATTGTGGGGGCTGGCAGCAGTGATGAGGAGGTTCCCAAGAAGCCTATGCCAAGTGCGGGTGTGCGCAGGATTGCTTGTAGGAAAAAGCAGTTACAACAGCACGGTAAGGCTGCAAGGTCATGGCCCCTCCTTCAAGAAGATAAAAGCCAACTGTAAAATGAATGTGCTTTGCAGAAGGCAAAGATTTTTTGAAACTCCAGCCTCCTGGACATTCCAGTATCCTGAGTTTGTATTTGAAGATTCTTGTGTTGCAAATCATTTCTTGTCTGTTATCTTTTGGCAAGTCTTGCACAGTTTGGCAAGGCTTGTGCTTATCACAGCTAATCATTTTGTAAAAGCATTACAAGGTTTCTGTTCCTTTTGGATTGTGTTTGATTTGTTGGAAAATGGCGTGAGTCAGAACAGGAATGGAACTTATTGGTAAACAGCTCTTCAGATACATACTCTCTCTAGTGGTGAAGCTGCTCATGTTTACCAACATAGTTAGGGAGGTTAGGTTAATTTGGAGAAAAATTGTGGAACACCTAAGGGGAAAGCTGCGTCCAATGATTTTGCAATTGCCATTTCTGCAACTCACCGTTATTTTTTTCTTCAGTTTTATTGGGTTGGTTTTTATCATTTTCGGCAATGTGTTTCCAAGATGCAATATAAATAAATACCTTCAACGATTTCCTCCCATTTCACAGGGGGAAATTTTAAAGTTAATGGAATGTGCATTTAAATTTGGCACCTACAAAAGAACCTAACTGTTCCAAACTCCTCATGCATCCCTAAATGTCCTGAACAGGCAATCCTCATTTTCGAAGTCAGAAATATCCATGAGAAGTAGATACAAGTGTGTGTGTGTGTGTGTGTGTGTGTGTGTGTGTGTGTGTGTTGCCAATCCCTGCAATGTGATAAATGATTCAAATTACAAAACTTTTTTTTGTACTGTAGTTTTGTCTATTTTTCCTTTTCCTAAAATCATAATTAGCTATTAGTGATCAATGTACCTTAATAAGCATTATAGTAGTGCTAGATAACTTATTCCTTAACAGAGACATCTTAAGGCCAACCAGTTCATATTGGACTATTTTTTTTTCAATAAATGTATGCTTGCTCTGATGAAATCAAGTTATGAAATTCTTCCCGTTATTTATAGATGCAGTTTTCATGAGACCTAAGCAGCCATGCTATTTTTTTAAAAAAAAGAGAGGGGGAAGAAAGGAGAGTGTGAGAGATTTATATCTATGACCTGAATCATTAATCTTTCAGCACTTCGGGAAATATTTATCTCCAAGGTGCTGACTAAAGTTTTTTTTTTAATTTCACAGCATTATGTTTATTATACATAGGGTATCCATATAAAAGGATAAAGTGCTGTCAATAATTTAATGACACACATCAATTATTTATAAATAATTATCTTTTGAGCCTGGGTATCACATGCTCAATTTTACCATAGTGTACTACAAAGCTATTGAATTTAATGGTGCTTATATGAAAATTTGGGCTTGCTCTGCGACAACAACACATAAAATACAATTTGCTGTACTAAAACAGAAAATGCCCCTGCTGCTGTGCTGGTATAATTCAAGAATGGGGTATCCAAAAAGCCCATTGAATGCCGAATAGGATCGAGTAGAGCTACTGTGTTTTATTGGAGCTGTCGTATCTCAGCTACAGAAATCTGAATTGACCAACAGATGGCAGCAGAGAGTTAGAGTTTTCTGTTTCACTTTGCATCAAGGAGCCTTTCATTTTTTTGCAGGCCAGATGTGATAATACTGGTGACATTTATTGCTCTGTCATGTTCACATATAAAAGAGTACTGACAGGAAAATGTAGCCAAATGTATCAAGTTGAATGTTCCATCTCTCCTACTTTTATGCATTTTTCCTCCAGCCTGAATCCACTTATCAAGCCTAAAATAAGCTGAGAAAACAAAAAAGCAGCAGCTTGAAATGTGGTGTATGGTAAGATAAGGACAAGAAGGCTCCAATCCTGTTCTGCATACTGCAGTTTAGGAAACAAAACCTAGCACTTTTTAATATTTCTTCTTCGTTCTTTTATGGTGACCATTGGTACAGTTATTAACTGCAGACTGTATTTGAATGGTTTTGTTTTAATTATGTTGATTGGGCTTGTTGATTGGATTCCTGTGGACTTCCCAGAATCACAAATGTGAGGTGAGTGGTTACATAAATGTAGTAAAAGACTTGTTCATAAAAGTGTACCAAAGATAAGGAAAAGACAACTCTCCCTTTCCCCCTCACATTTTAATTTATTAAGTCATCAACTGCCAAGCAACTAAAATACCAACAGGGGCTGACTCACAAGTAAGAGCTATATAGCCATGCTTCTCTTCCCCATAGCTGAATTCACAGCTGGTGAGGGAATTTACTGCCTCACAAAATCCAATTAAGCTTGACTTTCCTATAGGGTTGTTGTGTTATCATCAAACCGCAAGGGAGTGTTTTCAACCAAGCAAAGCCTCTGAATGTATATTTGCAAATAAGATGGAATGAATAGATTTCGTGTTGATGCATCTTAGGCTATTTAATAAAAAGAATGTCAATTAAGCATAATGGATTTTAATTGTTAATTGATAAGGTGCTTATAATCTAGCTCAGGGTTCGCCAACCGTTTGGACCTCAGGGACCACCAAACTCATAATTTTAAAACCCGTGGACCACTAATATGAATTTTGACTGAAAGTGGCTTGCTGACATTGGTGGGAAAGTCAGTCCCATATTCCAGAGCTGCAGTAGTCACAGGATTGGCCCTTTGGTCATCCCGGAGCAGCTGCTCCTCCACTCAGGTGCATTTGCCTGCCATTGACTGGAGGAGCTGCTCCAGGTTGGCCAAAGGGCCAGTCTTGTGACTACTCCAGCTCTGGAATATGGGACCGACTTTCCCACCAACGTCAGCAAGCTACCCTGAGGCAGATTTCCCTGTTCCACCATTGGCCTTACCTTCCAGTTCCATCTTGCATGGCTCTACTCAAGGTAGGGTTTGCACTTGGCTGAAGGATGGGGGCCAGTGAGTGGGCGGGCCATATGGGTGGTGCAGTCTTGTGTTCCCACACAGCCTGGATTAATTGCTTTGGGGGGTGCTCCAAAATTTTCTCATGGACCACCAGTGGTCCCTGGCCCACCGGTTGGCAACCACTGATCTAGCTCACATGTCACCTGCATTTATCTTACCAATCTGCTTTCCTTTCTCTCCCCTCACACTGCAATTTAAAACTTACATTACTGCATGCATCTGATGAAGTGAGCTGTAGCATTTTAATATAGCTGAGAGTCAGAAAAGGTGCTATTAAACTCCTGTTTGTTGATTAAAGGCTAACATTGATTAGAAGACTGAAGAAACTACTTAGATAAGCAGCAAAATGTTTCAAACTAAAAAGAAAAGAAATCCATTTGCAGTGACTGAATTTCCAGACAACTCTACCTGGATGACTGAGAATCTTTTTTTTTTTTTAAATTGGTTTTAAAACAAACATAAACAAACAAAACATAAAAACTTCAAGCCATCTTCCATATATAGACATACAGTGTGCCGGTTGGTTTACAAATTGTTTTGTGCTTCCATTTCGTAGTTTTCAATTACAATGACATTATATATATTCTCATATTTTCAATCAAGTATTAAATACATTAATATCATTATTAATCAATCATTTGACTGTACTTTTATTCATTCATATTTTACGAAGTCATCATATTTTACTTAATTTGTTTTATGACAGTTCATATTATCATCTCAAAGCTATCCTACAATCATTTTGTAGATATAATAGGAAAAGAGTACGTCTTTATATATTTATTATTTTCTGAGAATCTACATATTTCATTACTATGTTTTATTGTTTAACCATTGATAGAACAGATCCCAAATTTTATAAAATTGTTTATCATCTTGTTCTCTAATTTCAAATGTCAATCTACTCATTTCAGCACATTCCAATATTTTCTGAATGATTTCCTCCTGTGATGGTATTTTCTCATTTTTCCAGTTTTTAGCAAATACAATCCTAGCCGCTGTTAATACATTTACAATCAGGTATTTCAAATCTTTACTATATATTTCAGGTAAAATTCCCAATAAAAAATATCTCTGGTTTCAAATCTATATGCTTTTTTGTCATTTTTTCCAACCATGTGTAGATTTTAGTCCAATATTTTTTAGCATCTGCACATGTCCACCACATATGGTAATATGAGCCAGATGTCTGATGACATTTCCAACATTTTTGAGATTTGTTCTTGAACATTCTTGCTATTCTTGTCGGGGGAAAATGCCACCTGTAAAACATCTTATATACATTTTCTTTATATGCCGTTGACATTGTCATTTTATAATTTTGAGACCACCATTTTTGGCATTTCTCTACATCAATCCCATGTCCAAAATTCTTCCCTCAAGCAATCATTGTTTCTTTAACTTGTTCTTCTTCTAGTTTAATTTCTAATAAATATCCATACAATTTTTAATCACTTTTTCATCAGTACCTGTCAAAATCTTATCTAAATCAGTCAATTTATCATAGAAACCTTCTGTTTTAAAGTCTTTATCATACCTTGAATGTATTTGCACATATGAAAACCAATTCCTCTTTATATCTTGTTCCTCTAATTTTTGTATAGATTTAAATTCACCCTTTTCATTCAATATTTTACCATATTTAACTGTTTATTCCTTTTTATATATTATAGGATAAGAAAATGCTTCAATAGTCGATAGCCAGACTGGAATTTTCAAACTGCATTGTCTTTTAATCTTCTCCCAGTTTAACCACAGAGACTCCCGTATATAATGTCTTCTAAAGTACCCCAGTGTTTTAGTTCCTTTATCCCGTAGAAAAGTATGCCACCCCAACAACAGATCATGGACTTCTAATGTCAACAATCTAGTATTTCTTAATGTTATCCATTCCTTAACCCACATCAAATTTGTAGCTTGCTAATACAACTCCCAATTAGGCAAACCAAATCCTCCTCTTATTCTAGCATCTTGCAAAAGTTTTAACTTTATTCTCGCTTTCTTACCTTGCCCTATATATATTGCAATACAATTTTATTTAAATCTTCAAAATAGTCTTTTCCAAGCCTAATTGGAATTGTCTGAAACAAATATAAAATTCTGGGTAGTATATTCATCTTGATTGTTGATATTCTCCCCATTAATGACAGTTGTAATTTTTCCCATTTCGCCAAATATAGCGCTTTCTGCTTTTTAAGTTTGATATAATTATTCTCTTTTAGTGTACTGCATCTTGCTGTCAAATGTATCCCCAAGTACTTAATCTTATTCGTAACCTGAATTTTCAATAGATCTGCCAGTTCTTCTTTTTGTCTTGATAGCATATTCTTAGTCAAGATCTTTGTCTTATCTTTATTTATTTTCAGACCAGCCACCTTTCCATATGTCTCTATCTTTTCTATCAGTTTTGACGCTGTTTCTAGTGGGTCTTCTAAAATGAAAACCAGATCATCTGCGATGACTGAGAATCTTCAACGACAATAAAAGCTAATTTCACATTTTTGGGGAACTGAGAGCTGGAACATTTGGAATAACAGAG
Source organism: Laticauda colubrina (assembly GCA_015471245.1). NCBI lineage: Eukaryota > Metazoa > Chordata > Lepidosauria > Squamata > Elapidae > Laticauda > Laticauda colubrina. The sequence goes on from BLBF01000025.1 coordinate 9,103,168, forward strand.
TTGGAAGGTCAACCCCCTGCTTAGGCAGGAAACCTTATACCATTTCAGACAAATCGTTGTCCAATCTCTTCTTAAAAACTCCCAGTGAAGCATCCACAAGTTGTTCCGCTGATTAATTGTTCTCACTGTCATGAAATTTCTTCTTAGTTCTAGGTTGGTTCTTCTCTCCCTGATTAGTTTCCATTCATTTCTTCTTATCCTGCCTTCAGATGCTTTGGAGAATAATTTGACTCCCTCTTTTTTGTGCTAATCCCTAAGCTACTAGAGCACTGCTATCATGTCACCTCTTGTCCTTTTTTAAAACTAGACATACCCAATTCGAGCAACCATTCTGTATATGCTTTAGCCTCTAGTCCCCTAATCATCTTTGTTACTCTTCTCTGCACTCTTTCTAGAATGAATTTCATTTGTTAGATAGGTGGATGAGTCCACAATACATATATGTGATTCAAGTTTTGAATCTTTTTTCTTCAAATAATAGAAGAAAAAATACCTTTCATTTAATCTTTCAAACCACAAGTTTGTTCCTATATCACATCTATAGTTTTGAACAGGTCTAGACAGAGAGGAGGGCACAAAACGTGGAATTTTAGCCTACCCCTGGTTTTGGAGAAAACTATTTTCAACAGTACTTAGATGGGATCCATTGTTTCCTTGGTAGACTTCCATTAATCTAACAGTTCTTTTTTTAAGAATCCTCTTAAATCTTTATGTTGAGAGAATTTGAATGCAAATGGGGCAGATATAGGAGGAGGAGAATTTTCTCTGCTTGTCCTTCATCAGAAGAACTATGGAAGTTTATTATTGGAGTCCACACATATTAGTGGCAAAATCATTGTTCTCATTCTCAGGAATTGTGAAAAAAGTATACTGAGCTTAAAGGAAAAACTAGCTGGCTTTAAATCTACTGGACTGAAAAGCTGTCACACTGAATTCCAAGCAGCTATGGAGACCCTTGGGAAGGTCTTGAAAGCAGCATTAACTAGTTGCTGCCACTGCCGTCTTGAATTATTTTTTAAAACAGATGAAAAGATTCAGTTCCTGTAATTTTCAAATTCATTTAAATTCAACAACTTTAGTCTTCTGCGGTCCAATGCTTGTGGCACCATTTGAATTGCTTTTCTTTCCCTTCCTATTGAAATCTTCACCTTGTTTTATATTATATAAATCTATACTAGGAACATTTTATTTCATTCCCTTTATTTATGCCATGATGGTTATGGCTAAAATGCTTATTTGAATGGTTAACAATCAATTGTTCAGCATTATGTTGAATGAGACAGCTTATCTCAGGCAGCTGAATCCATTGTTAAATGAAGCATATCAGTATACTAAACTGGTATATAATAAAGTGAATTCCTGCACTTTACTATTACATATCCATTTTTATATTATCACGACACTTTCTAAAGGAGTGCAAACAAATAGCGAATGTGTTGAGTTGTCATAGGATATGAAAAGAGTTGAAACTGAAGATTGCTTGTCAGATTAGGTTTTTCTTCAGAAGAATGAAAAACCACTTCATGACTTTGGTTATGTGTGGTATATATGGCTAAACTGCAACAATTGCTTTTCTGCAAAGCTCTGCTCATTTCAAAAAGATCTTTCATATATTATTCGTTTTGGCAGATTTGTTAGGGCATATATAAAGACATATGAGTGATCTCCTAGAGTGATTCCACTTGAGAAAAAAATGTAAGTTGGGTAGAAGCACTATAATTGTAGTAAACAGACAAGTGCCTGCATTCAACTTGTGATGCTTCATTCCATAATATATAATAGCTATTTTTGAAAAGGGTACCATCAGGAGAAATTATGATGAAAAAGATAAGTGTGTCCCAATATCAATTTGTAATCAGCGAGCCTTGTCTTACAACAATCTTTTGTCTAGAATAGGCATACAGGTATTTAATAAAATGGTATTGATTTATTACTGTTTGAAACTTCATGGTTTGCTTCTAAAAATTCATTTATTTTCTAGGCCTAGGCATGGAACAGATGGCAAAATAATTGTTGTCTCTTATTATCCAAGGCTACAGCAGTGATGTTCTTTCACTCTGTTTTGAGGGCTGAAAGCTGTCTTGTGAATGCAAGTGACACAAATAATGAATGAGTTTCTTGCTCTCTGGATACCACATATAGCAGAAATTCATGTGTTTACTTCAGGCTGTGTAAATGAGCCTTTAAATCTGTTTCTCATTTATTTCTACATAAAGATAAATGCAATAAACTTAAAGCACAAAATCATACATTAATAAAACCTCTTTCTGATCCCAGCTGGCACATGAAGTAACAGTTGTGTTTCAGTGAAAATGCTTTTGGTCCAATATTTTGATAGCTTCTTGGTTTTTGTGTTCATCTTTGCGACAATCATTCATATGGCATCCTGTTTTATTGCTTTTTTATGAATGTTTTCATTTATCAGTAGGATAAAGGAAAAACATTATCTAATGGTTAGGGCTAGTTTCTGTGATAGAAACGAGTCTGAGATACATGTCCAAAGATTACAGAAACCAGCAAAATTAGACAATTTTGCTTTTTAGAAACAACTTTTTGTAAAAGGTTTTTGCTAAAACTATGAGGAGAATAATTTGAACAATTGGAAAAAATTTATTTTTTATAATGTTTGTTAAGAAATTATTGATTTCTCACTGCCTACTTCTAGATGATGTTGTGCTGGTAAAGTGGAACATATCAAATCATGCAGTGCTGGATTAGTTAATACATGTTCACAAACCTAGACTAGTCCTTGGAATTGGTATATATAGAATAAGCAAGAGGTATTTAGAGCCTGAGGACCAGAACAGAGATGATATTCAGCAGGTTCTGACCAGTTCTGGAGAACCGGTAGCAGAAATTTTGAGTAGTTCAGAAAACTACTCAAATACCACCTCTGACTGGAGATTTTACAATATCCTTGCCCTGCCACACCCACCAACCATGTCCACAGAACTGGCAGTAAAAATTTTTGAATCCCACCTTTGGACTTGAACATTGGTCTATAGCAGGGCTGTCAAACTCCTGGCCTGATGCGTCATGTGCTGGCCATGCCCACACCTGTTTAGTGAAGGGGAAAAAAGTTCTGATATGTCACATGATGCTGCCATGATGCCGCGAGCTTGACACCCCTGGTCTACAGCGACAACATAAAGATGAAAGAGAAGAGGCAAATCTGGATAATTCTCCCTTAAGATATGAATAGAGTCTTCGTTGATTGATTCTGTGCCATCAAGTTATTGTTGACTCTTAGCAACCACTTAGATAGATGTTGTCCATAACCTAATCTTTCAGGTCTTACAATGGTGCACCCGTTGCTACTGTAACTGTGTCTATCCATCTTGCTGCTAGTTGTCTTCTTTTTTCTTCCATCTTGCCCGGCATTAAAGCCCTTCTCCAGAGGCCTTAACTTAACATGCTCAAAACAGGATAATTTGAGTGTAGTTATTTATGTCTTCAACGAGAATTCTGTGTCCATTTCTTTAGTAATCCATTTGTCTATTTTCTTGTCTGTCTTTGCTATTCCCAGGAGTATTTTTGAACACCAGAGTTTAAAAGATTCAATACTTTTCCTATGCTGCTTCTTCAAATAAACTGTCAAAAGATATAATCCATTCTTATCCAACTTGTTTATGCTACTGCACTTATCATCTCTAGTTTTCCCAGTCCACTGAAATCAGGCAGCATTAAAAATGAAACAAATAAATACTTCCTTTTTTTACTTTTTGTTTTTATGTTGAATTTTTCTGATTCTAAAAAATGTTTGCACTTTACTCTAGATACTCAATTTTTCACTTTACTTGTTTTTCTTATTTTTCTTCATTTGCTATATGAAAAGATTCATGAGAAAAGCTGAAATGAGGAAAATGTGCTGTTTATTTACAGCCTCTTTCTTCTGTCTAACATGCTATGTGGCTCAAACCACTGCCTGAGGTGGCGAACAGGAAGGAGAAATGTGCAAACCTAAGACTAACTTTGATTTGTTGTCTAAAGTAGCAGTTTATAACTGATACATCTCAATAATAGTTCTGGTTCTTGATATTTATCCCTTTTACTACATGGAACAGATAATATAGTCATAATTACATAGATGAAGAAAAAGAATATGAGTTCTGTGATGTAATAATTCTAATATCTCCCAAATTATTTATCACTAGACAAGAACTATCAACGTTTCAGTTTCTTCTAGTTTTTCTGACCCTGAAAAATTAAAAGGATCTGTAACTAATATGGATGAATAAAGGTTGGTTTGTGTATGGATTAATAAATAATTCATGGACCTTAAAGCCTGTAATATCCTATGTTTGCCTTGAGCAAACTATAATGATATAATGTATGAGGTAATTTTCCTACTAAATGCCAGCAAGTACCATTCAGAACTACTTACTACAGCGTGTTTTTTTTTTTGTTCTACAGGAAACCCTAAACCTTCTGCTAAAAAAATATTAAATATTTTGCATATCTCCAGGGAACACTGTAACTATAAGGATCTGCTTTGCGTTGATAATTATACATTACATTTAATGCTCATTGTGCCCAGATTTTGCTTTGTGGGCTTTACTTCCTCTAGCAGAGCACATTCCACATAATGGATCAGAGGGTGTGGATTAAAAAAAAAAAAAAAGTTAGCTTGCCAAGATTTCATTGCAGGAAAGCAATGTGAGAGACTAAGAACTTGAGAAGCAAGTTGAAGGTTGAAGCCATTTATTGAACAGAACAAATGCAATATGAACCTGAATTCAACTACTCAACAAAAGAAGAGGATATAAAGCTGGAAAGAGAATTTCCATCCAAATTGTTTCATATTAAGGATCAAGAATCTGTTCTGAACGGTGGTTAGTTTCTAATGTCACTTGACTTCAGACACTATAATTCTGCAGTTTTCTGGCTAGTTGCCTTACCAATGTAAGAAACAAAGCTTTACCTCTGAGTACCTAACACATTACATACTGTCCAAGGGATAGATTGTATTTCAGGGAATCAGAAATTCAAGACGACTTACATTTCTGTATGGTTTTTTTCATTCCTCTCACATAGAAATGGAGACAAAGAAAACAGTGCTTACGCTATTCTGTTTTCTATATCTCCCTATCAAGGATCTAAATTTTACATTGTTTTCATAATAAATATTACATGTTCAATAGCAATAGCACTTACATTTAAATACTGTTTCACAGTTCTTTAGAATCCTCTCTAAGTGGTTTACATAGCATATTTCCCCCAACAATCTGTGTCCTTGTTTTACAAATCTCAGAAGAACGGAAGGCTGAGTCAACATTGAGCCTGGTGAGATTCAAACTACAGGTAGCCAGCAGGCAGCAGAAGTAGCCTGAAATACTGCATTTTAATCATTGTGCCACCGTGGCTCATATCATAGTACTTATAAATTAGGTTCTGAGAAGCCCATCAATCAACATTCAAAAGTGGAAATTTTATATGAAGATAGAATACTTCCAGTTTCTAACCAGTCTCCAGCTTCTAACAAATGTATAGTTAGGTTATTTCTCCACAAATTGTATATTTATTAGGTTTGTTACTCACTGCAGTCAACCAGGCAAAATGAATAAAGTCGTGATTTGCTATCAAAATGCAAGCTCTGCCCTTTTTTGCATATGTATATTATTTCACACACATATTATAGAGATAACACAAAGCTACACAATGCTTTTAATATTTTAACAAAAGCAGCAAGGAACAGTAGGTGACTATGCTACTTAAATATGGAATGGTTTCCATTCTTTAATCCCATTTCTTCTTTAGTTGCAAACATCCATTTCTAACCAGAAAGATTCCAAAATATATGCACATAATGACATGACCCAAGTTCTGCTGTTTTTACTTGTGAAGTCTCCTGCATCTACATAAATCTACATAAATTGCATCATCAGATCACAATGTACACAATTTCTCATTTTCCCCTTGAATATCTCTGAGCATAAAAATGCTGTTTGTACCCAAGTTCCAAAGCAATTCTTCTAAATAATGTTGGAAGTTTGCAGAGCCCCAACATTTATTGTATGAAGTTCCCAGCTCTTTAGATACATGGCCTGATTCTGAACTGTAACTCAAGAAACCCAAAGCAAAGGAATTGACACAGGTGTCAGGGTGTCCAAAAGTAAAGATACCATAAGCACAGTGTTTGTGAAATTCTTTTTAATAGCCTATAACAATTAAAAATGAATTTAAAAGAGGCTTGACACTTTAAAACTACTCTTTTGATTAGTTGTGCTGTGTGGAGTTCCAATTTGGAAAGCTTTCTAATTCACATTGAACTTAGAAATGCTTAAATTCCACTCCGGCAAAGGGCAGTCTTCATGTGGGAATCTCTCTTGTCTGTTCAGCCCCTAAGTGCTACTGTGATTGCACTTCAGCTTCCTTAGGAACATTCCTGTCAAGTTCATCCCAGCATGATGCTATCAATGACTCCATGTATTTCTAGAAGTGCTCTTTGAATAGGATATGATTGCATCTCCATACTGCGTCTTTCTCTCAACCAGCCTGGTTTCTTGGATGGAACTGGAATTGTTAACTCCTGCGTTTAAAATCTAGTTCCTCTCTCATAAAATAAAGTGCTGAACAATATGTAAAGTTATATTATTTCTTAAAAACAATATTCTTTATATGTGTAGACAAGGTTGGATGGGGAGATCAGTCTTGTAGGAACAAAGGAAGGTTTTTTTTCCCCCTCTTCATTTTTACTAATGGCCCATACATCACTATGTACACTTTCAATGGAAGCTGCTTTGTTTTATTTTATTTCTTTAAGCTTCAGAAAATAGTTACTATAATGCTTCAGGTGTAAGTTCATTTGCACAAGTCTTCTGACAGAAATGGCTGTGAGTCATGATGTAAAAATTGGTCATGCAACTTTCCATCATTTTTACCTTCTTATCCAGCCCTCTTATCCAAAGTGAAAAGAAAAAGGACTTCTCTAACACTGGAAACAATGTTGGATGTTCCATATCACATTGAAACTAGTGCATGATCCTCAGCCATAGGACAAACTGTTAAGCTCAGTGAATCTTCTGTGCACAACAGAGTGAAGAATGGCAATAAAATTTATGGAGCTATGATGCATTCTACATGTCTGCAGAGATAACCACACAAAATAGAAATACAGGTGTAGAAAAACAAGAGGAAAATTCTTTCTCTGTGCATAGAACAATAGGTAGTAGTCCTATTTTTTGATGACAGTAGGGACCAGAAAACTCAACATTAAGTGACGTGGTTGAGTATCATGTGGCCATGCCTAATTTGTTAACCTTTTTTTGCTGTGGATATTAAGCAAATCACAATGGTCATTAAACGAGGCATTGCATGATCACAACTTGCAACCTTCCCTGCTGTCTTCTCCATTGACTTTGCTTGTGAGAAACTGGCTGGGAAGATCGCAAGCAGCAATTACATGACAGTGGGACACCGAACCATGATAAATGCATTCATGGGGACCAGCCCCCAAATCATGATGCTGTGATTGTGGGGATGCTGGGATGATTATAAGGAGTACTGTGTCATAACTTCAAATGGCTGCTAATCAAATTTTTGTAGGTCAAGGACGACCTGCAGCGCGTAAGAATAAGGTAGTTGACAATTTATGAGCACATTTACAATGTACTTGGGGTTCAAAATTTAACCCACAAACCTACTTTTTAAAACTGGTATTGTTTCTTACTTTAGGAAGATTGCCTTTATGCAAGGTTTTGAGATTTTGAACCCTAGCATAAAGAGCAGCAAGCCTAATCATGAATAGAGAGTAGGATCAAATATTATCCATACTGCAATTTCTTTAATCTAGACTTACAGTTGAAAGGATATTTTAGCAGCCAACAACATAAAGACAGAATATGACCTTCCTTTCATTGTTTTCATAATAAACCTTGAGATTAATTGATGAGGCTGTTTTCCAATTGTCATTTTTTTCCTGGAGGGCTGGGAGATTGTAGTATTGTTTTTTACCTGTAAAGAAATCACATCACTGTGTTATTGGAAAGTGTTATCAGAAGTTTGTCCTTTTCTAAAATCTTCAGATGGATAAAAAGATAAAGTTTAGGGCACTTGCTGAATCTTTTATGCTGTCTAAAAAATTTGTTTCCACCTGTTTCAATCATATCTGATTGCCACTTCAAAAATTGGAAAAGCGGGGTCAAATCTGATGGCAAATAAAGATGAATGGCATGTAGAATAGGAATGAAAACTATAATTAATGCCTACTTAGTGTTGTAAAGCAGTGCTTTTGAACAGGCAAATTTGGATTAGAAAATATACATGTGAAAGGTGTGGCCTATTTTCATTTTCAAATAAATTTTTTGAAACTTTTCTTTTCAAAGAGCTTTTCCAACATCACCCTTCGTTAAGATGCTGCAATTGGCCCAATAAGATCTTAATATGCCTGTGTTGAGTAAACATCTGATATAAAGGCGCATTAAGAAGACATTTAGTGGCTGTGTAATTTGCAAAATCAATAGAGCAAACATACATCTGTCAGCCAGTTTCAGTTTCTCTGTACTTTTTTTTTGAAAATTTTTTAAAAATCATATTACATATATAACCAATATTATTCAGGAATTTATTTGCTTGGCTTCTGTGATTCATCCTACCAGTAGAAATAGTCTTCAAGAAAAAAATAGGTAATGAAATCTGGAGAATAATTGATATATATCAATTCATTTGTTCGCACAGTCTAAGATATGGGATTCAGAATTATGCATTCTAAGAGGCCTTGAGCCAATAAAGTGAGTCAAGCTATTATTCCAAGAAGGAATAGCAAGTATGTAAAATATGATATACCCAAGAGGTGGTAGCATCTAGCTGGCATTGCCTGCGCCCCAAAACTAAGTCAAATGATGTGAACAATGGTGGGATGCCAATTGTCACATAGCTGGGCTATGATTTATTCAAAGGAGAAGACTCAACAGAAAGGGCAGAGATGTTGTACTGTGTTCATCCTGCACACACACACACACACACACACACACACACACACCTCCTAGGCAGCGGTGGGGATGTAGCAGTTGTCAACAGAAAATCTCTCATGACTTTCAGGGGCCTTACACCACAGGTCTCCAGTTGTGAGAGCCTGTTCATCCAACTGGAATCTCGGGATCAGTTGGGATTGCTGCTGTTTCACCAACCTTCCTGCTATATAGCAATATCCCTGCTGAGGATTTTGACCACATTTCTGGGTTGGTTTTGGAGTTCCTCAGACTTATGATTCTGGGGGACTCCAATCTGCCTTCCCCCAAAATAGGATCTTAGATTTCATGGCTTCCACTGCAGCCTTGGGCCTATCCCAAGTCATCTAGGCCAGACTTGGGCCCGTGGTCACAGTCTGGATTTGATCTTCCTATCAAAGCAGTAGTAATGTGATCTAAAATTGGGGGACCTTCTGGTCCTCTTACTCATGGTTGGATTGTGCCCTGCTTTCTATGGGATTTTCTATCAGCACCATTCTCGTCACTGCAGAGAGAATAGATCTATTAGATTGGTCTGCCCCCAGCAACTGATGCACCCAGAATGATTTCACAAGGAGCTGGTCTGCTGCCTGGGTTGCCATGGATTGGATCATGCCTATGAGACCTCTCTCCTCTTGTAGATACCATAATTCCAAGTGAGTAAGCAGGACCGGAGAGAGATGAAATAGGAAAAGAGGCACCCAGAGTTTTGCTGGCACTCAACAGGAGATGAACTGGACTGAAAATGGGTAAGAGCTGCTATTAAGGCATGCCTAATGGCAGCAAGTGTAGTGAAGCATCAGTTCTTCCCTGCCCTTGCTGCATTCACAGATTGCCATCCTGCAGCCCTATTTTGGATGACACAGGCCCTCTTGGTAAAATAAGTGAGGAGAACAATGATGTGCAGGAATTTTCATGGCATCTGTAGGTTAGATTCATTCCTAGTTGGATGTTGATCTCATTGAAGGTCCAGAGGAGATGCCTGGGGAGGAGACTTGCCTGGTTATCTGAGAACCATCTGAACCTGTTGTTCCTAAGGAAATGGACAGGATTTTCAAACCTGCGAGCTTGGCCACCTGGTAGTGTACCTCCTGGAAGTGATTATTTTTTTTATAGGGAGGGGATCCCATGATCTTTTAAATTGGCCTTGATTCACACCCTCCCCAGGAAGTCATACTGAACATTTTTTTGTTCATTATCTTACCTCCGTTTCTTGGGGAAGGTGGTTGTGCCAAGTTTAGAGGGTCCTACAGGAAGCAGATTATCTGAATTATTTTCAGTTAGAATTCAGACACGAGTATAGGATGAAAGTAACATTGGTTGTGCTTTTGGATAACGTTTGGTGAGGGTGGGATGGGGGAACCACTTCTTGGTGGCTTTTAATACCATCAAACATGGTAGAAACAAATCACCACTGTGAACATACCTGA
>BLBF01000025.1:9124532-9214957 GCA_015471245.1 Laticauda colubrina
AGAGAGAGAGAGAGAGAGAGAGAGAGAGAGAGAGAGAGAGAGAGAGACTGCACACTGCACTTTATTTATTTATCCAAGGCTCTTATTATGACTCTCTTCTCCAGCAGCTTCAAAGCCAAGCCTCAAGTGTTGAAATATTGATAAGAGTCCAGGAAAACACCTGTAATAATATTTTTCTGTGCTCTCCCTCCATCTTATCACATTAAAATGTCCTTGAGAAGGAGTGTTTATACATTTCTCCCCAATTCAAATAAAGTACTTTCAAGCCTCTAGTTGGCAGTGTTGCAAGGTCTCTTAATACTTTTTCCCCCCTCAGCCAGAAAAAAGAGTAATGTATACAAAACTCAGAAGAAACAAAGGGAGCCTCTATCCTAAAGAAAATTAAAAAATCAAAAGAAGCATAAAAATATATATAAGAAAAAATTCAATCTGGTTACCTACAAAGTCACATTAAAGTCCTCAGAAAAGAGAAAAAAAAATAGTAAGGAAAGAATCCAAGCCTCAATTTGACATCACTTAAAAAACGCCGCTCAACCAGATTCCAGTCAGACAAAAATAAAGCCACAGGTTTCTTCTTTGTTCAGGATCTCCTTTCAGGTCTCAGCCAATTTGCAATACAAAAGAAGTTTCTCACCCAGCCGACACACCCTCGCTCCAGCCACTTTCTTTTCGGAGCTGTCCCGACTTCAGCAGCTTTGGAGGCTGCCTTTCCACTGCCAGCAAAAGGGCTTCTCCCGGATCAAACCAGAGATTTGCGATATCTCTGGGATCCTGGGACTGTGCCCTTCACAATCCCTGTCTCTACAGGACGGTTTAGGTCCATTAGGACCGACCAGGGGTGAAAATATCAGCTGAGATCTCAGAGCCCCGAGATCTCAGCTGTAGCACCGAGACGAAGCTCCGCCTTCTCCGTATGAAAAAACTGTTGAAAGGGCTTTGGTAAAAATAAAAGGAGAAAGAAAGAAAATGATTTCTCCAATGGGGTTTATTATTGGCTGGTTTGGCAGGCTAATTTTTTTCCTGAGTCCTGTCAGATTGATTCGGATAAGGGACTTGAGGGGACATTTATCAAATTTGTAAATGACGTTAAGATGGGAAGGATAGCTAATACTTAGATGAAAGATTTTTAAAAAGTTAGACAAGCTTGAGCACTGGATTAAAACAAATAGGACAGAATTTGATACAAAGAGGGCGGAAATGAAAGGCACCAGTATAGGATGGAGAAAACTTTTGTTTCACAGAAAGTAGCATGTATGAAAAAGATCTCTATGACTTTGCCACCTTTAGTTTAACATGAGTGATACTGATTCTACTGACATAGCAAATGTTCTCTTGGGCTGTATTAAGAACCACATAGAGTTCAGATCAAGAGAAGCAATTATTCCTCTATATGCTGCCCTGTTCAAATTCCACTTTTATATCAGGTTTTGAGCATTAAGTAGGATAGTGAACAAATTGAATGATCCAAGGGAGGGTTATCAAGAAGATGAGGCACACTTAAGGGATTTTGGTATGTTTAGCCTATAGGGAATATAGGAAGTGGGGAAACTATGGAGTTGAAATATTGGAAGAATTATCACATGGAAAAGTGACTGGAATTATTCTGTGTTGCCTCATAGGGTAGGACCAGAAGAAATGGGTAAATATACAAAAGAGTACATTCAGATTTGACATCAGGAAGATTATGATTTTATGAGCTGTTAGTCAGTAGAAAAGCTACCTCACAAAATGGTGTGTTCTCCTTCATCAGACTCTTCAAATTGAAGCCAGCAACTTATCTGTCAAATATAATCTAGTGAATGTGTCACATTTGCAAAAATGTGACTTAGTCCCTTAGTGCTTATTACTTTATTATTTATAAAACACTTGTTTGTGTCTTCCCAAAATGTTTTAATAATTTTACATGAGCCTATATGCTTACCAAAATTATTACCTTCATAATACAAGTAGGAAGCTGAAAATAGTGACTTAAAAATAAAGGAACAAAATTCACTCAATTACTGAATTCATGACAAAGATGTTTTGTCATAGGCTCTGAATCAGGGCGGCTTCTTTAGGGCTGTCTACAATCTCCTTGGACCAAAACACTTTCCATTCTGATTATATCAGAGACTGCAATGGGAGGGGGAGAGTACAGAAAAATCAAGTTGAACTCTTGGACCTCATGATAATCATAACCGTTTCCTAAGAAACCCTGAGACAAAAATATGCAAATGAAATATGTCAATTCCTCTTTTAAGCTGCAGTTCTGTAGTTGCTTACATGGTAAAAACACTTGAGTTGGCCTTTCTGTACACCAAGATGACATGTTACTACTGTACCAAAACTATTAGCAGAAAAATTCTCAGTGCTTTATTTCTTTCAGATCTCAGATGAAGCTCAGCAAATAACTTGCTGTGTTGATACAGAATATTAAAAATGTATTTTGTTTTCAATCCTACAAACTTTCAAAGAGTTCACTTTCTAATGCAGGTTCAGCTTAGAATATATTCATGCTTTTTTCATCAGGGTGTTATGCAAGTTTATATCCTGAAGTATTTATTTTTCTCATTTCATAGTCATTAGTATTGCCTCAAGCCCTTTTGTCCGGAAACTGCCTTTTCATTTTCTCTTTTGATAACAATGCACAATATAGATGTAAGAATACTCCTTCAATTCAACCAGTGTCATTTTAAATAAGATGCAAATATATCCAGTTAATATAAACAATGCAAATTTTATATAACATACATCAGCACAGATACATGTTTTGTATATACACTGTATAGGAGCAATATGAAAGACCAAAGCAATGTTATTCTCCAGGGAGAGAGAGAAAATTTTTGAAAAAAAGTAGCAGGGCCTATAATTTAAAGAAAAAGAAAAATCAATGTAAGGCTGTATATTAGAAGAAGGTGCCAACTTCCTCCACATACCGTGTTTTGTTCCACTAACAAAGCTGATTTAATGATGTAAAGCATTTATCACGTTAATGAGCTGTTGAAAGAGCTAAATAAATAACATGGTGTGTGTAATTAAAACACTGTTTTACATTAACTGTATCGTATTAGTCTTCAGTGACCTTAAGCCATATATAATATGCTGGCTGAATATGTAGCTGCAGTGTAAATGGTAAAATGAGTATCTTTGTCATAAATAGCTGTGGGCTAGTGAATATCGCTAAGCTTCAGCCAGCCTTTCCCCCAGTGTGGGAAAATCATATTGCTAGGCCATTTTTCAGATCATGTAAACATCTTACCACTTTACGGGTAGGGTGAGGGTTGAGAGAATCACTGTTTGCATTTCAGTGTAGTGAAAGGTTACTGTATTAAATATGATAATACTTGAGCTACATATAGCAGTGTACTGCTAAAGGGGCATTTTCAGTGTATGCTAAGGAAAAAAAAAGGTAGTAAGGTGACAATGGCAGTGTTTATATAGTTCCTTTTGGAATGTGCAAATTGTTCCAAATGCATTCATGTCTTGACTATTAATTTTTTGGGGAAGCTATATGTATAGGTCTAAATTGATGCAGGGTTTAAATTGGTAGGTGGAGGTAAGCATGATTATATAACATCCAGGTTACATGTGAGACAAGTGACAAGTATTTATCAATTAACAATTGTAATATGTTAAAAACCCATCTCATTGCATTTGTTAAGACCTTCTGAGATAGGCTAAATCATTTTGATGTAGATAAGAAGGAAGGAAAGAAAAGAAAGAGAAAGAGAAAGACTTTTCCTCCAGTAACAGTAGAGACAAAGAGAAAACCACTTTCCTGAGAATATTTCTCATGTCTCTGCTTTGCATAGGATCACACAAATGCATTCAGGCAAAAGTCAGAAATTTATATATATCATAAGATACTTCCTGCACTTGACATACAGCTGAATAGAAACAAGCCATCACCTCGTGTTATCAAAGAAGAGACGTATATGCTACTTTTGTCCATAGTTATTTATGTTGAAATACGGAAATACTGTTCATGCTGAAGCTCTTTAATGTAAAGAACTAGGCTGTTTTGTGAAATTTGATTAATTAGTTCAACTCAGGTTCTCATTACAACTCAAAAATGCACAAGTGTATTTTTCCAAATATTTTTATTAAAAAAAATCTTTCACATTTGATACAGGAGACTTCTGGAAGATCATGCTAACCACACAAACTGTGGCTACCACATTTTAAACATAAATTTAAGATAGATATTTATATATTTCTGAAAGTTAATTATGCAAAGCTTTTTACTGTTTCTACAGAAATTGATTAAACGATTTTTCCCTTGTTTACATTAATTTTTATACCTGTGAGCAAACTGCTGAATCAGGATACATTGCGATACTAATAGTTTATAGCTCTGAGGCAGTAACATCTCTTTCAGATGTAGACACAATTACCTCATAAATCTGCTAAATTTTAGGACAGTCTGTTCATGTTTTATTAGTAACAGTATGATTAAGGGAGTTAGTCAATATTAACAAACCATTAAAATGTACCTTGTAAAACATGCTGATTTGAATATGGGAATTACACTTTAACATGGAATATAATTGCTGCAGTCCAAACAACTTTGAACATATTCTGTGTACTTGAATTTCCTGAAAAACAGTCCCCATTCCACTATTGATCACTTGTAAAATTGGGGTGTCATTGCAAAGATGGTTATGTGCTTTAAAGAATTTTTTAAAAAAACATCTGAAATTCTAATTTACATGCCTGGCTTTTGCTTCTATCTAAATTAGATCTTCGGATCCAGGCATATCTCAAGTATTGTACAGTGGTATTTAAAAGTTTAGTTTAGTTGCAATTATATCAATTACTGAGAGCAAAGGTTCACATACTTTTGCCACACACTAATATGTATCTTTGGATCATTTTCCTAAATTAATCAACAAACAAGCATGATACTTTTGACTCCTTTGTTTAATTGGGTTCTCATCATCTAGTTGTAGAACTTGTGAGGAAAACAGATCACATTCCATGCCATGTCTGTGCAAAGATACTGAAAATTCCAAAGGATTTACAAACTTTTAAGTAGCATTATAGATTGATCTTCGATTTTGTGTTATATATGTATTTGTGCATGAGTTTTTATTTGATACTTTGCTCTCTCTTTATTGTAATAAAAAAGAGTTTGGAAGCTTCTTTTCAGACTACAACACAAGCTTTCATAAACTATTGCTCACTTCATCCGAATGGCTAATTTGATGCAGGATTTAAATTTAGTGGCATGGTGGCCTAATGGTAAAGATTCTCGCCTTCCCCTCAGAATGTTGAGAGTTCAATCTTAGGTAATCGCAGATGTTTCTAGGATGCAAAGAAAAAATATTGCTGTGAACTCCACATAGGCATCAGGAAGATCATCCAGTTAGTAAAGCTCAACTCCCTCCATTCGCCCCAACTCTACCCCGAATAGGGTCATAAAAAAAGGTTCAGGATTTAAATTGTGAGGTGGGGGAAAATGTAGTAATGTATAACCCAGGTTATATGTGAGACATCTGACAATTATGTATCAATTAAGACTTGTAATATGTTAAAAACCCATCTCATTATATTTGTTAAAACCTTCTGAAATAGGCTGAAACATTTCATGGATGTGAGTTAGTCTCTCAGCTGGGGTGATGAAGTTTGTTTTCTTCAGAATAACGTCTTTGAAATCAGTATGAAATGCCCTGAGAGGTTAAAATGCTCTGCTAACATGACCTTGTTCTAAGTCTGGGTGTCACACTTATGTCCATTAATTATTTTGCATAAAATCTGTAAGTCTGTTGTAGAATCCTCCTCACTGGCTACAACAAGTAAGGGGAAAAAAAACTGATGATAAGGGATTACCTACTTTAATTTACTCTCAAATATTTTGGAGCTGTTCTGTTTTTTTCTCATTCAGCTGATCATGCTTATTAGTAATCAGGGATCTTGACAGTGCCAGCTGAAGAGCTTTCCTTTTTATCCTTGTGTTAATGACACTGAGATATGAATTTTACTGCTACAGGGATAAGAATATTGGGGCAAAGCTGATCTCCAGGGCTCCCGGCTTTTTCACACACTGTTCTGAGCACATAATGAAGACAACCATGAAAGAGCAAAGATGACACGACTATTAATGTCATGCCATCTTGAATTAATGGAGGTTCTTTTACAAACCCACTTTCTGAGTACCATGATTGCCCCTTAAAGCAATGGCTATGGGACAATGGCATTTTCCTGTGTTGCAGTATGAAATAGTACAAATTAAAAAGAAGGCTGTCATAAATGTATAAAGTACAGATTTTGCCTTGATTGCATGGGCTTCTAAATTATGTGAGGAGCCTACAGGTGTCCAACAAGTTTCTCTTGTTAAAACCTCTTTTGATTAAGGGATGTGTTCTGTATAAAATAGTTTACTCCCAATCCTCGATCGTAATTGGCTAGAAAAGCCAGCATAGGGATTGGTTCACTAGGAACCAATCCAAAAGAGCTGCCAATAGGCGGCAAAACCAAGTAACCGTCATTGGCTACAAGCCGGCAGGCAAGCCGTATATAAAGGCTGCCGCGGCAAGAGCCAAACCATTCCGTTTTCACTTAACTGTTGAAATAAAGACCTTTACTGTTGGAACCCGGTCTACCTTGCGTTTTTCCTCATGGAACAGGATGAGTATTCCTATGAATTTCTTTGCTACAAATTTTTTGCTAAACTAGATCTAGCACAAGCTTACCAACAGCTTCCAGTAGACCCCTTAACGGCCGAGGCACAGACAATAGTGACTCACAAAGGGGCATTCAAGTGTAACAGACTTCAGTTTGGAGTGAGTGTGGCCCCAGGCATTTTCCAAAGCCTCATGGAACATCTATTAAATGGAATAAAAGGGGTCGTACCATATTTTGACGACATCCTGTTTTCGGCTAAAGATACGACCCAACGAGAAAAAAGACGAAGAAGTGTACGAACAAAATTTAGAGAATCCGGTCTGAAAGTTAAAAAAGAAAAATGCTGCTTAATGACTGATCGCGTCAAATTTCTGGGCTACTTAATTGACGGAGAGGGTATACACCCCACTGAAAAAAAAGTCAAAGCCATTAAAGATGCACCACAGCCAAAAAACAAAACGGAATTGCGGGCATTTTTGGGTCTAATAAATTTCTATAACGTATTCCTCCCCCACAAATCAACAAGAGCAGAACCATTACACCATTTGCTGGATAAGAAAACTAATTGGACTTGGGGTCATAGAGAGCAAAAAGCATTCCAGAAAATAAAAAATTTATTAACATCAAACACCGTTCTTATCCAGTTTAGTAACACACTTCCATTGACGGTAACCTGCAACGCCTCACCGTTTGGAGTCGGTGCCATCCTGAGCCACCAATTGCCAGATGGGAGAGAGGCACCCATCGCTTATTACTCAAAGACTCTGTCTAAAACAAAACGTAACTATAGTCAACTAGACAGAGAAGCCCTGGCAATCGTCGCCGGAGTGAAACGTTTTCACGAATACCTTTATGGAAGAACATTTTTGATTGTAATGGACCATAAACTGTTGCTAGGAATTCTGGCGGGAAACAAGCCTACACCAAACATTTTATCCCCGCAGATGACTAGATGGTCAGAATTCCTTGCAGCATACTCTTACATATTGACACATCGACCTGGGAAGCAAATCTCCCATGCAGACGCATTAAGCAGAACACCGCTGCCGATGACGGAGGAAGACCCGGTGCCAATAATGACAACCCTGCAAATAGAAACATGCCCCGAACTACCAATATCTGCAAACGATGTTGCCAGAGCCACCGCAAAGGACCCAGTGACTGCCCGCATATTAAACTGGGTAGGTAAAGGCTGGCTGGAAAACCAAAAAACTGAAAACTTTAAACCTTTCCGGACCAGACAAACCGAACTCTCAATTCAAAAAGGTTGTTTATTGTGGGGTGATCGGGTAGTAATCCCTCCTAAACTACAGACTAGGGTGTTGGGTATGCTTCACGAAGGCCACCCTGGTATCGTAAAAATGAAAAGCCTCGCTAGAAGCTATGTCTGGTGGCCTGGTTTAGATAAAGATATCGAATATTGGGTTGCCACTTGCACTAAATGTCAGAAAACCAGGCCTTCCCCACCACAAGCACCCATAAGGGACTGGGAGACCCCACGAGGCCCCTGGTCTCGGATCCACATTGATTTCGTGGGTCCTACTAGGGGGCATACCTTTTTAATTGTCGTAGATGCATACTCAAATTGGCTGGAGGTTGTAGTAATGTCATCTACGACAACCGAGGCGGTCATTAAACAACTTAACAAACTTTTTGCAACCCATGGATTGCCGGAAGTACTAGTGTCCAACAACGGGCCACAATTAACCGCCATCCAATTCGAACAATACCTAGCCTCTCTAGGTATACGCCATGCACTGACCGTGCCGGCCCACCCGGCAGCAAATGGTAGGGCGGAGAGAATGGTCAGGTTTACCAAAGTGGGTTTAGAGAAAATGGACCTTGGGGATGTCCAGGATAAAATCAACCGTCTACTCACCCTCCAACATATCACACCCAGCACCGTAACCAACAAAAGCCCAGCGGAGTTATTAATGGGAAGAAAACTTAGATCACAATTAGACAGGTTGCACCCAAATTACACGTTGGAGAGACCCCCCGACTCCTCCAGCCGTTACCAAACATTTGAAATCGGCAACCTAGTCTACGCAAAAAATTTTACCGGGGACCCCCTATGGTTTCCAGCCACAATCACACAACTCACAGGCCCCGGTCCTACCGACTAACCATAGACGATGGCAGGGTATGGAAGCGGCACATAGACCAGCTTCCTTTCCAAAACATTGAAAGAAATACAAATGCACAACAACAAAAAATAAAAATTGACGAAAACAAAACCAAAGAAGGGGGGGAAATACAAGAAAATAATAAAGAACTTTTAAAAATAAACCCAGAACATCTAACCAATCAAAAAGAACAAAAAGGAAACTTACGGTTAGATGAGACTTGCGAAAATAATCCAGACGAAGGGGCCAGCCAAGCCAGCTCGACCTGCCCGGAGAAACCGGGAGGGAGCTGCAAAACCACCAGCCTGAGAAACTCAAGTGGTAGCAAAATGGCCGACTCACCCTTCCAGGTGGTTCCATGGAAAAGAGCCGGAGAGACAGCAACCCCATCCGAACCGGTTGAAGTCTCCAGCGAAAATGAACTGCACAAGTCTAGTAGAATCAGAAGAAGCCCCACCTACCTGCATGACTACGTCACCACGTAGGACTAAACCAAGGGGGGAGGGGTGTTCTGTATAAAATAGTTTACTCCAAATCCTCGATTGTGATTGGCTAGAAAAGCCAGCATAGGGATTGGTTCACTAGGAACCAATCCAAAAGAGCTGCCAAAAGGCAGCAAAACCAAGTAACCGTCATTGGCTACAAGCCAGCAGGCAAGCCGTATATAAAGGCTGCCGCGGCAAGAACCAAACTGTTCCGTTTTCACTTAACTGTTGAAATAAAGACCTTTACTGTTGGAACCCGGTCTACCTTGCGTTTTTCCACATGGAACAGGATGAGTATTCCTATGAATTTCTTTGCTTCAAATTTGCTTCTCCCTGAACTGATGAATAATACCTAAGAACTAGAACTTTGTTTTTGTTTCTTCCTGGTTGTCCTGGGTCATATTCTTTGGCTGAATCTAACCAAGTACTTTCCTCTGGACTCTGATCATTTTTTGTAATGTGCAAAAACACAATTGCCTGCCTAATATTGACTATACACATCGTCTTTGTTTTTTTTTTTTAGGACATCTGCAACACAATGATAGTGGCATTATTAAATATGAAAGGGCGACAATATTGTACAAATGATATCTCAAAAGGATTATTCAGCTCTTTTTTAACATTAAAAAATCTTTTAGTTTGGTGAATAATACATCTGTGCCTTTTAGAAAAAAAAGTGATGCTTTCCAAAGATGAATGAAACCGGTCCTAATCAATATTCTCCATGTCTGATACCATGTGCTTTGTTGAATTTATGGACAGTGATTTTCTTTCTCCTTCATCGGCGCACATAAAAAATTAGAAGCTTTATACTCTTCCACCTGTGTTGCATATCTTCCCATCCATATTCTTAAATCTTTGCAACCTTTAGAAAATAGGATTTTATTTAAATAAAAAGATATTTATGTTCCTCATAAATCCACTTTGTGAACTTAAAGGCTGGCTTGCATAATCTCCCACTAGGACAAAATAGTATTTCTAAATTGAAAGATTGAGTAGATCAGTGATTCACGTCTACGTGAATCTTTTATTCCATCAGCACAGTATGGGCTTTTTGTTGTACACATGGAATAATTTTGTTTAAAGCTAGCCTTTATCTCAGAAGAATGGAGTGTCTTGATACTAGTTTTGATGCAAAGTGTACTAACAGCAAACACAATTTGGTTCTGCTGCTACATTTCAGTGCAAAACAGACTTTGAGAGCAGAGAGCTCTTTTCCTATGAGCCTCTCTGAAAATACTTTTTCTAGTAGTTTTCATTTTCATGTTTAGGTTTTTTTTTTTTAATATGAAGACCACTTTATTTTCTGCATCCTGTTCAGCTTCTGAAATAGATATCCTTCAAAGCAAAAATAATGTTCAATGTGTTATTAGCAATCCAATATTAAGATAGTTATTATCTCTGATTTATCCAAACTTAGAAAAGCAGTAGCAGCAATTGTAAAAATTTTAGTGCTAAAATAAAGCTACCACAGTAAGTACTAGCTGAATTGCAAATTAAGTGTAGAGGCAAATCATGTCAGGTTCAACTTGTCTCTCTCTTTCTTTCTTTCGCTGTCCCTATCTCTCAAAATGTGTGTGTTTGTATGTGTGTTTACATATGTTGTACATATGTACTACAGAAATAGTATTATTTTTGAGTCAATAAAATGTGTATGTGTTCATATATGCACACACATGTCCATATACATACATGAACGATATATATAGATACAGATATATTATTTCTGTCTATTAGCAGAAGATAACTGTGTTTTCAGTTATTTAAAACTTTATTAGTGAAGCCATGAAAATTTGATATATTGAAGTTATTTTAAAAACGTAGCTTTATTAAAAGCATTCTTGATTAATGAACTTAACATTTTGTCACACTAACAAGTTCTAGTCCTAATGAGCTGCTGAAAGAATAATGAGTCCAGTAACCTGTGTTTGTTACAGCTAATGAGGATAGGGAGAGAAGGAAAGATCTCAACTTTGAGGAAATCTGAATTAATTGACTCAAAAATAATAGCACTATTTCTGTAGGTGTTTGATGGAGGAAGCAGTTTCCTTTTATATAAGCCATCTTTTAAAATGCTTTTTACTTTACCCCATGCCATACTTAGGGATTCTTGGTGAGAGAGGAAAATTATCCTTGGGAGTAATGGCAGCCGTTTGATTCCAAGGAGTGTTTGAGAAGGCAACAACAACCCCTTGAATAGCATCTGATGTGCCCAGAAATGAAGCTCCTGGGGTTGAATGACTCAAAGCCATGCTGATGGGGCACAGCACAAAAGCTCCAATTGCTCAGCTTTCTTCAGCAAGAATGGGGAATTAAAGAAGAGACGAGTAAGAAGACTTTCATAATCACCAGGCACAAAAGTCAGTCAGGAACTTCCATCCCAGCTGCCATCCTCTGGTATTGAGACATTCTGCAGATTTAGGAAGGGAAATTTAAAAAAAACCAAAAAAACAATTCAGGGCATTTGCCACAGGTGGGGGGGGGGCAGTGGGGAGTACATGTCAATGTATGTATGGTGATATCATTGCACCCCATGTCATCCTTTTGAATCCTTATCACAGCTTGTGGCAGATGCTGCTGAGGAAGTAACAGGTACCTTCCGTGAATTTATCTCAAAGCTGGTATTCCTGGCAGAATTTCCCAGCCCTTGCTTTCGATTCCCAGGGAGGAACCAGCCTATTTTGAGTGATTAAACTCATAAAGGGACTGCCTTTAAATCTGGTCAATGATTAGAGCTGTCCCAGGGGTGTTTTTTCTAGGACTCAGGCGGGCTGCAGCTAGACTCTTCTTCCCTTTGCAAATCCACACAGAGTTCATTAAAGTAGCCCAATTAGTCCATGTGGGAGAACAGATCACTCATTCTCCAGAGACAGTAAATCCAAAGCAGGGAGGACAGCATGATTGCTACCTGAACAACTGGATGCAGCGCTCATTTCAAAACTTGGCAGTCTTCTTTGCAGAAGAGGAGCCTATTTAAAGCTAATGACCCAGCTGTTCTAGCCTAATCTGGCTTGCAAAGATTTTTGTGAGGTAAAATAAGTCTCGTGGAAGCTGCTCCCAGTGACAAATTAGCTGTCTTTAGAGAAGGGCCATGTAATTGCTACACTTCAAATAATGAGGTAGAATTCAACATAACTACAAGAACTCACCCCAAATGATGTGCCTATGTATCTTTTCTATATTCCTGTTTTGAATGTTTCTCATAGAAATTGCAGACTAAATAAACCTAGAACTTTTGGTCCACCATAGTAAAGATGAGAATGGCAAACTCTGGGCCTTTTCAACTGTGGCTCCCAGGTTAGAAATTTCCATGTTTGATATCCATCAAGTTCCCTGGTTTGATGTCTTTTGAGCTCTGTGAGTGTGAAAAGTGCTTTCTGAGTATAAGTCATCTTGAAATTTTATATTTAAAAGCATTCCCCCCCCCCTCCCATTCAATCATGTTCAATTCTTGGAGACTGCCTGGAAAAGTTCCTGCAGTTTTCTTGGCAAGGTTTTTCAGAAATGATTTTCCCTTGCCTCCTTCCTTGAGCTGACAGAAAGTGACTACCTCAAAGTCACCCAACTGGCTTTGTGCCTAAGGTAGAACTGGAAATCATAGTCTCCCAACTTCTAGCTTGATGCCTTTACTTAGGGGTGTCAAACTCGTGTTGTCATTATGTCATAATGTGACATATTGTGACTTTTTTCCCTTTGCTAAACGGGGCATGGGCATGGCCAGCATGTGATGCATCTGGCCCATGGGCCGTGAGTTTGACAGTCCTGCCTTAACCATTACTTTAAACTGGCTCTCAAAGGCAATATATGCATAATTAATTTTAAAAATAGCCAGAGTGATAACTCTGTGAAGATCCACAGTTATCCAGATCACAGTTGTATCAAAAGTGGTTCATATTTTGAAAAGGCAACTGGACTGATTTTGAACAAAAACAGGATGTTTCGCTTCCTGTCTTGGAAACTTCATCAATTGTCTTGTTTTTCTTAAAATTCAGTCCAGTAGCCTTTTCAAAATAAAAACCACTTTTGATATATAGCCAGAGTGATAGTTTCCTGTCCTGTGAATAGAACAGCATCTGGAGGCTAGTAGTTTGCCTTGACCCCCTTTATTCTTTTAACCCAGTTCTAATTAATTAACGCTTGTGCTGTTCATGGCATATAGTATGGGGAAGTGCATATGGAAAATGGAATGGGTAATAATCTAGTGCACCAGAGGTATGCATTTTTCTGGAAGGCATGGGATCACATTTATTATTTAAATTATTTAAGTGACTTTCTAGGCTATGGTGTAATAGCAGCAATAATAATTATTGTAATAATCTGGAAATATTGAATTTATCAGACCTAAACGCCCTAATTTTACAAAAACACTTCCTACTTGGAACTCCCTAAATTCTTAGATGCTTATGTCTTGGTTAAGACTTGAATGATTAAGTTTCCACCAGTCTTAGACGGTGACTCTAACTGTAGATTATCTACACATAATGAATGGGCTAAAATAGAAAATTACTTTAAATAAATTTTCATTGGAATATAATAAATTAGTCTCAAATTGGCTGCATGCAATTTATTTGAATGTTCCCCATATATTTAATATTTTCCTATTCTTTCAAATTAAACATGATAATTTGGAGAGGCTCTGGGGCCACCTGAAAATCTTTTAGAACTTTGCTCTAAGAGCAGAGGTAGTATTCAGCTGGTTCTGACCAGTTCTGGAGAACCGGTAGCAGAAATTTTGAGTAGTTCGGAATACTACCTCTGACTGGCCCAGCCCCCATTTATTCTCTGCTTCCCCAGTCCCGGCTGATCGGATGGATCTTCTTTTGTTGCCCTGCACAGGAGAACGGAGCTGGTAATCAGGTTAGTGGGGTGGGAATGGAGATTTTATAGTATCCTTCCCCTGCCACACCCACCAAGCCACACCCACCAAGCCACACCCACCAAGCCACACCCACCAAGCCACACCCACCAAGCCACACTCATCAAGCCACACCCACAGAACCGGTAGTAAAAAAATTTGAATCCCACCACTGGCTAAGAGGTTGCAGGTTATGGATTCCCTGTCGAAAAGAACACCACAAAAATGTAAACTCCAACTTTATATATGAATACATGGAGAAATTGGAAGTTTTTACTGAAGGAAACTGAGGTTTGGTGAGGGAACCTATGAAAGTGTGCTGTTGTAAAAGAGAGTCATAACATGCTTCAAGTTTTGGAGTTCCACTTGCATGCTACCAATCATGTCAAGACTAACATTTCTTTTTCCCTTGCCTTATGTCAGTCAGTCATTTGGGGTAGTTTTAGAAGCATGATGTAGGAGGTACAAACATCTATGCTCTTGTTTCTTAACTAAATTGAAGTGTGTACCTCCCAAGAATCCTTTGAAATATTACCCTCAATTTACTTCATAAGCTGCAGGTGTCAAGCAACAAATTTCAGATCCTGCTTGTGCTGACATTTGCTCTTGAGGAGAAGGAAATTAGATTTCTACTCATCTGAAACCTGAAACAAATGTTAGAAGGGAAAGCTGCAATTTATGATTAAAAAAATAATAATAATTGCCACTTTAGAAGATTTTTGCTTTGCATGCTCCAATATCACAGCCAATTTTTTTCACTTCAAAATTAGTTGGTTACGGTTGAATTTCACTTTTACAGGAAGATTAACATTTATGGTAAAATGTTGTATATTGTGCCAGTTTTATGGGATTGAAAGTAAGTAATAGATTTTAAAAATCATTAAAATCAGCTGTCTAAAAATATCTGAAATTTGGGTGGATGGACGCATGGATGGAGTACTATAATTTTTAATCTCTGAATCTTCAATATAACTAATAGTGTCTCAGTGGAAATGGGAGGTAGAAAGCCGTATTCCTAGTCATTTCTGCAGATCTATTTCCATGTCTCAACTTCATACTCTGCATCAGATACGGTAGCCAAGTGAGCATTTTCTGGATGAGAAAGAATATATATGAATATATTCCATAAACCAACTGGATGATCTCTATTCATGCCCTGGCCAAAGTCCATCTTTTGTCTTCTTGATCATATATTCATTCAACCCAGATTATTGGTAGCATTTGAAATATTTGGGACTCAGTTAGTTCTACAGTGTGCTACTTTTTCCAATGTCTGACACAAAAAAGTTAGGTTTATGTTACATTCAATTTGTATTAGTATTCCTTAGGTCATAGTCCCATAGTCCCATCATTGTTTTTGTATATATGTTGCATGTACATTGGTTTAAATAACTCCATTCCTACATCTCTTTTAAAATGCAATTTAGTTCAATCAGTTAGGAAAACAGACACTACAGTGTAATTTTTTTCCTATAGATGTTGTAATTACTATCCAACTACAAACGGAATGCAAGGTATGGAAAACATGAATAGCAAACTTTGCCGCTCAAGTCTTAAGAGTTCCTCTCTTTTCATTGCCACATGATCTGCTGGTTCATTTCAGACAAATGCCAGTCAATTAGCAAAAAATTGCTGGCCCTCACTCCTACCAACTAAATATAGATGTCTCCTTAGAGACTTTGTAGTAAAGGAAGGTCTAACAACAAGGTCTATATTTTCTGTTTCTGTCCACAGGCTTTTACAGTTTATAACAGATATGAGATTTAATGTATATATAAGAGATGATGACCTTTCCCTATTTATCTATGAGCTTGTCTTAAATTTTCTCAGCTTTCAGAGATATTTGTGTTTGCTGCCAGAGGCATCAGTGACAAACTCCCTTTGTTTTTGTTTATCTGTATTTAGCTTAAAGAGCTAAATTGCATTTAAAGAAGTGCAAGAAGGTTTGATGGTGGGCTGAATTCCACCAATGTATGAAATAATCAATTCCAAGGCTTCTTGCCATTAGCATTACATAACTTGTTCAGATCAGTGTTAACTTCCCAGCTTCATTGACCATCATATCTGAAGTGAAGTATTTTTGTGCAATCTCCTGGCTCATGTTTTATATCTCCTAATTCTCAGTGTCATCCTAATTTTGGAAGTATGAGACCATACATTTCTACTATAGTAAAATATGCTGCTGATATCACACTTAAAGAGATAGCTTTCCTCGCTGAACAGTTTAATATGCGTGGGAAGACTTGTATCATTTCAGAATTGAAAACAAGATGGTAAATTGGAAAACAGAGGCATACAAAAGCAACACAGCTTGGAAGTTCTTAATGTATTCTCCCTTTTCCTGGGATTATCTGGCTGGTCTTTACAGCTGCTCTATGATAGAAGAAAAAAAAATGTTCTTGGTTTAAGGCCATTCAACCTGCCCCCAGGTTGTCTGAAGCACTTCTTTGCCTCTAAATATAAATCACTGTTCAGTTTTATCAAATGGACTGTTAATATCGGAAATGAATCCGTTAACTAAGAAAAGTTGTTTCAACATTCACAACCATTTCCTTTTAATCACGAACATACCATGCAGTTGTCCTGTTAATGCATTAACTGGGTTCATGAATCACACTGTAGATAACCCGATTTGGTTGTTTTTGTTCCCTTATGTTACATGAATTGAGGCTTTGTGGTTTATAATACTCTATAGTTCTGCATGTTTTATAAACTCATGTGTATGTTTTGTCAGTAAATTATTATTAAAATATTAATTATTGTGGGCTATTAAATCTGTATTGGCTCTGAACAACCACACATTTTGTCCAGGATGTTCTGTTCCCAGAGTGTCTCTTCAGGTCTCCAACAATATATCAATAACTGAGTCAATCTCCTTTGCTGCTGGTCATCTTTTCTTTTCTTCCTCCTTTCCAAGCATTGTGGACTTCTCGAGGATCTGGGTCTTCATTCCATGTGTCCAGAAATTGATAACTTGAGCCTAGTCATTTGTGCTTCGAGTGAATTCCGGATTGATTTCTTCATTGATTTCCTTGACTCATCCATAATAGACTCAAAGGGTTTTATCCAACACCAAAGTTCAAAAGCATCATGACTCTTTCTATCCTGTCAATGTATCGTCAATTATTTTCCTCTTTCATTGTGGAGTGACTTTCATATACTGGGTGATTCTGTTGGGAGTGTGTATTCTTTTTTTTCCAATATTTTTTTATTATATTCACAAAGTTAAAATTTAAACTCCAAAATAAAGAGAAGAAAAAAATACAAGAACAAAGCAAAGCAAAGCTAAACAAGACATTTTAAAAATGCATGAAAATATATACACATATATTGTCCCAGGGGGAATATGTTCTTTTGGTTTTCTCCCCAGGCATACTTTACTCATTCTTCCAGGAACAACTTCCCACCAACACAGTGAAGCAACATAACAGGACTTGGGGGCAGAGTGGGGAAACAAATCATTTGCTAGCATTTTATGTGAAACTAGTTCCTCCCCTCCCCCAGATAGTATAATAATAAGAATTTAATATTTGATCTTGAAAAAAAGATATGCAAAACTCCAAATTTCATTCTTTAAAGGAAAGCTGCCTTGTGACTATGTAAAGCCTGTTTTATTTTAGTTTTAAATAAAAAAGCAGAGCAGTTTCGAACTAGCCCTGTAGGGAAGAAATTCCACATATTAATCTTTTCTTGGCAATATGTTCTCAGATTTTAAGAAAGTTTTGGAATATTTAAATAACAAAAAGAGTTAAGATAATAGTTAAGTTATTTTTGCAGCATGTAAGCAGGCTTGGAAACTTACAATGCCTTGGTTTAATCTATAAGCAATTTAGAGCAACAGTAGAGATGAACTATAATGAGCTTGGCAGTCACAAAGCAAGAGGCAAAAGCAAGAAAATGGTAGGTAGTAAACTCCCCTTGGCTGTGGCATTATCAAAATTATGTAAACTTTCATTCATTGCCAATATTCACCCCTCTCATTGTTCCCATATAATGTAGCTTTTGTGTACTGTACTTGCCCCTTACATTATGGCTTCAACCTCAGTTATTATCCTACACAGGTTAAGTACATATCATAACTTAACTCAATGTTCCTTTAGTAATGAGGATAAATGTGAGCATTTAAATTCCAGATCTTTAGATCTGCCAAACAGTTTCTTTTAAAAATCTCACCTTTAGGTAGCACAGGACAATTTGCTCATTTGTTTATTGCTTTACAAATGTAAAATACTTTTTTTTTATGTTTTCACATTTTCAAGGTTTAACTAATGAGTGATTTTGTCACCAAGCAGGCAGAGGGTAGAAATAATGAATGCCTTATCTAGACTCCCTGCTGGACTGGTCGTCTTTAATTCTCCTGTACATGCTTTTGTGTGTTTGCAGTTTCACTACAATGGAAATGAGAATGTATACATCTGCAACAGTGTTAGCATTGAATGCCTCAGTTACAGGGATCTGTGTGGAGAAAGCCCCAGCTTCTTATGCCGCCAGTGTTTTTGGCAGCTAGGAACAGTTTAGTCAGGTGAGAATTTCCACTCTAATGTCAGACATCTGAGTGGAAAGTTGTTTTTTGTTGCTATGTTAAACTTGTGGAGGTTGTCATGGATTAATTATTTCAAAATACCTAGATGTTGTGTCACCAGTTTTCAGCCATAGATATCAGTGTAGAAAGTTAGCATTCACCCCTCTCCGAGAAGAATGAAATATTCTCGGTAATATTAAAAAGACAGAATATTGTATTTCCCTGGATGAGAAAAGGAGAAACATGTCTTTAAGACAAAGCAGCTTCCTACAGCTTCCTGCCCCCACCCTTCAGCATCAGGATGATGGGATCAGGGCATGATAGGATTAGCCCTCTACCCATCTCACCACATGGCACTTGGGAAGAATGCATCACCCAGCAAGATTCAACCAACCTACCCCTGCATGGCTGCATACATTTCTTGCCACAGGAACAGGAAGCAAATTCAAAGCCCAGAGATGGCATAAAACCAAGGGTCTCTCTGCATCTCTTCCCTTTTCACCAAGGAGCTCCAAGGCATGTGGTCCTGTCCACCATTAAAACCATCTTTCCAAACAGCCACCATGTTTCCAATGTCTTTCTTCCCACATGGAATTGAACCCAGAAGGATATTTCTGAAAAGGAACCAAGCCATAGAGGGCATGTGTGGTTTTTGGCACCAACTTGCCCACTGCTACTCTGGAAGCTCCAACAATTTAAATTCAGGAATTTATTCACTGTGCGTTCAAATATTATTTTCCAGCCTTAACAATTTAGAATGTTTTCCCAAAGGCTGCAACCAAAATCTTTCCTTAAATCTCCTTCCCTATGAAGAAGAATTTTAAAAGCAGCTAATCTCCCACAGTAGAAGTTGCTCATTGTTATCATTCTGGCAGAAATGTTTTTATGAAATAGCTGGGTAGCCCTCTGGCTTCTCTTAAGTACTTTCCAATATCTACTGGTATTAGCACACTGTGAATATAACTACATTTATATCAAGTGGACAGATTTAGTACAGTATTGTATATTCTGAGAAGCTTGGAAAAAAGACAAAGCAAGTGGAATAGTTTCTTTCAAAAGATAATATTGATGAAGCATTCTTTTAATATAATGCATCACCTTAGAAACCACTAGTTTGCAATAAAAGCAGGTGCAGCCATTGTATTAGCTGTTTAGCAGGGTGGGTGGGTGGGAGCCAACTTCCCAACAGTTCTCCTGAAAAACTGAAAAGAAAAAAATTAGGGAAATTCTCCCAGGTAGAATGTGGGTCTTTCACTTAGTTTAATACAAGATGATCACAGGCTGTATGTGAAAGTGCTGCCTTTTCTTGTCCTATCTTTTCTCTAGCAGTCTGCAGCTTCTGCAGCTTTTCACCCTTAAATTGCAAGGGGGAAGACATTATGAAGGGATTCATTTTATAAGATTTATTTTTGTTTCAAGATGCTGCTACAGTATTATGATTAAAGAGAGGCTTGCCCTTGAAACATTGTTAGGCAACTTCTTCTTCCCTGGAGAAATTAAAAGAAATTATTCTCTCAAAATCTGTGCTCACAAACTTGGAAAGGAATTTCAAAAGGCCAGTTATCCCCAGTTCTACTGAAAACATTTATTAGGCAGGTTGTAAGGTAGCCAATATATTATTTTAACTCCAGAAATCTCCTTTCACAGGCTTTTTACCAAGTCTGCTGTCAAAACAATACATTTTGATTTAGCTTAATCAATATTCTCTGTGACAGTCCTACAGAATAGCATCCTCCCTAAAATCCAAATGTCTCCCTCCAACCCTGTTAGCCTCTTTCAGAGGGCTGAAGGCATTTGGGGCAGGGAGTTAATTTCTGCTGCTGTGGTTGTGTTTCCCTTGATTAGGGTCATTGTTTTATCCCTTCACATATTGTTTCATCAGACTTTTTAATAATAGGGAGCCCTAGATGCCCTAAATAGGTGGCCTTTGTCAGGACTCGGATGGAGAAAGTGAATCTATACTGGTCCTTTTAGATCTACAGTAGATATTTGTTGTTATCCTCTCAGGAACTTATAGTACCTTCAGTCATGGTTCCTTCTGGACTGACTGCGAGACTAGGAGTGCAGTGTTGCAACCCAGAAGCTGCAGTTGCTTCAGAGTGGAACAATCCCATG
Organism: Laticauda colubrina; assembly: GCA_015471245.1. Classification (NCBI taxonomy): domain Eukaryota; kingdom Metazoa; phylum Chordata; class Lepidosauria; order Squamata; family Elapidae; genus Laticauda; species Laticauda colubrina. The sequence goes on from BLBF01000025.1 coordinate 9,145,239, forward strand.
CTGACTGGGATTTGTTGATGGGAGCCCATTAGAGCACTGCTACAGGCCTTGCACTGGCTGCCAGTGGCACTGAGGTTGCAATTTAACCAAGTTATCCATGGGACTGCATTCTCCCATTATAAATGTATATGCCAGTTCATCTGTCAGAAAGAAACTGTTAGTAGTGCTCCACTCTATGAAGATGGGGTAGGGGCAAAGATGGCATCTAGCATTCCACCCTGAGAGATGGATGCCACTAAAGACACAGCTCTTCTAGAGGGCATTTGGATGTTGGTTCCATCTTAGTTTGGTAAGTTAATATTATTCTACATTACCATTTGTTCTGGATGTTTTATTTGTGCATCTTATTATATGCTGCTTCTTTTATGTTTTTCTTGTAAACTACCGAGCGTCATTAGGGATTTGGCATTCTATAACTGCAATTAACACAACAACGACAATACTGACAACTCATGTGCCACAAATACTACTTCTCTATATATTTGCTTGAATACAGTATATAGTGACTTGGTTACACAAAGTGCCTAAATCATACAAGTTACTTAGTTATATGATCCAGGATGCCAAATTACAAATGATAATGATAAAGCATCTTTTTGCTTTCTGTAATAATTGTTGATTTCTGAAACAATGGCATAAACATGTCTAAATCAGGACTTTTTAAATTATCTTTTAATTTTTTGCAAAAACCCCTTCCCTCCTGTGGTTTTCTAATTTTTATTCAGAACTCTTTTTAATCTTTTTTTTAACTCTTTTTTTTAAATAAAGTTCATTTCTCCTTCTTTTAACCTATTTGGAGCAGGGGCAGGTAAAAGAGTATAATCTAGATACAGCATGCTATTCTTAGTAAACATACAGACACAGTATAAATTAATCATGTTCCAAAATGTAAGTTCTCTACAGAATGTGAGATTATTTAGTGCACATCTATCCTTGCCACCATTGCCATGGAACTATCATTTTCACCATCCTGTCTTAAAGCAAGCAGTTGACCTATAGTTGAAACTAATCACCTTCTTTTCTGCATCTATCACAGCACAAATTAAAGGGCATAACAAGCTCACAAAGTCATTCCTGTGTTTAGAGGCACAAATCTTCACAATTGGGGAGGGGAGGTCTTTTCTGACAACTCTGGAAAGGTCACATCTGCTAGAGGTCAAAATACCAAGGTCTTCTCTGCTGAGAGATATAGTTGAAAGAGTTAGCCATTCAACCAAAGCAAGCAGAAAAAAAAATAACTGTTACTGTCTTCGGATATAGCTGCTGAAATACAAGGTCAGATCTCATACTAGAGCAGCTATGCGTGACAGTTTCAAATGAGCAAAGGGTAGCAATAACAGTATTTGTTATGCTCAGTCTCATATTATGTCCAGATGCAAAATCTGACAGCTGGAAGCAATGCAAACAACACTGAAACTTTATTTTATTATGGTAACCACTTGAGCAGACAACAGCTAGATACAAAAGTAAAAAAAAAAAAAAGATGCAGGACATTTTTCAAATAATGTACTGTATCGGTGTACATGAAATTATGCATACGGTACATCTTTTCAAGCTTTAACTCCACAGCTATAGTTAATCAAAAGTGGTTCAGCAATTGCTCATCCCAGAAAAGAAACATTCAGCCTTTGTACCAAAAACTAAATAAGCAAAGCACAACTTCTGATTTAAATCAACCACAACTTTCAACAGGTTTATTGTTTTAAAAATACTGCTGCATAAAGTAAATTCATATTTCTTCAATTTAAACTCCATTGTTGTCACTAGATGGGTATGACTTGTCTGCTGTATGGGAATGGCTTACTACTACTAGTAGTAGTGGTGGTGGTACTAATATTTAGAATTAACACAAACACTTGCCACATAAGACCCCAGACTTAACAATTGTTGAAAAGAAAAATAAACAAGTTTGGATAGTGGACATATTTGGAGACAGAAGAATAGAAGAGAAAAAAACTGAAAAAAATCCACCAAATATTAAGACCTGCAAATAGAAGTAGAACGACTGTGACAAAAGAAAGCAAATAGAATAACAATAGTAATAGCAGTAGCATTTAGACTTATATACTACCCCATAGTGCTTTACAGAACTCCTTTACAGTGTCAGCATTTTCATATTGTCCCCAACAATGTGGGTAACAGAGAACAGATAATCAGAGTTGGAAGGACCTTAACAGGTCATCTAGTCCAACCCCCCACCCAAGCGGGAGACCCTACATCATTTCTGACAATGGCAGTCCAATCTCTCCTTGAAAGTCTCAAGTGATGGCGCTCCCAAAACTTCCGAGGGCAAGCTGTTCCATTGGTTGATGTTCTCACTGTCAGAAAGTTTCTCCTTATTTCCAGGTTAAATCTCTCCTTGTTCAGTTTCCATCCATTATTCCTTTTTTGGCCTACAGGCGCTTTGGAAAATAGCTTGACTCCTTCCTTTCTGTGGTAGCCCCTCAAATATTGGAAGACTGCTATCATTTCTCCCCTGGTCCTTCTCTTCCCTAGACTAGCCATGCCCAGTTCCTGTAACCATTCTTCATATGTTTTAGTCTCATTTTGCTGACCTCAAAAGAATGAAAGGTTAAGGTAATCTTGAGCCCTATCAGGATTGAAGTCCAGGCTCTGTGTGTACAGTTTGCCGCAATGTTACATTTGATTATTGCACCATCATCATAAGCAATAGCAAAACATCTGAAGCACCATTTAAACACTGTTGACATTGACAAAATCTCTAGCAGTCAATTGCTTTACTTGGAACAGCTTACATCCTGCAACAAAACCTTTGATGCCTGTTAAGTACCAGGAGAATCAGGAGATCCAGACAGTTTAAGTGGGTGTAAATATTTATTGCAAACTTGAACTTTCTACAAGAATCTGAAATACTAATGGACAAGAGAAATTAACAAAAGATAAGAGTAGAAGGAATTCAAAGTGGGCTGGATTTAGATATATTTTGTGGGCACAAAGGGACTCATGACTGATGACATGTTTGATCCCTCCCTTGGGTTTAGCCTGGTCATCTCCTACAAAACAGAGTTACAGTTAAAATCTGAATGAGAGGCTACCAGACCTGTGAAGCTGAAAAACAAGAACATTTTCCTATCCCAGATCCTTGGGAAAGACTCACTAGGTGGATAAAAATGGCAAATCCAATTTAAACATCTGGCTGACTGTGGGAACAATCATAATAACGTATTACATTTATATGCTGCCAGACTCCCAGTAGGAGTCACATATTGCTTTCATTTATGAAGTTTTTCAACTTCACAGTTCTGGTAGTCTCTCATTCAGGTTTTAACTGTGACTCTGCTCTGAGATAAATGAAGATCACTAGATACGCTGTGATATTTATTACACAGTTAAGCATCAGCTCAGGGATTAGGATCTGTGTGAATCGGGTGCATCCTTTCAAAAATAATATGAAAGCCAAACACAGAGAGGAGAATGATCCTTAAAGTCTGTAGCTGAGCATTTGAGGATGTGGCTTAGTGGTCCTTCTTTCATATAGAATTCAAGTTTAATGTTGTGCAGCTTTTGAAAAAAAAAGTGAAATGTATAGGAGAAAAAAAAAACAAGTATGTAAAAGATTGGTGACTGAACCAATTCCTGGCACATTTCCAGAACCAGCTTTTAGTAACTCTGAAAGGTGCCCTTTGCCTATTAATCAATGATTGTGGAAGCATACATTAAAATTCACTTGATATCTATTTCTTTCTGATGCAAGATGAATGAACACACTAATTTTTGGACCTGGCACTAGATCCATGTTTTACTGGAAATTTTATGTTGGCTTTCTTTTTAGTACATTGTTATAATAAAGCAATAGCTTTCTCTATGTTTTGATGCTCCACTTGCCATCCAAGGTATTCATTATCTTACTTAGTGAGTGTAAATGAAAATGATTAAAAATAATAGAACTGGGAAATGTTTCAGACAATAAGAAGAATTCCTAGGTGAAAAAAAATTGCCTGCAGGGGTGAACAGAAGTTTCAGATGCTTCCATCATCTGTGCCATCTTTGTCTTCCCAACCAGAATCAGCTTCCAGTGGAAAAAGCCACTCTCCCAAATCTGTGATGACTGGGCAGGTTTGGGGGTTCAAACATTCACTCACTCACTCACTCATTGAAAGGACTATCAATCTCCTGGGATACTGATATTTAAGTTTTCATAGATGTTGCCATCTAAAAGTAGTGCATTATAACAGAAAACTTTTAGATGGAAACCTCTATCAAATAATTTCATAAGACTGTCACTCTTCTAGAAGACTTCTATTCAGAGAAGATGGATGGATGTACACCATAATCACCATCACCCCTGCAAAAAAAAAAAAAAGTCCTCTTGAGTAGACAAGTTATTTGAGATTGAAGCAGAGAAGTCTGACCCAGAGAGCAATGCGTGTTATTTTGTCCATGGAACTTTTTTTCTCCATCCTAAAGTCAATTTCCCCTGATAAATATATTTGGCAAGCAAACAGCCTCTTTTCTTTCCCAATCATCATTCCATGTTTGGGTATTTATATGTGTCATGTGCTTTTTTTTACTTTACAATCTCCCTAGGACATATACATGAACACCCACCTTACAGTATACAAATTCCAAATAACAGGATTCTGGCAGGTAGATTTATTATCTTTCCAGATTTGATACTTCACTCTGAAGAAGAAAAGACCAGGTTATGGGGAGGGGGGGGGTTTAGAGCAAAACCCCATATGGCTATGGAGATGTGTTCAGAGACAGGGTGGGAAAGGTGTATTCCTACAGCAGATATCCTGAGCTAATTGTGATTAGATAGATTACTGTCCCTTAGTCAGGGGTGGGCTGCTACCAGTTTGCACTGGTTCAGGCGAAGTAGTTTTTAATTTTATGGCTAGTTTGGCAAACCAGCAAATCCACCCCTGGCTGGCCCTGCCCCTCCCAGGAGTCCCCACGTGGCCAATTTTGGATTGCAGGTAAGTGCAGGGCCTGTGCAGAGGCTCAGGGAGGGCAAAAAATGGGCCTCCTGGAAGTTCTGGAAGGCCTCCAGAGAGCCTCCAGAGTCAGGGGAGACCATTTTTGCCCTCCTGGAGGCTCAGGGAAAGCCTCTGGAGTGAAAAACGGGCCTCCTGGAACTTCTGGAAGGCTGGAAACAGGCCCATTTCCAGCCTTCAGAGAGCCTCCGAAGCTCAGGGAGGGTGAAAATGGGCCCCTGTGGCCCATTTTCACAAACAGGATGGTGCAGGAGACGAACTAGGCCACACACCCCATGGCCATGCCCACCCAACAACCAGGCAGAGAACCAGTTGTTAAACTATTTGAAGCCTACCCCTGCCCTTAATGCATCATCCCCTAGCTCATCCCTGGGATGTCTTAAGATTGTCCACATGGGGAAGTTTTGGGATAAGGTAAGGAAGAATATCCAACAATTCTGTAGTGAGAAACAACTCTAAATTGGTGGTGAGATGTAAGTGATATCACAAAGATATGTTTCTCAAACTGATTTAGGAAAGCATCTTTATGGACAGTAGAAGGACACAAACAAGAACGTTACATACCCCAGTCAGGACTTGGAAGATTAAAGGAGAAGTAAAATGGGCCTTGAGAATGTGCCTTCACTGTAACTGCCCAAAACATGATTTGGAATGCTTTGTTTTCCAAGTTACAAGCTATCCCAAATTTCCATAACTTTTGCAAACATAATAAATCCTGTTTTTTCCACTGAATGTTCGAGGCCTATATAAAATACCTGTCATCTGATAACTTGATGTTGTTTGGTCCTATGTTATCTTTTCTGCTTTATAAACCACCTTGAGTCTCATAGAAACTAATATAAAACTTTGGAATAAACAAATAAATGTATAAATATATTGCATATGCCAAAAACCTTGATTTCCTACAGATATTGAGAAGTTTTGTAGTAACCAACAAATAGTAACTTGTTCTGAGTCTTTCTCAGATGGGTAGTATGTCATGTGTATAATGAATGATCATACTGGCTTGTTTACACCAATGTTCTTGCAAAACATTTCAAAACTTTTTTTTTTTTGCTGTTGAAAGATGATACTCATATTTTATTTTACCAATTACAAGTCAAGGAGAATGACATAACACTAGTTCTGAACATATTTCCTGCTTCCTTGTTTTTTAAATCATGTTATTTTTTTAAATCAATTCAAAAAGATGCAACCACTCTTTTACTTGAACAGGTTTTGACCCAAGTATATTTCCTAGAAAATAAGACAATGAAACCAGAACTATTTATTCCCAACTAGTTGTGAATGTAAACAAAACCACATTCAATTTTTCAATACAATCAAACACTAAAATATAGATAATTTTTAAATGCTAAATCCCATGTCACACAGAACCAACGGATGCAAAGAGGATGTTCGAAAACGCGATGTACTCACTGCCTCCGTTTTGCTTCCTCTCTATCCGTCCAGCATCCATTTATTGACGTTTCATCTGCTCCAAAAGTTTTGGGTTGCCCAAAACTTTTGTGCGGAAAATGTATCCAGTTCGTCCATTCTGCATCCACTACGCATCCGCTACGCATCCGTTACGCATCCGTTACGCATCCGCTATATCCACTAGGCATCCACTGCGCATCCGCGCAACTCGCATCCGCTCGGACGCAGGGAGGAAGCGGAACGGACGCGGAACAGATGCAAACGGATGCAGCACGGAAACAAAGTGTTTAAAATGGAAAAAACGTTCGCAGAGAGGACCTATCTCGGATATTAAGGATGTCTACAGGATGCCTAGAGGATGCCTATAAAAAGGGGGAGCAACTCGTCTGCATCTCACTTTCAGACCAGCAGCCCACCTGTGCAGACCTCTGCAGCCTTCATCTGACTCTTCCTCTTCCACAGCATCCAGTCATGTCCACCGTGGATCGAAACACAGTCCTTTTGGCAGCCACCATCCTTCTGCAATAGTGCGAAGCCATCTACAGGCTCTGTGAACTCTACTACGGGAAGAAAAAGAGGCGGCCAAGAATCGTCTGGGTCCGAAAATGGATCGGGAGAAGAGCAGAGTATGGACTGTACAACAAGCTGATGGTAGAGCTCAGGAACGAAGACACTCGTGTGTTCCAGAACTTCATGAGGATGCCTCCAGCCATGTTTGACGAAGTTGTGCAGCGCCTGACACCCAGGTTGACCAAGGCAAACACCAACTTCCGGCCCAGCCTGGAACCTGGGCTCAAGGTGGCACTCACTCTGAGCCACCTGGCCTCAGGGACCACCTACAAAAGCATGCAGTACGGCTGGAGGGTGCCACACAACACCATCAGCATTGTGGTCAGAGAAGTGGTGCAGGCCATCATCGAAGAATACAAGGAGGAGCTCCTCCAGTGCCCCTCCACTGAAAAAGGCTGGAAGACAGTTGCAGACCAGTGGTATCAGAGGTGGAACTTCCCCCACACCGTTGGAGCCATAGATGGGAAGCACATGGCCTGCAAAGCGCCAGCCAAGTCAGGGTCCATTTATTTCAACTACAAGGGCTTCTTTAGCATCGTCCTCTTTGCCATGGTCAATGCTGACTACAAGTTCATGTACATCGATGCTTCAGCCTACGACTCATCTTCAGATGCCCAGGTATACAATGCCAGTCACCTCAAGGAGGGGCTGGAAGGCAACCTCATTGTGGGCTTCCCAGATCCAGACCCCCTGCCCAATGACACGCAAGATGTGCCCTACTTCATCATGGGGAATGATGCCTTCTCCCTCAGAACCTACCTCATGAAGCCCTACACGTTCAGACTCCTCACCCATGAAAAGAGGATCTTCAATTACAGGCTGTCCAGGGCAAGGCGGGTGGTGGAGAACGCCTTTGGCATCCTGGCCAACAGGTTCCAGGTACTTCCCACCACCATGCAGCATCGCCCAGAGACTGTGAGGAGGATCGTGGAAGCTTGCTGCATCCTGCACAATCTCATGCACACCTGCTACCCAGTCTTGCAGAACAGGCTTGTGGACCGTCAACAAGGCAATGGGGACATAGAGCCTGGGGAATGGAGGCAAGGGCGAAACCTGATCGACACTCAGGATGTGCAAGGCCCCAACAGAGCCTCACAGGAAGGGAAGAAGCAGCGCAACCTCCTGAAACACTGGTGCAACTCCCCAGCTGGAGCAGTGGAGTGGCAAGACAGAAAGGTAGATGCTTAATGGATGCTTCCTTCAGCCTGTCTCATCACACTGATGAGATTGGGCCATGTATGTTGGGCAGGCCTACAATGAACAGGGCGTTTAATAAAGAGTTGTGTTTGTGTTGACATGTGTGGATGATTGATTACATTGTTATTGATAACAAAGGGCCATAGGTGTGGCACCTGGGAGGGTGGACCATACAGTCCCACTATGCTTGCACTGGAGGTTTATCTATCCCACAGCTATTAGCCATCCCAAAGATATCCCTGCTCATTCCACAGGTATCCCTGCCCACCCCACTGCTATCTTAACCCATCCCACAAGCATGCAAAGGCTTAAACCATGTCTAAAAGTTTCCACCAAGACTTTATTGAAAAAAAGAAATGAAGCAAGTGTGTGAATCAAAGATAAACTTTATTGAACAATAAGCTGTAAGAGAAAAATGACCCAAGTCAAGTGTCCAAATAAAGTCCACAGGTAGCCAGCTGCCCGGTCTCTGGCACTCTTATCGGTCACTCGGAGGTGTGCCCAGTCTCAGGGGTGAAGGGTCCAGGTGCTGTGGTGGTGGGTGATGCTGGAGTGCCTGGCCCCGAGAGGACAACAGGGGACGGTGTGTTGAGGAAGGTGTCGGACAGCTGTCTCAGCCCCGTGATGCTGAGAGGTCCTTCCTCCATGCCATGGGGTGTCAGCCCCAGTACTGATGACAGATGTACTGAGGCTGGGCTTGGCTGTGGGGTGGAGGAAGGAGTAGTGTAGTGGGGCTGTCTGCTCTGCAGCTGGGTGAGGATTGTCGTGGGTGGCATCACTGGCATCGGTGGCATCGCTGTCGTCGGTGGCATCATTGTCGTGGGTGGCATCGGTGGCATCAGTGGAACCAGTGGCAACGGTGTCGCCCGATGACTCTGTGCCTGGACTGGGAAGGGCTGCTGCCTGTGCTGCTGAACCTCCTGGTAGCTGTAGCCCTGGTAGGTGAGGGCCTGTGGGAAGCCTTGGAATGGGAGGGACATCACCTGGGGTGGAGGAGCAGATGTGGACTGGGTGGGAGCAGGTTCCTCTGGGTCTGGAGGGTTGTGAAGCAGCTCGGTGATCCGGTCCTTCACCAGCTGGTACTGTGGATCCGCCATTTCCTTGAGGGTCTGGTTGACATAGGTGAGGAAGGGCTTGCGGTTGGAGGAGGAGGAATCGGTGTGGACCAGCTGAGAGAGGAGATCTATACTGGTGCGGATGGTGTCCCTGATCTCCAGCAGGACAGTGTGGCTCTGCCCCTCCTGCTGTCCGGCTCTCTGCCTTTCTGCGGAGGCGGACCTGTGGGGCGGTGGATGCGGCTAGGACTGTGGTGAACTCGATGTCTCCTTTCTCCCACCGCACCAGGGAGTCCTCCACGCACTCCACCACGCTTACCACACCTGTCCGTGGGTTCTCCGCCATGGCACGCTCCACAGAAACCTGCCTGGAGACAGGGACTGACTCTCGGCCGGAAGAGGACTGGCTCTCAGCAGGCTGCCGGAGAGAGAGGGTCGTGAGAGGGGCTGCTGGTGCACCTCGGTGGCGGACCTCACCCTCCAGGAAGCTGCACCTGGCCATGACGTAGGTCTCTCTGTCTGTCAGCTTAACCGTGGCCTGGCCAGATTTCTTCAGGTGCAGCTTCCCGTACCAGGTGTGCATGTGCTTCCACCAGCCGAGGAGCACCTCCAAAGTGTAACCCATACTCACCGCCCTCTCTCTCCAAGCAGCCTGCTTCCGCTTGGTGTCCCTGTACAGCCGGTGTCCCTTCCGCCACAGATAGTCGTTCTCTCTCAGCCACTCCAGCACCTCATCCTCGTGTTCCTCCTCAATATAGTATTGCCTCCTCTCTCGTTGCCGCATACGCCTCTTCCTCCCTTTGGCAGGACCAGATGGGCCCTCATCAGAGGGGCTCCCAGGTAGTAGGGGCTGCTCCTCCACACCAGCACCAGCAGCAGGATCATCATCATCATCATCATCCTCACCAGAAGGATCATAATCAGCATCATCAGCATCAGCAGCATCAGCAGCATGAGCAGCAGCAGGATCATCATCATCATCATCATCAGCAGCAGCAGCAGCACCAGCAGGATCAGCAGCAGCAGGACCAGCAGGACCAGGATCAGCAGCAGTAGAGTAAGCACCAGCAGGGCCAGCAAGTCCAGGAGCATGAGCAGAACCAGGAACACGAGCAGGACGAGCAAGTCCAGGAGCACGAGCAGGACGAGCAAGTCCAGGAGCACGAGCAGGACGAGCAGGACCGGGAGCAGCTTCAACAGAGTAAGCACCAGCAGAAGCACCATCGCCAGGAGCAGCTTCAGCAGAAGCCCCAGCAGAAGCAGAGTCAGGGGCAGGAGGCGGGAGGTTGGCCCTGTCCCTCTTGCCAGGGATGGCGGCAGGCTGCTGAGGCTTTCGGTTCCTCCCCATGGTTGTGGGGTTGCTGGCTGGCAGGGAGGCTGGCAGGCACGAAGGCTGGCAGGAAGCCAGGCACGAAGGCTGGCAGGCAGGCACCAAGGCTGGCAGGAAGGCTGGCAGGAAGGCTGGCAGGAAGCCTGGCAGGTAGGCTGGCAGGAAGCCTGGCAGGTAGGCTGGCAGGAAGCCTGGCAGGCAGGCAGGCAGGCAGGCAGGCACCAAGGCTGGCTGGAAGCCAGGCACGAAGGCTGGCAGGCAGGCACCAAGGCTGGCAGGAAGGCTGGCAGGAAGGCTGGCAGGAAGCCTGGCAGGTAGGCTGGCAGGAAGCCTGGCAGGTAGGCTGGCAGGAAGCCTGGCAGGCAGGCATGCAGGCAGGGCAGGCAAGGAACTCGAAGTGTCCAGCAGCAGGTCTTTCCTCGGAATGCTGGCCACATGCGAGCTGCTTCCCTTTATATCCGGGGGGCTTACGCAATGCATCCCCCCCGCATGCGCAATTAACGCTCGGCATCCGTTCCGCTTCTGCTGTGCATCCGTTAGGCTTCCGCTCTGCATCCGCTTCATCTGCTGTGCATCCGCTGTGTATCCGCTTCATCCGCTGTGCATCCGCTGTGCATGCGCTGTATCCGTTCTGCGTCCGCTTTGCTGAGGCCCCCTGGAAGCCTAGCGGATGTGCCATCCACTCTCATCCGCTTCCATCTGCTGGGCTTCCGTTCCGCATCCGCTTTGCATCCGCCCTGCGTCCTCCCCGCGTCCGTGTTATCCGCTCCGGTTATGCAAATTTTTACCCCTTTTGAGAGCGGATAACAATGGATGGAACATTTTGCTTGTCCGCTGTGTCCTTTTTGCATCCGTTGGCCAGTATGACATGGGCTTATAGTCATCTATATTCCTCAGTACAATGCAAGCAAGAATGTTGTGGATTCTACCAATTATTGTCTAGATAAAATGTGATCTGAAAATTGAGTCCTGAATGGGTGCTCAGCTGAAAAGATTAATTGAATGATGTCACAGCACACCTAGGTTTTTTTGGAGCTATATCACAGTCCCTTTACTTTACATCTTTATAGTTAACACTTTCAAAGCATCAAACTGAATATAGACAGAGTTAAAGTAGTCCTCCATGCTGAAAATGATCTCTTAAGTAAAATTGAAGTTAAAAATAATTATATAAGCTGTCAGTTTCATTCTCGCTGTATTCACCATTTCTCTGTGTGAAAAAGTACTCGTAGGGCATTAAGAATAATTATTTGACTACAATCTTCCCAATTCAGAGAAATTGCCATAGGGGAAGGAGTACAGCTGCTTCTTCCAGCTCCAAATAGATAATTTTCTAAACGGGTGGTCTTTTTGGAGAGAGAACTGGATTAAGCTGATAGGGTAATTTCCCTAGCAAGAAATGACTTTAATCAGTGGAAAATAGTTTTGGAGAGAAATATCTATATTATTAAAAATTCTGCTTTAAATTTCTACTGGATGAAGCCCTATAACTCTGACATTGTTTGTTATCACAGTGAGCCAAATGAATGCTGTGAAGAACTCTTCCACTCTCTGCAGCAATTGTAATTGGTTCACTGTGCTCATTTAGCATTTGACCTTTCAATGCAAGGCAATTTCCTCAGTGTTCAGGAATGACCGTTACACAACCATATTCTGGCAGAACGTGATTCAGATTGTGGCTTTATCTGGGGTACCTAAAATATGCAGAGCATATTCTCGTCTCGAAAACTAAGATTGGGAATTAGATCAGGTCAAGTCTGATCTTTCCTGATAGTTGCAGAAAATAAGAGTTTTGTTTCAAAGAAGTGCATTTTCTATCTTGCACTCCGCATTAGGAACTTTTGTGCCACCCTCAACAGGGAAGTTATTTTATAAAAAGCATAGTTCATGAAAATTTCTTTTACGCTGATTTGTATCAGTAACATTGTCTGTACAAAATAGATAAGATAAAATTAAAGCTGTATGATTCCATTTTCAAATTCTGAGAAGTTATCTTCAGAAATATATGCTTCCTCAAATCATTTTGATCCAGTTTTGTTTCACTTCCTCTGCCTCTGAAAAAAGATGATAAGAAAAAAGAAATGAACTCACGATGACATAGAAAATACTATATTGTCATCTGGCTCCATATATAAAACATATATATGCTGTTTGAGGCAGTCACTGAACACCTAATTTTTTCTGATTGTGAGAATCAACAGACAATTTCAAACAACATGCCTGCAATCAGATAGAAGCATCCTATTTTGTGAAATCACCATATTATTATAAGACATGGTAGCTGCTGGTAGCATGGTAAATAATGCCATCATGAAGCTGAGAAGAATTTATTCTCTCTACTTTTTCCACTGAGAATTTTATTGAAAATATGCTACTATTTTCTCTTTGTTAGGCCAGTTAAAATGACCATAGGTTCATTTCAACTCCAGAATTACTTTCAGCATTAGTTCAAGAATGAACATATTAATTGCTTTGTTTAGGCAGAGTTGGCTATATTGTATTTGGTGCAAAAAACTCACACAAGTAAATTATATTTCTCCTTTGTGAAGAGATGCGTATGCTTGATGATATTTCCTTTATCCCAGTAGCAGAGAATGAGGATGCATCAGTCTCAATCCAAGGAAAAAGATAAGAGTCAGATGCTCACAGTTGTATCTGCTCTTGGGATTCACAGTGAAGCAACTAGTGAACCTAATCATACTTAGGGTTTTGAGATTTTGATATATCCCAGACTGGCTCTTTCTGAACTGGTTTGCAGTAAGATGTTTCATAAATGTAAGAAATCTTTCATAATTCAATCTGATGTTGGTAACAGTTTCATTGTACCATATTTTTCACGAACCAGATGAGCAAATGTCTTCTTTTTTACAAATGTTCCGACTTTCTTCAGCACGTGTAGGCATCCTAGTTGCTTCAGACCTTTCTAATGTTTTTTTGCAGTCACTTCTTTGGCACATCAATGCTGTTACTTTACCCATTTTGTGCAAATGATGCTGATCTCTCTTTCCCAGAATGTTTGTGCAATAGCCCCTAAAGGTAAATAGGCAATGTACTTTTAACTGCTTAAGATGTAAAATGGCAAACCTATTTTTTGATATTTTGTCAGCACAGATGCATAGATTTTAGGGCATTCTTCAGTTCTTTCAAAGGACTATTATAATTAAATTATTAGCCATCTGGATTTGGGGATCTGGGAAATATGCTTTGGGGATATAGCAGATCTGCTTCAGCTCCTTGAATAGTTCTAAACAGAGAGTGATTCAGTTTCACTGAACAAATTTACAAATAAAGTAGATGTTTGTTTGTTAGGGAACAGTGTACATTCACTGGAGCATATACTTGATATAAAACTATACTTGATATGCAGGGTTGGCCTAATCTTGTGGCAACAGTGTCAAAAGTGCCCTAACCCACAACTCTTACTTTGTTCATTCCAATGATCTCCCTATGAGATTATACATTGTTTATATCCATAAAATCATTGTGGAATTACTGTTTGGATGATACAACCTACTGTTCAGTTTTAATCTAAGAGTAGAATTGGCAAGCAACTTTAACTCTCAATATGTTGCTTGAAAATTATGTGAATTCTAAATGTTCTGGTTAGCAGCAAATGCTGAGTTAAGTCTGCAGCTATTTCTATGTAAGAAATCTGATGTTGGCTGAGATAATATGCCTAGAAGCAAATCCTTTCACCAAATATGAAACAGAAACAGGGAAACAAGGTCTATACAGAAGTGTTCCGCATATTAATAAAAGCTTTGTTTGGCATGAGTCCAAACAGTCCAGTCTTATGAAGCAACAGCCTCCTTCTCTTCCAAAAAAGCTCAAATGAAATAAACCTCTGGCTGTTTGAGATAATATATATTCTGACCACATGTTATTTATTCAATGCATGCTCATTGGAGTAGCTTAAACAATATCTCAGTTGCCTAATGAAGAGTATAGACATGCCAGTCATCAGCTTGTTTTCTTAAAATTACCTAAGGCAAATTGCTGTGTTCAGAAGACCCAAGATTGCAAAGTGCCCTATATTGAGACATTTTGTGAATCAATGGGCTTTGTGAGACTGACCTGGAAATGAAGACAGAACAATGAGTCTACCAACTCTTTCCTCTTTCCTGGAGCAATCCTCTAAAATGACATTAAGACAAGGACATTTTAAGAAATTAAACCAATTAGATCATCTTTCTGGAACTACTTAGCGTATATGCCAGGAAAAAAAATAATGGTCAGGGAATTAAGGCAGGCATTGATAAAGAGTTCTGATCAGATCTTTCAGACCAATAGAAGATCACAATGCCAAGTTAGCAGTTAGCAGTTGTTTTCTATAGATTTCATTCATATTTCTCAATTTGGGGCGTTTACAGTATTATAGATGGATGGGATCCAAACTTCTAAGAATATTATTGTTTTATTTTGTGTATAAGAAGAAATAAACATTTGGTTAATTTCTTAATAAGCGGTAGCTCTACTTTTTTGGAGGAAACACAACTGGAAAAAAATTGCCAAAATAATCTAAGAAATATTCCTGTCAAATAAATTTTGCCTATTAATGAAAACAGGTTTGGCAGCCAGTCAAATAGAGATTGTTGTTATCATAGTTTTAAAAGATTCTTTCAATTGAAAAAGATGATGTTGTCCCTGAAACCTGATTTATCAAACTGAAACAATTGATCCAACTTTCATTTCTTCATAGTTCACCTTGCTTCCCCAACAGACTAATTTTTCAGACACTGGAAATGACAATTCTCCTTGCTAACTGACCAAACTGATTATGATTGACTTCTAAGACAACAACTTTCTAAAATATTAATGTATTTATATAAGTAGTTTGGATCTAGTATAAGGAATGGGCCAAAGGCAATCAGTGTTACTTTTATTTGAAATAGCTGTTTGTCCTCCTTTAAAAGGAAGCAACTTCTATCCATCCTACTTTCTAATTTCATTTAGATATTCCATCGCCTGCAGGTTTGAGCATTTCAATTTTTTTCATTAGGCATTCCTTCAATATATTGAAAATAATTCAAACAGGTTAATCAACCATTTCTTCTTTGGCTACTGTGTTTTCATCATTTTTTCTACTATTTCTCCTTCTATAATCCACAATAACTTCTATTTTATTTGTTGATCCTCACTACAGTTTAAGGTACTTGATCTGTATTGGGGAAAGTAGCCTCTTTTGGTTCAGTTCATTTTAATGTTTTTCATGAAACTTTTGCATCTTAGTTTTTTTCCCCTCCTTATTCTGCCTGGATCTTATGAAATTGCCTGTTGTAGACAAAGAACAATAACACCAAGTTTCTTGCTTTGCTTGATAGATGCTCATATTCTAGCTGCATAAAAAAATAAAGTACAGAAAAACCAAAATAAAACAAGTATTTTACTTTCCAAATTACTTGAAAGTTAAGACAGATGGGATCGTTTAAATGCATACAATATGAATAAATTAAAAGAAATGGATTTTTTCAAAGAAAATATTTACCTCATAGTCCCATTCCAGGGAATGCATTTTGATATTTCTGAAAATATTTATAAAATATATTAATTTGAATGATATTGCTCTTTTTGAAAGAGTTTGTTGAATAATTGATAAATGCTCAGGAGTTGTTCTTAACTCTGATTAAGATTTTCTACTTCTGATGGTAAGTTCAAAGCAATTCAAAATGTATAGTATTTTGCCATTTTTACTTCTCTTTTTTTCATTTATAAATAGGTTTTAAGAAAAGGAAGGAAGTGAATGATGTTTTTTAAAAAAAGAATTCCAAATGAACTCTTTCTCTCTCTCTCTTTTTAATAATTATTGCTTCCTCTCAATATGAACATGGGTCAATTTCCAGTAGATGATGCTTCAGACAGAGTAGCTGATATTCAAACTACCATCATGATGGAAGAAAACCCTATTCCTAGCCTTATAGGATACAACAGATAACAATATCCTTGGTTGATATTCCCATTCTCCAAAATCTTTTGGAGCCAAACTCAGTGTGACAGTAAACATGCAATTTCTTCCAAAGAGGAACATTGTATTGTATGTAGTTTTTCCTCTGTAAAAGCTATTTGAATTTATTTCATATCATAAATAAATGACATGCCATGTTTCCCCACTGTTGTCAATAATAAAATATATAAAGAAATGTAGGATATTATGGTTTAAGTTCACCTGAATTGTCCTGAATGTGTGTTTGGGAGACTGGAGACTGTCTTTCCCCATCTTTTCCTCAAAAAGGAATTTGGGGCTAATATATCTGGTCTTATAATGGGATTTTCTTCCCATTTCTTCTTGGACAACTCCCTCTTCAGTGTTCAGAATCTACTGCAAAAAGCTCTCCAACCTTCTTAGCAAATTGGGTGGTGGAGGGGATAGGAGGATACGACATGACAAATCCCATGATCAGAATGATGTGATTGCACACCATCCATTGCCTATCATCTAAAAATCCTTTCTAAAATATAAGAAAATGAACTCAAGAACGTTCCTAAATTTGGAGTTAAAATTTCCCTTCCAGAGATGCATGTAGCATTTGGACATGATGTCTTTTGTCAATAATTGAATCTTGAGTAAAAGTTGTACAAGGATGTGTAGCTTCTGATCTTTTTCATTTTGTGGGTTTTTTTTTTTCATAATGCGTGATTCACTATCTCAGTTCACTAGACGCTATGCTGATAAATAATTTCTCACCTCAGAATTAGTAACAATACAATAGATTGTCAAGGATATTGCCCCCAAATTTCTGGCTATTATGTCAAGCGATCATTTTCTTAAGTCTAATGAATGAAGTAGGAATCCTCCCAACCCATTGTGCTTTGCTTTGAAATCTTTTTCTTGAAAAATAAGTTCTTCAACCTTTCTTGGCAATTAACTATACATGCTTATGAATGCACTCATAATGAAATAAAATACTTTTTGTGTGTAACTAGATCTGGAAGAACTTTTATTTTGTCTTTTTTCCCCACCACCATAAATGTCACTCCCTTGGTTCCAACCACATTAAACCATTTTTATATGATCATAAAAAACATGTTTCCTAATTTAGTATTTACTAATGAGGCCTAACCTCACACTGATTTTTGCTTTTTGACTTGGAGCTATAATTACAAATGTTAGTGTTTGGCTAGGAATGACTGCAAGCTTTTAATGGAGCCAGAATGGAAAACAATAGACATTGGGTAGGCCTTCTAATTAACATTGCTTCATGAGTATTTTGGACTTCTTGTGGAAAGGAGCAAGCACTCACACACACACCCCAGTTAATGTGCAATGTTTTCACAAATCTAATATTCTTTTGGTGGGAGGTTCTTCTTGGAAATATTTACTCTAACAAAATAAGGCAAGCCTGTATATATTTCTTAATTATTTGTGCATCTTGAGAACACTCTAGCAAAACTCAGCAGCAAAATAGCAAACGTGAAGAGGCACAATTCACTCCTTTCTTTTCACCATTTTAAAAGGAAATGGTCAGCAACTGATCCCATCAGGAAGGAGGTAACTGATCCCATAATAAACACTTTCTCATAAAAAAAGGTCCTTTAAATTCAGCCTCGCATTTTCCTGTGATTTCATTGTGAACTTCTATGATCTTCCAAAAGTTAGGAATAAGTTGCAGCTCACAGAAACAATTTGTATCAGTTCAGTTTTGGCCCATGAAAATTCTTGCCTTAGGAGCTTGACACCTATAATGGGGTTTCTGCCTTATGATTTTAAAAATAGTAATTTCCTCTTGAATAGAACTTGTGTTAGCATATAGCTATTTCAGGGAAGTAAGCAAATTGGCACTGATTAATAAATTGAATGAGATTCTTATTTTCTGCATTTAGCACAGACATTTTGTCATTAAGCAGTTACAGAAGTTTTGTATGCTGTGGTGTTATTGAGAATCTGATGGAAAAAGCTGGTGCTTATCTTATAAATTTCCACTTGATCAAACAACCTGGTATTTGGGGGGCACTGTCTACCTTGATAACGAATAGATGGATGGATGGATAATATGTTAGCATCAAGCAGCCAAAATGCAAATGAGATTATCTGCTTTCCTATCTCTCTAATAAATGTAAATTAATGCTTATTTTCTACTGCTGTTTTTCAGCTGTGACCTGAGGGAGAAACTAGCAATGCTGGTATTTAAAAAAGTCACGGATAACAGCTTTTAATATTCCAAATTAATAGTAAAAACTTGGTCTCAAAGATTATTTTTTTGTAGGTTTGCTGTACCTAATGTTTCAGAAAATTAATACCTGATGAAGGTCTGGAACATATGTTGGATTTTTTGGGAGGGGAAACCTTTTTTAACAGTATCTATTAAAACTTATTTTAAGCAAATCCTTTGGAGATTGTTATCTCTTCGTTTTTATTTGTCAGGAAAAATAACAAACTTAAACATGAGATCTGTATAGTAGTGCTGGCCAGAAGGTTGGTTAGGTACAGGTATCTGGCCTGAAGAAGCCAATGTCTACACAGGATTAAGGAAAGACAAAACTCTTTCATTTCTGTACAGAAGCAGAAGAGGATGCCTCTGGGTTTCAAACCCAAACAGTGCCCCAGAAATCAGGTACAGTTATTTTTATATAATTTACCACAGGAAATGAAAGTAAGAGAACTTGCAGACTGATTACAAAGTTACATAGCAGTCATACATGTGCACAAAGCAAAGCCATCCCATAACACTTCATTAATTATTTAATTTTACCTTGTTATCATATAAATTTACTATCTCAGGATGTGGTTTTTACTATGCTATGGTAAACTTTGTTTACCTGTGGAAGCCTCTAACTATTGCTTAAGTTAAATATCATATCACCTTCCTTGATTCCAGTAATGGGTTCATTTGCAAGATATTTTAGCCAAGTGTGAAAGCCACAACTTTCCGTCTATGTAGAAGATACCTGTGGTCAGCTTATGGAATGCTTGTGGTTGATCCCTCTCATTCATGCTGATGGGTGTTAAAGAAATGTTACTTCCAGCAGGAGAAGACACAAATAACTCTAGCTAAAGTTAATTCATAGCTTACAAAATCCTCTAATTACTTACTAACAAGCTATTAAGCCACCAGATCCTCATGCTGCAAGGATATCATAGTAATAACTAAAGAACTAGTCCTACAGTAGCAGGCTAGGAGGATGGTAGATTTATTTTAAAAACTCCAAAAACTCCATTAGAAATATAAAATCTTCTATTGAAAGTATCTGATATTTGAATAGATGAAGCAAAGAAGCTGATTTTTCACCAGCACAGAATGCACCTAAAGCCCCTGTCCCACTGCACCAACGGATGCAAAGAGGATGTAAAACGTTAAAAAAAGCTTGCCATCCGTTGGAAGACGCGATGCATCCGTTGTGTACTCACTGCGTACGCTCTATCCTTCCAGCATCCATCCACTGAGATTTCATCCACCCAAGAAATTTTGAGCTGCACAAAACTTTGTGAACGGATGAACTTTCCGCCGCGTACGATCTACATCCGCGACATATACGGGCAACAAACGTTCTATCTTTGTTATCATCCATTAAACATCCATTGTATCCTCTCGGCATCCTCTGGACATCCTCGCAACTCACATCCACTGCAGCTGAAAACGGAAAGAGGGAGGAAACGAAAGGTACACAGAACGTCCACACAGCATTAGTAGCACGGAAATAGAAAGGATGTAAGCATATGCATCTCGTATATAAAGGATTAAAACGGACAAAACGTTTGTATCTGGGATGTATCTCGGATATTTAGGATGTCTGCAATATGTCTAGAGTATGTAGAAGGACACCTAGCGGACAACTGATATTTCCCATAAAAAGGGGGAGGAAATCACCTGGATCTCAGTATGAGTCCAGCAGCCGTGGTGTACAGACCTCTTCACCCTTGGTCTTGCTCTTCCACATCATCCATTGATCTCCACCATGGATCATCACACAGTCCTTATGGTAGCTGCGACCATTCAACACCAGAACCGAGCCCTGTTCAGACCTTTTCTACGCAAGGAGAAGAAGGAGATGTCCAAGAGCTGTATGGGTCCGAGGGTGGATCATGAGAAGAATGGAGTTTGGACTGTGTGACCAGTTGATGGTGGAGCTGAGGAATGAAGACCCTCGTGCATTCCATCACTTCATGAGGATGCCACCAGCCATGTTTGACGAACTTGTACAGCGTCTTGAGACCCAGGTTGACCAAGCCGAGCACCAACTTCCATCCCAGCCTGGACCCTGGACTGAAGGTGGCACTAACTCTGTGCCACCTGGCCTCTGGAACCACATACAAAAACATGCAGTATGCGTGGAGGGTGCCACACAACACCATCAGCAAAGTGGTCAGAGAAGTGGTGCAGGCCATCATCGAAGAATACGTGTAGGAGTTCCTCAAGTGCCCCACCACTGAACAAGGCTGGAGGAAACTTGCAGAACAGTGGTATCAGAGGTGGAACTTTCCCCACACCGTTGGAGCCATAGATGGGAAGCACGTGGTCTCCAAACTCCAGCCAACTCAGGGTCCACTTATTTCAACTACAAGGGCTTCTTCAGTGTCATCCTCTTTGCCATGGTTGATGCTGACTACAAGTTCCTCTACATCGATGCTTCAGGCAACGGGTCAGCTTCAGATAGACAGGTATACAATGCCAGTGACCTCAAGGTTGGGCTGGAACGCAACCTCATCATGGGCTTCTCAGATCCAGACCCCCAACGCAATGACACACAAGATGTGCCCTACTTCATCATTGGTGATGACGCCTTCTTCCTCAGAACCTACCTCATGAAGCCGTACAGTTTAAGATACCTCATCCGTGAAGAGAGGATCTTCAACTACAGGCTGTCCAGGGCAAGACAGGTGGTGGAGAACGCCTTTGGCATCCTGGCCAACAGGTTCCAGATACTTCTCACCACTATGCAGCATCACCCACAGACTATGAGGAGCATCGTGGAAGCTTGCTGCATCCTGCACAATCTCATGCGCACCTGCTACCCAGTGTTGCAGAACAGACATGTGGACCGTCAACAAGGGAATGGGGACATGGAGCCTGGTGAATGGAGGCAAGGATGAAGCCTGATAGATACTGTGGATGTACAAGGCTCCAAAAGAGCTTCACATGAAGGGAAGAAGCAGTGCAACCTACTGAGACACTGGTGCAACACCCCAGCTGGATCAATGGAGTGGCAAGACAGGATGGTAGATGGTTAATGTATACTTCCTTGAAGCTGTGGCATAACACTGATGAGATTGTGCCATGTATGTTGAGTGGCCCTACAATGAATAGGGCATTAATAAAGAGCTTTGTTTATTTTGAAATGTGTTGATCAATGAATAAATTGTTATTGATACAAAAGATCCATATCTGTGGACCTGGGAGGGTGGACCATACAGTCCCACTATGCTTGCACTGGAGGTTTATCTATCCCACAACTATCCTTATCTATCCCACAGCTATCGTTACCTATCCCACAAGCATGCAAAGGCTTAACTATTTTTTCAAAGTTTTCACCAACACTTTATTAAGTAAAAAAAATGAACCAAGTGTGTTAAGCAAAGATAACCTTTATTAATAACTGTCTTAAGTAAACTGTATGACTTTATTAAAAAAGCAAAATGAACCAAGTAAAGTGTCTTAAGCAAAGATAAAGTGAACAAGGAACAACTCAGTCTCTGGCACTATTCTCAGTCACTCTGAGTCATGTCCATGGTCTCAGCTGTTAAGTGGCCAGGGACTGTGGAGGTGGCTGTGGCTTGAGTGCTGGTCTGAGGCACCATTGGGGTGCTTGGCCCTGAGAGTACAACAGGGGGTGGTGTGTTCAGGAAGCTCTCAGAGAGCTGACTCAGTCCCGTGAGGTTGAGAGGCCCTTCATCAAGTACCTGGGATGTCAGGCACAAGACTGATGACAGATTGTCTGTTGAGGGGCTTGGCTGTGGGGTGGAGGAAGGAGGAGTGAAGTGGGGCACTCTGGTCTGCAGCTGGGTGAGGTGTGGCGTCTGTGGCATGCGATGAACCTGGGCTTGGACTGGGAAGGTCTGCTTCTGCTGTGGGAAGTCATGGTAGTCGTAGCCTTGGTAGGTGAGAGGCTGTTGAAAGCCGTGGAAGGGCTGTGACATTGCCTGGGGTGGAGGAGCAGACCTGGACTGGGTTGGAGCAGGTTCAGCTGGGCCTTGAGGGTTGTGCAGAATTGCTGTGATCTTTTCCTTCATCACCTGGTGCTGGGCCTCGGGCAGGTCCCTCAAGGTGTGGCTCATGTAGGTGATGAAAGTATGGCAGCTGGAGGATCCTCTGTCCAAGTGGACCACCTGAGAGAGCAGTTCTGTGCTGGTCCTCATTGTGTCCCTGATCTGCAACAGGACACTGTGCCTCTGGCCCTCCAGTCTGCCTCTCTGCCTGCATCCTGTGGAGCTGGGGGTGGGGGTGGGGTCTGGCGTTGGTCTCTGGTGGCTGCCGCTTCTTCCTCCATTTGTGACAGGGGATCCTCCAAGTCCTCCAGCATGAGGAGTGCAGTTGTCAGGGGGGTCTCTGCCGTGGGGCCCTCTGAAGACACCTGCCTGGACAGGGTAACTGGCTCCTGGCTGGAAGAGGACTGGCTGTCTGTGGGCTGTCTGAGGGAGAGGGGTGTCAAAGGAGCTGCTCCTCGGTGGCGGACCTCACCCTCCAAGGAGCTGCACTTGGCCATGACGTACATCTCCCGGTCAGTGAGCTTGACAGTGGCCTGGCCAGATTTTTTGAGGTGTAGTTTGCCATACCAGGTGTGCATGTGCTTCCACCATCCCAGGAGTACATCTGAAGTGTATCCCAGGCTCTCTGCCTTGTCTCTCCAAGCTGCCTGCTTCTTTTTGGGGTCCCGATAGAGTCTGTGGCCCTTTCTCCACAGGTACTCGTTCTCCCTCAGCCATTCCAGCACCTCCTCCTCATGGTCCTCGGAAACGGTGCACTGTTTCCTCTCTCCCTTCTCCTTCCCTTGCCTCTTCCTCCCTCTGGCAGGGGCTTGAGCAGGGCCTTCAGGGGCTTGAGCAGCAGGGCCTTCAGCAGCAGTGCTTTGAGGGCCTTGGGGCTGGTCCACCACAGCAGTAGCAGCACCAGTAGCAGCACCAGCAGCAACACCAGCAGCAGCACCAGCAGTAGAAGCAGCAGCAGGAACAGCAGCAGCAGCGGCAGCAACAGGAGAAGCACCAGCAGGTTCAGAGTCAGTGCCAGGGGGTGGGATGCTGGTTCTGTCCTTCTTGCCAGAGCTGGCACGAGTAGGCATGGGCTTTCTCTTCTTCCCTGACTGACGAAACATGATGTTCTTTGAAGATGTATGTGGCAGCACGTCTTTCCTCTGAATGCTGACTGCGTGTGAGCTGCATCCTTTTATATTCATGGAGCTGATGCAATTGATACTCTCCGCATGCGCAGTGACCACTTTGCATCAGATATACATCTGCTATGCATCTGCTTTGCTTCCTATAGGCGTCCGTGATGCATCTGCGTCATCCGCTATGCATCCGCCCCTTCCGTTATGCGTCCGCTTTGCTATTCTCCCCCAGAACCCCTGCGGATGTGTCATCCACTTCCATGTGCTGTCATCCGCTAGGCTTCCTACAAACATCTGTTTTACATCCCCGCTACATGCTACCTCATCCGTTCTTTTCCATTCTTTTCCGTTCTGTTTATGCAAATTTTCGCCACTTTTGGGAGCAGATGACAATGGATGGAGCCACCCCCAAAATGTTGCTCATCCGCTGTATCCTTTATTCATATGTTTTGCATCCGTTGGCCAGTGGGACAGGGCCTTAAGGAAATAAATTCAATTTCTTGTGGAACACAAGTAACTGTGGATGTACCTTCCTTATGGAACAGCATTCTCCAGAAGTCTGTATGGTTTGACCCTGCTGTGTTTTTTATTTCTTTTTTAAAAATTTAAGTCTTCTAAAACATCTTAGACAAGATGGCTTATAGGGCAGTGTTGATGAAACTTTTCAGCACAAAGTGTCTGAACAGGAACACGCTGAGCTTTTGGCTTCCAGTCCGTGCCAGTCACCTAGTCTTTGTGCATGCATGCATGCTGTAAACCAGAAAAGCAGCTACCCTGTGCACACAGGGAAGCTGAGTTTCCAGTTTCTGGTGTTCATGCACACAAAGACCAACTGGCCAGTGCTCCCGTGCACGCAAAGACCAGCTGGCCAGCATGCATGTGTGCACTGGAACCTAGAAAAGCAATGGACAATGGCTGGCGTGCCCAGAGAGATGGCTCTGTGTACCACTTCCAGCATGCATGCCATAGGTTCACCATCACAGTTAAAAGGTATTCTCCCTCAGGTCTAAGCTGAAAAGCAACAGGAAAAAGTAGGTGCCTTCAATTAAACAATTGGGGCTTCAAGACCCCAGAAGCACACCTTGTCT
Organism: Laticauda colubrina; assembly: GCA_015471245.1. Taxonomy (NCBI): domain Eukaryota; kingdom Metazoa; phylum Chordata; class Lepidosauria; order Squamata; family Elapidae; genus Laticauda; species Laticauda colubrina. Next base: position 9,170,113 of record BLBF01000025.1, read on the forward strand.
GCTCCCACAAGAGCTGTGAAGACTTGGCCCTTTAGCAAGGAATAGCGAGACCCCCTTGCTTATTGTGTTTTCCATCTTTTATCTTTTTTAAAAATATTGAATTTATTGTAATTTCTTTGGATGATTGTTGCGTGCCACCAAGTTATTGGGAGTCAAGCGGCATAAATGTTTAATAATTTATTATTGTTATGATTATCTCCCTGTTTTTAAGACTAGGGTTTTATCCTATCTGTAATTGGATTTGGGAGGTTGTTCTTCCTCAGTGCTCTGTTGCTTATTAATGTGTATTATTATTTAGCTCTGGAAGTTTGTTGTTCCTTTTTAAATTTCAGTAAGTAATTTACTATATGGTACAATTTGGGAAGGAAGAGGAAGGGAAAAGGGAAATGGAAAGTGACTTTCCCAAACAATTCAAGTGTTAGAACAACAGGCCTAAAGGCTTCATTTGAACATGAAAAGAAACTATATTTTGATGTTATGTGTATTGTCCAGAGTGAAGCTTGGACTCATATTCTTCTTCTTTACTCCCTTCTACTTCCCTGGCCTGAGTGGATAAAGTTAAGAAATGTTTGTATCCATTTTTTTTACCAAAAGAGTGCCCAGTTGATGCTTTACCAATTTGATTTACTTTGGATCACCTCCAGATATGAGATGTACAGGTGAAACTCAAAAAATTAGAATATTGTGTAAAAGTTATTTTATTTCAGTAATGCAACTTAAAAGGTAAAACTAATATATGAGATAGACTGGTTACATGCAAAGCAAGATAGTTCAAGCCGTGATTTGTCATAATTGTGATGACTATGGCTTACAGCTCATGAAAGCTCCAAATCCACAATCTCAGAAAATTAGAATATTACATGCAATTAATAAAACAAGATTGTACAAAGAACAATATCGGACCTCTGAAAAGTATAAGCATTCATATGTACTCAGTACTTGGTTTGGGCCCCTTTTGCAGTAATTACTGCCTCAATGCAGCGTGGCATGGAAGCTATCAGCCTGTGGCACTGCTGAGGTGTTATGGAAGACCAGGATGCTTCAATAGTGGCCTTTAGCTCTTCTGCATTGTTCGGTCTCATGTCTCTCATCTTTCTCTTGGCAATTCTCCATAGATCCTCTATGGGATTCAGGTCAGGCGAGTTTGCTGGCCAATCAAGCACAGTAATCCCACGGTCATTGAACCAGGTTTTGGTGCTTTTGGCAGTGTGGGCAGGTGCCAAGTCCTGCTGGAAAATGAAGTCAGCATCCCCATACAGCTGGTCTGTGGAAGGAAGCATGAAGTGCTCCAAAATCTCCTGGTAGACAGCTGCGTTGACCCTGGACTTAATGAAGCACAGTGGACCACCAGCAGATGACATGGCTCCCTAAATCAACACAGACTGTGGAAACTTCACACTGGACTTCAAGCATCTTGCACTGTGTGCCTCTCCATTCTTCCTCTAGACTCTGGATCCTTGGTTTCCAAATGAGATGCAAAAGTTGCTCTCATCAGAAAAGAGGACTTTGGACCACTGAGCAACAGACCAGGTCCGTTGTTCTTTAGCCCAGGTAAGACGCTTCTGATCTTGTTTGTTGTTCAGGAGCAGCTTGACAAGAGGAATATGACATTTGAAGCCCATGTCCAGGATCCGTCTGTGTGTGGTGGCTCTTGGTGCCCTGACTCCAGCCTCAGTCCACTCCTTGTGAAAGTCCCCAACACTTTTGAATGGCCTTTTCCTGACAATCCTCTCCAGGCTGCGGTCATCCCTGCTGCTTGTGCACCTTTTTCTTCCACCCTTTTCCCTTCCACATAACTTTCTATTCATGTGCTTTGATACAGCACTTTGGGAATGTCCAACTTCTTTTGCAAAATTACCTTTTGAGGCTTTCCCTCCTTATGGAGGGTGTCAATGATTGGTTTTCTGAACAACTGTCAGGTCAGCAGTCTTTCCCATGATTGTGCTTCCTACTGAACCAGACTGAGAGACCATTTAAAGGCTCAGGAACCCTTTGCAGATGTTATGGCTTCATTAGCTGATAAGAGTGGGACACTGAGCCTAGAATATTGAACCTTTTCACAATATTCTAATTTTCTGAGATTGTGGATTTGGGGATTTCATGAGCTGGAAGCCATAATCATCTCAATTATAACACATCACAGCTTGAACTATCTTGCTTTGCATGTAATGAGTCTATCTCATATAAATGAACTTTTGCATGATATTCTGATTTTTCAAGTTTCACCTGTATTTCACCAAGGCACTAGATTGACAAATTTAAAGATACTCACATGGACTGTCAATGCAATGGCAATGACTAAATATCTTAACAAGAATTTGTATGAAGGCAATGAAAAAGGTAAATAGTGGAGAACATTTTCAGCTAACATGCTCACAATCAAACCCTTCTTCCTCATCAGAGAGGCATAGTATATATCAGGAGTGATTAAATGCACTATTGCTGGGAAACTCTGTCCACAGCCTGGAGTTCAGTCCTGATGGGGCTCAAAGCTGACTCAGCCTTCCATCTTTCTGAGGTTGGTAAAATGAGGATCCGGATTATTGGGGATAATATGTTGACTCTGTAAACCACTTAAAGAGAGCGGTAAAGCACCGTGAAGCTGTATGTAAGGCTAAGTGCTATTGCTATTGCTGTAATAGCCCCTTCTGCATAACTACTAACTTTCTGGGCATTTTCCTTCCTGAGAAAGTCTCTTGTTCGTTCTCAAAAGAAAATAGTTACTTTAGTCAGAGTAAGAAGAAGTTGATGTCAATTGAAAATATATTACCTTCTTCTTTCTAATATCTACTCCTTATCTTTTTAGCATCCTCCTATTGTCCTTCTCAGCATTTTTCCACCAGCCTACCTTCCATCTTCAAAATGTCTTCCAGCTGCTGCCAATCCTTCTGCTGACCTGCCTCCTAATCTGAAGGGATATGTTTTACAGCAATTGAAAAAATGGCATTTTTTGTTCAATTTAGTATAAAATGACAGAAGGCAAGATCCGAGTTAGGAAAAAAAAACTAGTTCCCACAATCCAGATCATAGTAACTAGATAACACTTCTGAAGAATGTTACTAGTTGGTGGATGTTGTAATGCTTCTGGGAAGTATTAATAAAATAACATTTATAGACAACCTTCATTTTGATCCCTGGATCATTTGAAATACGCTTTTGGCTGACAGCTTCAGTACATCAATTTTATAATTATTTTTCTCAGTATACTTACATTAAATACATTCACTCTTTTTGGGTAGTTTTCCCATACAGATTATTTCTATTTCTGCAGAATTAAGGACTCTCACCTCCATGTATACAAATAGTTCTGTCCTGCAGTAGGGTGCTGCCATTTTGATTGCACAAATTATGTGAATGCACTTGGTGAGCAGCCAATGTGGTAAAGTGAGACTAAACTTGGATAAACCCAGGTTTAAGTCTGGTTCAAGGCAGCCTCAGTGAGCTTACTGGGTGAATAAAGGCTCATCTTCAGAGCCTTACTATTGTGCAGAAAAGAAGTGGAAGAGCTCTGAGGGCTACTGGGGGGGGGGAATGCAACACAAATCTACTCAGCGAATTAACTTTCTTCATCTTTGCATCTTCCTGATATTTGGATTTATTTGGAATTTGGAATTTTCAACAATAACACTACCTGGGAATTCTTAGAATTCAAGTCCATACTTCTGAAAGATCCAGAAGAACCCTGGTGATGCATTGGTTACAATGCAGTTTTGCAGACTAACTCTGCCCATAACCTGGAGTTTGATCCTGATTGGCTCAAGGTTGACTCAGGCTTCCATCCTTCTGAAGTCTGTAAAAATGAGGTGACCCAGATTGTTAGGGGCAATAGGCTGACATTGTTAACCACTCAGAATGCTGTAAAGCACGATGGAGCCCTGCAGTATATAAAGGCCCTGTCCTACTGCACTTATGGATGCAAAGAGGATGTAAAACATTTAAAAAAGCTTGCCATCCGTTGGAAAACGCTATGCATTCATTGTGTACTCATTGCATACGTGTTTCATACGCTCTATCCATCGAGGATCCGTCCACTGCGATTTCATCCACGAAAGAAGTTTTGAGCTGCACAAAACTTTGTGAACGGATGAACTTTCCGCCGTGTATGATGTAAATCCGCAAGATACAAGCAACAAACATTCTATGTCCGTTTATCATCCGTTAAATGTCCGCTGTATCCTCTCTGCATCCTCTGGGCATCCTCGCAACTTACATCCGCTGCAGCTGAAAACGGAAAGAGGGAGGAAAGAAAAGGTACATGGAACGTCTATACATCGTTAGTAGCACGGAAATAGAAAGGATGTGTTTGCATCTGATATACATCCGTGCAGCATCCCCTTTCTTTCCTTTAGGCATACGTGATGCATCCGCTTCATCTGCTGTCATCCGCTAGGCTTTCTATGAACATCCGTTTAACATCCCTGCTACATACTACCCACGTCCGTTCTTTTCCGTTCTTTTCCATTCTGTTTATGCAAATTTTCACCACTTTTTGAAGCGGATGGCAACGGATGGAGCCACCCCTGAAATTTTGCTCATCCACTGTGTCCTTTATGCATACATTTTGTGTCCGTCGGCCAGTGGGACCTAGCCTTAAGTCTAAGTGCTATTGCTATCTCCAGAAAAACCCTATAACCTTGAATTCTTCCAAGTATTCTGATGCTCAGAATGGTTGACATATTTAGATTATCAGTTAGGAACAGCATTGAAATTTTGTACTGTAGAAGTATTCTTATCCTTCTCTATTATTAGAGAAATATCTCTAGAATGAACTGGATCTAAATACCTAATTTAGTAAAGTGTTCCTGTCAAACAAAGAGGGAAGAATGATGCCAACTGGACTAATGTGCTAATTCAGTGCTGACCCAGGTGAATATAAAACCTGCATGACCATTCCCACTCCACACACACACACATTATTCAAAGCTGTGCAGTGAGAATTTTCACTGAGTTAGACACATGATGAATTAAATGATTGTAATAACTTCCAGCAGTTAATGATAGTGTACCCCATTTGTAATAATATTATAACTCAGTCACATAGTCCAAATATTATTCATGAGAGAATTAGTAGAGCAGGAAATATATATGACCCCTGCATTAATTGTAGCCTCCTACGTTTTGAAGGAGATATTTTAGTAACCTTCTCAAGAGCTTCAGTATACTGTCTGCTAATATTTAAAATATTTTTTGACTGTTCAAGCTACCTTTTATGATCATAAGGAAGATTATCACTGGTTTGAAATAAGAAATTCAAATAGCTAAGTTCTGGGTTTTTTTTTTAGAAAAGTTATAATATATTTTATTTGGTTGTATAAATTCTCTTAATAGTTATTTATAGTTGTATGTGGTTTTTAATAGTAGTTAAATAGTATTTAGTAGTAGTTAAATAATAGTCGTTAAATAATAGTGGTAGCATAGTAAATATTTAAAGAATTCTGTAACTGGGCTTGAATATTAGTATCTTTGTTTCTACTACTCGGTTAGGATGGCTACTTTCTAAAACAGAGTTTGCCCAAGAATTATACTTTTTATATCCAATAGCAAATCATGTGTACTACATTTATGTGATGGTTAACAAGTTGTATATCTTCTTCTTACAATCTTGATATCAATCACCATTTCCCTCCTAAATGTTTAAATTTACAAAGAGAGGGGAAAATGTAATTGTTAACTTCTTGGATCAGAGTATCTCCAGATGTTTTCATCAAATGCGATGTGGAGGTCTGGAGACACTAACTGAAGTATACACTACTCAGTGGATGTTAGAGTAATGGAAATGTCTTTATAAACAATCATTCCATTATTGGTGATATCATTTTATACTTATTATTGAACCACTGAACAGTGCTGCTTGGTGGACCTTTGATGTCAGTAGAAATAGACTCAGGTTAGAGATAAGATCAGCACTGGCAGTTCTTGTCAGTGGAAGGTCAAGTAAGGGAAGGTTTTTGTGACAGTTCTTCCCAAATATAGACAACCAGGGCCTCACAGGGGCATGGAAAGGAGGCAGTGTCAAGTATGAAAATTTACACTAAAAATTCACACTAACCTGAGAATCAAGATTTTACATTTGGGAACGAGAGCTACAGTATGTGTAAAAGTTCTTTTGGCTCTGTCAGCGAATTCTCTTAATAGCTAAATATACATTAGCATTAATTTTAAATCGATGAATATGGAATAATTACAGCAGGCCAACCAATTTTTTTAAAAAATATGTTTGTAGCACTCCTATAATCATTTACCTGGAGTATGTTTCCTAGAACTTAATAGAATTTGTTTCTGAGTTCCCCTGCCTTGGACTCTGTAATAAATCATCATATTCTTTTTGTGTGAGGAATTATAATTTATTTTGTTAACAATAATTAGTTATTACAATCTTTAATATTGTAATATATAGTATGCAGGTAAAATTCTTTTTAAAAAACCCTTGTATTTCCATCTTCTGCTTAATACTGTTTAATTTTTATAGTTATTGTTCCCTAGCATTTTAGTTTCAGGTTCTCTTGAATGAAACATTAAACTAGTTCTATATTTTCATTGCAATACTGAAATTATAAAGCAGCAGTGAGTTTTGCAAGGAGGAACTTTTCAGAAAATTGCCATAAGGCTCCTGATGACATCTATGTTTCAGCATGTCAAAAATTTAAAAAGAAATTTAAGAGGAAAAGAATGAAAAATGCATATTCCATTTATACATCATATTAATGTAGTCCTTTTAGATATTACAGTATTGCATAAATATAGATTATATACTCTGTTATGCTTTGATTCTGATTTTAGCATAAATACGGAGTCTATGAACTTTTATAGATTAATTTTTTATTCCTTTTTATAAAATGTGGACAGAAACACCTTTTTTTACCCATTTTTATGATAGCATTTGAAAGTTTTCATGCTAAGGTTCCTTTAAGCCGCTGACTAATTGAGTTGTTTATTAATTCATTTAAGCTTGATTCATGTCTGTAAGCTTATAAATATGGGGGTTATATTGCCTTGCATAAACCATGAATATGTCTCACTGCCTATAGGAGAAGTGTCCCCAACTTGTATTCCAAGTTGACAAATGGTGCTGAACCTGCAGTTTTCCAATCTGCATTATTCTTGCCATATTCCTGAGTTAATCAGTGAGAAAGGATTATGGCTGAATTGACCAGTGGTTTCTGGAAATATGACGGGCCAGTCCTTGCCACCACTATACCGGTATACCAGCAGCTCTAATCAAGTTGTTAGCAGTTTATTAAATTGATATTGGTGTAGTTAAAACAGGAGGGCTGAAAATTACATTATTAAAACAAAGAATTACAAAACCATCCTTGACAAGTACAAAATTTTCATATAAATGCATTTGAACTATTTTGAAATATGACTTGGTTAGGAACCATGGTTTTTGTCAATTGTTTTGAGTTACTATTCTTCTGAGTTCCAGAAAGTAAAGTCAATGTCTAGGGATTATAGAGGTTTAGTCTAAATATGTGGAGTTTATCAAACTGTCTAACCTAATCCAGACTTGTAGTCTAAATATGGTCTTATCATAACTGTATAGATTTGTTTATGTATGACAACATATTTCATTTTTGTTGTTCTGATTAATTGGTGTCATAGTGCAGGAGTAAAAAGCTAAAAGTTAGCTTGTTGAATTGAAAAACTTGCTTAATTGTGTACTGTGTTGCCTTCATACTCAACAGATAGTCACAGTATGAGTATAATGATAGCCTAATAGAAGTTGATTACTTATCTCATCTGAAAAATGAGCTTGTTGTAAAACTGCCTATCAGATAGTTCCAAAGTATCATCTTTCACAAGCCCATATTTAACACAGCAATATTTGCATGCAAACCATCTCTTCTCATTTACCATTTGTCACTGAGATAGCAAATTACATTCATCAAAATCCATTCATTTTCCTAGTATCGCTGAATACAGGATTATCTTGGCTGTGTCAGCTGCCCTATGACTAGTAACAATGAAAAATGGAGGTCGACATGAATCTTCAAGAGACAGTGCATATCAAGCTGGAAAGATTAATGGAGCTGATGTCATCATGTTTGTATGGTATAAAAATGAATTCTGGAAACTGATGGATCTCTTGGTAACAATGAATGCATTTTAAGCTGCTCCCATGCTGCCCCTTGGCTGATGAATTTTAGTGGCCATCAAAAGAAATATACTGAGATATTTTATTAGAAAGAAAAAACTTTGCATTGATCCATTGGGTGGGGAGACAGCCTCCAGTATTGACCTGGCAGGAGCAATGTTTCAACAATTGCCTAGTGCAAGCTCTTTGTCATGTTAGCTGCGGTGGCCAAATTACAGTGCCCAAATTATCTCCTGTAATAGAAATTGGCTAGTAGAACTGTAGTGAATGAACCTCATTCTTAATATCAAACTGAAAGGAAAAAGAAGAGGAGAAATGACTTCAGAATCTCAGTCTCTTATTAATAATCATAATAAAGATATTAATATTTCTGTGTGAGCCAGAAGTAAACTTGGGCAGGGTGTCAAACTCAAGCCATGGAGGCTGGATCTGGTCCATGGGTTGCTTAGATCTGCCCCATGGGGCTGCTCTGGAAACAGCGGACTGGCCCACGGTGCCTTTGCCAGTGAAAACGGAGCTTGGAAGGGCCGCATGCAGCCCTCCCAAGCTCTGTTTTCACTGGCAGAGGGATGCAGTAGGCCATCACAGCTGAAAACAGATCATACAAGGGCTGTGGGCAGCCCTCTCAAGCTCCCTTTTCACTGGCAGAGAATTGCAGGAGGCTATCGCAGTCAAAAATGGAGCTCAGGATCCTGTTTTCCCTGGCAGAGCACTTGGGCCACCACAGGCACCCCCAACATGAGTGACGTTAGCTGGCCACGCCTACCCTGCCCCCCAAGGTCAATCACAACCCTGATGTGGCCCTTAATGAAATTGAGTTTGACATCCCTGAACAAGGGGAACCTATTTCCTGTTGACCCTAGTACATTTGGAAGCAGAAGAATGACTGATTCTCCAATAATAGCATCATTCTCATCAAATAGTGATTAATTGCAGTCTATTAACAATAGCCATTTCTATTTATAAAAAGTAGCTAATTCCTCACCTCTTCATTTATGTACAATCCCTGTGCCTACTAGCACATTATAGGTGTTCTGTTCTGTAACCGGAGTGGTTCTGCTCATAATCCCAGTCAGCCATGCTCCCTCCCATCAGATATTATGTAGAAGTCTCATATACTATAGCTCATTTCACTCTCCTCTGCTCTCAAGTTTTCCACTATTCTTTTCAAGTTAATACTCACCTCCTGCTAACTACTATGTATGCTTGCTTCTTAGTGAGCCTAACTAATTGCAGGTCTCTTTTCTCCTATGCAAAGAAAGTCCCAACCTTGTCTGTGTCTTCATATGGAAACAGCATTCCCACAAGTAGAATGTGTGTCTATCTTTGTAGTTCTTAGACATGCAAAAAGGTTGCAAGAGAAGATATTTCAGGGAGCTTCGTTTGGTTTCTATCATGTTGTTATTGACCTAGTGCAGTACCCAGGATGGTGTTAATCAGCTCTCAGATATTTCATTTGATCTGGATAATAGTATCCTGCCCTCGGGATTACTGATTAGCCAGTGGGAATTGTTGTCATGATGCATCACATTTATCTTGTTTCATTTCTGAGTACCTTGCCATTCAATATCCTGTTATAGTTATAGAGTGCTATGAAGCTGAAGGACTCCATTTAGATTTTGTGGTCCACATTAATCTTTTCGATCACAATAAACACTAGGTGATTGTTTTCCCTTTTTGCCTCAACAACTTAATTATATTTCACTGTGGGCTAAAAAACGTATCCTGATAAAATATATCGTCAAAACTTCTCACAGAGGCCTTCACCATTATTTAAGAAGAAAAAATCATTATGGAGTCATAGAATCAACTGTCCTGCCAAAATGTTCATAATTTTACATCTCATTTTCTTTCTCCTCATTTTTCCTTTTTTATTACTAAAGTGGTAGAATCATTCGTCATCAAGTGAAATATTGATTCCCACAAATTGTTTCTCCCTATCTATATCAGACAGAAAGACAAGTTTATAGCAACTATGTTGAAGGCTTTTGGGCATATGTGTATGAATTTTAATTGGCTCCATAACTCCTGCATAAGTATCACTGCACAGCAAATTAATTTATTTCAAGCTTGAACCCGTTTGCACCACTGAAGCAAGGTCCTATGCCTGCTATGAACTTAAAGTTGAAATTTTGATCTAGCATTTGTCCTTCCCCCCTAGAAGACCACCTTCAATGTAGTTCTTATTTACATGGGATTTTTGTGAATTGGTAGTTGTGGTAAAAGAAGTTAACTTTGCACAGAATCTGTCCTGGTTTTGATATAAATTTAAAAGTTTAGCTAACCACTGTGCACCACATAGCAGACTGTTTGTTTCAATTGTTTATACTATATACCATAGGAAATATAAAAGCTCCAAACAGGTAGCATACTCTGAAATTGATGATATGGGGTTTTACCATGCATAACACTACAGGATTTTAGGGGGTATTTTGTACAACCTACCAAGCGTATTTTGCTGCATGGATTAATTTGTCATCCGTGCATTCAATTTCATGCAGAATTAGAAGAGTAGCTACCATAGTTGTATTATTCTGAAACAGACTCTTTGAAATGATTCAGGGCCTTTCAAAATTCTCCATCCAAATTGTGTGGAGAAGAAATTACCCAATCATTTTTTTTCAAGGGCAGGCCTCCTGAACCAAAAGATGAGTCAATGATCTCCCATGGTATTTAACTGAAATGTAGGAAGCCAAGGATGCTATGCAGACCTCTGGAGATATGCTTGTGTAATGAAAAACAAAATATTCACTCATACTCCTAGGCTGTCTTATACTTTGTAGAAAGAACACAAAATATTATATTCTGATGCACACCAATTGTGGCATACTGAGATTAAGCAAGAAAAATTCGATTTGACAACTGCAGTAAATTTCTCTCTCTCTTTTCCTCTGTGTATTTATGAATATAAATTTGTTGTTACTATTACTGTTACTGCTATTTTATTACCTCAACTAGTACTTGAGGTAAAGACAAAAACAATTATAAAGAAGAATTTTATTATTTATTCGTTGCTCCTTCTATACAAAATGCCCCAGGAAATAATAGAACCATGAGCACAACTCAGTCCCCACACTCAAATAAATTCCCATAGCATATATTTTATAAGGAATTGTAGGAGATAACTTATTTTCTGTCAATAAACTCTCATTTTTCATAGAATAATAGTTACAGTACACAGCTGAAATCATAACTTCACTAGATAATCTCAGAAGGTAAGAAAATTAACTTGAAAGTCATAGATTTCATTTTTCTTAATCTTAGTAGTCTCTAGAGCAAGGTAACAGCCAATGCTTCATGATGAGATAGAATTAAAAGTTTTATATCTTAGTCACTGTTACATCTACCTTTTCATTTTTAAATCTAATTCAACAGGGTTGCTTATTGTTAATTAAATCCCTTCTTTTATAAAGTTGTCTTTTCTTTTGTGTAGTCTGCTATCCAATTAAGGGGTAGAATCACCATCAATAAAAAATGTTGTTGCAATGTGTCATTAAAATATATAATTTAGCTTGTCACAAATTCTAAACTTAGCAGGATGCCTAGATTTAGAAAACATCAGTATTGACCCAAGGCCTATTAAAGTCAATCAACTGATTCCCTTTGGCTTCAGTAGGCGTTGAACCAAAACAACTGTAAATGTGGCAGGAATAAAGAGATACAACAATTTTCTGGAGTTAGCAATTATTTACTGACATGTGCTTTTACCAGTAAGGTTCACCTAAAAATGCTTTACTATGTTTGTGTCTGATTCTGAATTCTTTTCAATGATAGGTTGCTTCAAAAGATAGGCAGATGCCCTGTTATTTGTTAGAAGGAAAAATTATATCATCTCTAATGCCTTGTTCAGAAGCCTCTTGCTGTAGACAAGAGATAATGAGGTCGAGTTATGATTGTTGGATCTCAATTTGTTTACTTTCTGTTACTGATTAATGGATGCAATATTCAATACTTATTCTGCCTGTTATCTTTGAATCGCAACAAGAAAAGAATTGTCGTGTGCATTGGAATATGGAAACCATAAGCTTTATGGATCAACACAAGAGCTATACGCTGTGCATAATGCAACAAAGCAAAACTAGAAGAAACCAAGTGTTAGATTTGGGCAGCAACCAGGAACTAGGGATCACAGTGTCAGGATTCTGGCAGTTACCCCAATTAAATCATGAGTCTTGCCTGGGTGTAGCAGACTCTGAGACACATAATTCATTGTCACTCTTGACCCTGGTTTTCCCCCACCCCCAGGTGTATCATAATTCATATTCTTCAGTGAAACACATCCATAGTCAAGAGTCATCAATCATGTTCTCCAGTTAGATTTTTGCATGGTAGAAACTTCAGTCACCTAGTTACTATGCCTGAAAAACATGTATGGAATGCACTTTCAATTTCCAAGCTGACCCACTGTTCTTTCAAACCCTTTCCCCCCTCTCTTTCTGTTGGCAATTCTAAAACGGCCATAGAAATATTTTATGAGTTGACACACAAATCATAACCCAAACTATGGGTAGTCCTTGACTTACAACTGTAATGGAACCTGCCCATTACTATAGAAGTTGAGGTCTACGTTAAATGAACCACATCATTAATGACCACTCCATTCTTGCTCTCCCCAATGCATTCATTAAATGAATGCACCAGTCATTAAGAATGGATTTACTCAGTTGGGGTAGACAACGGAAAGTCTAGTGTAGGCATCAGCCCACATGCATTGGGCCTTCCCCCCACCCTCTGAGATATCCCATGCTCTGTTTCCTGCCCCTTGTGTTCTCCACAGCTCTATAGGCCTCCTCTTCACCCCATCACAACTGCACGCTTATCTTTGAAAAATATCCAGAGCTTAGAAAATTGGAGTAAGGAAAGGAAGGTTGCTCCATCTCTGGGCCACATGGCACAATCATGGGGAAGAAATCCTGCTGGTTTTACTTTCCTCACTATGCTTTGCTCCCCTGATATCTACACTGGGGGAGCAAAGCATAGGAGGAAAGCAAAACTGGCAAGATTTCTTCCTCATGATTGTGCCATGGTGTCCAGCAATGAAGTGTCCTTCCTTATTCTGATATCTTGAACTCTGGAACCATTGAAAGGTAAGTGAGTGAATAAAGATTGAGGTGGGAGGAGTGGGTGGAACCCAGTGGGTTTGCAAAGCAGAGCAGGGATGGGGGGAGAAATACAGTACCATAGGCGGATGTGCTGCAGTGTCTCTATGATGTACAAGGGTGAATGACGGTGGCTCTGCAGGCATTGTAACTTTGAAACAAGTTCATATAATAGCTTGGGGGGGGGTGTAATTTTGAACAATCATTAAATGGCCCATCATATTTCAGTGACTACCTGTCATAGACCCCTACAGAAAAGGTACAAAATCAAGAGGGAGGACCACAAGACAAATAAGGATCAAGACTGGAGGAAAAAGTGGGGAAACTATTTATATCGGTATATTCCTTGAGTATCTCCTTTCTGCTCAGAACAATCTTGAAGGATATCTCTATCTAGGATAGAGGTATATCTCTAGAATTACATGGTCTTTAATTTAGGGGGTCTGCCACATGGGTACATTTGCAATGCATGTCTTAAATACATATAGTTTTTGCTATATCTTTGGAAGACTGTGATTCAGTGGTGGGATTCAATTTTTTTTACGACCAGTTCTGTGGGTGTGGCTTCGTGGGCATGGCAGGGGAAGGATACTGTAAAATCTCCAGTCAGGGGTGGTATTTGCCGCTTCTCTGAACTGCTCAAAATTTCCGCTACCGGTTCTCCAGAACTGGTCAGAACCTGCTGAATACCACCTCTGCTGTGATTTTTTAGTCTCATATAATGCGGTAGAGTTAGGAGTGACTTTGCTGGGAAATCTCCTTTTGGATCCTTGTCCCTTTTTAAAGTTTCTGGATTCTTCTTTTGGATCTTAGTGATTTACCTACATAGCCTTTGCAGACAATATCACTTGTAATCTGTTCTACAACTTTACATTTCTGACAGGAGTTTCACCTGTTCTGTAGCATCCCATATTAATATTATTGAAAGCTACAATAGTACCCTGTTGAATTATTCCCTGTATTTTTGGTGTTATTCTCAACTCTTGTCAAACATTTATTGCTGTGCATGAAGTTCAGAAGTTCCCAAGTTGTGGAAAATGTATTTGATATGTATGTATGTATGTATGTATGTATGTATGTATGTATGTATGTATGTAAAATTACATTTGTATGGCATTAAATCCCAAGCAAAACAAGGATACATTTCAGTTTGTGCTGTTTCAAATATCTCAGTTTGGATTGTTCTCTCTCCTAAATTATATCCACTTGTTACATCAAGTCTCCCAAAATCTGATGATGCCAAGAAAAAATGCCCAAGTACAAAAACTTAGAATAGCTTCCCCCCCTCCCTTCAATCATGTCTGATTCTGAGACTGCCTTGACAATTCCTTGCAGTTTGCTGGTTTTTCAGAAGTGTTTGCCATTGCTTCCTTTTGGGGGCTGAGAAAAACTGGCTAGCCAGAGGTCACTCATCTGGCTTTGTGCTCCAGGCAGAACTATAGCACATTGTCTCCTGATTTCTAGCCTGTTGCCTTAACCACTACACCAAACTGGCTCTCCAGAAGAGTAAAACTCTATCCTTAAATAGACTCTGAATTACCCAGGAGGGAGATGATCAATAAGATCTGTTGTCTGGAGCTGTGAAGGTGCCTCCTAAGAGAAAACTGTACCTAGATGAACTTTCTTTTTCTTTTTCTGCAGTGCTGTTCACTTATGACCTCTTTGATCTACCTATTCATAGCCATGAAGCTAGCAAAATTTAATCAAGGCTGCAGAGAAGGGGGAAAAGGGGACAGGAGATAGAAAACAGACTTTCAATAGTGGACTCCAAAATAAGAGCTGTCAGTCAAGAATAAGGCCTTCGTGGTTTAGCTTCTTTAAGCTTCCCCAAATGAATGGTCCTCTTTTCCCTGGCTGTAGAGATTACAATGAGACCTTATAGCTGGTTGATGAGCCTAGTCGAATTGGTATCTCTATATTCTTGTACTTGTCTTCTACAAAGGAGAGAGCACAAAACATCTAATCAATGTGGCATTTCAAAAGCTCAGAAATAGAATGATTTTATTTGTAGAATAAACTGTATATCACAAAAGCCAGTTCCAAGAATCTTGTATGCTTACTGTTAAGGTACTGTCCAAGCGATTCTCCCCCTCTGACCACTTAGGTCATTTGTTTAAGAATGGAATGATAAAGAGCAAGAGTCTTTTTCATTGATTAAGGCCAACCTAGTTTATCAGGCTCGCTTGGATAAAACATTCCCTGACCGGCAAGATGCAGGAATATAGTTTAATTTCAATTTATTATCTGCCAACACATGCCATTCAATCAGATAAACACACTATCCGAGCTGTCATCACAGCATCTTATGCATGCTTAAAAATAGGATGCTTTCTTCACACATTTGGAAGGAATTAATTCATATATAGATTATATATATGCAAAGGCCACTTTAAAAGTTTTATGGGGCTGAAAAACTTTGTATTCTAAAAAACAAACTTTCCCTATAACTCCCTATAACTCTGGAAATGAAAATTGTGGAAAAAAGTGATACTGACTCACCAAATACCTGTACATAAGTGGCCATGGGCACATACGTGCAGTTTATAAAATGTGAATGTGCCTGTGTGGAGTCTTCTATATATTTTGTTGAAAAAACATTAGAATTCAGTGAATGACTAAAAACATAATTTGGAAAGCTAAATGTTAGTAGCAAAGAAAATGCTTCCCTAGGAGGAAAAACACAAACACAACATGTTCAACTGAGAAGACTAGATAACATCAGCGTGGGTATGTGGGAAGGAGAGACACAGCAGCTATGATATTATGCAAAGTAACAGCATGGAGGAGTTACGAGAATGGCAAGAAAAAAAAATAAGCTTGGCATTGTTAGGGAGGAAAGAATCCAAGAAACTTTGCAAAAGAGGCCGCGTGTGATGAGATTAGAGATAGAAACTTCCTTCTAACCAGTGGTGGGGTTCAAAAAAATTTACTGCCAATTCTGTAGGCATGGCTTGGTGGGCAGGGCAAGGGAAGAATACTGCAAAGTCTCCATTCCCACCCCACTTCTGAGGGAAGGTTACTGCAAAATCCCATTCCCTCCCCACCCACTAACCTGATTTCCAGCTCTGTTCCCCTGTGCAGGGCAACAAAAGAAGACCCAGCCAATCATCTGGGACTCGGGAGGCAGAGAATAGATGGGGACGGGACCAGTCAGAGATGGTATTTGCCGGTTCTCTGAACTACTCAAAATTTCTGTTACCGGTTCTCCAGAACTGGTCAGAACCTGCTGAATACCACCTCTGCTTCTAACCCATTGCTGTCTAATCAGGAATTTTGCTACCTTGTTCCAGTGTGACCTGGTCATATAATGAGAATGTTCCAACAATGTGAATCAATTATCCAGACACTGGGCATCATGAGGTGAGGTCCACATAAGAGTTCTCTACAGGTTGACAGTTGACCTAAACTCATCATTGAGCCCAGAATTATTGTTGAAAATCTTGGTGAATATTAAACAGGTAACCATGTGACCTCTTCTTGCAGTAACTACTAAGCAAACATTCTTAAGCCAATGCAGTAGTTATTAAGCAAACTTATTTTTCACAATGGGCTTTTTTTTTTTTTTGGCCAGGAATCAAACAAGTGTCAAAAACTGGCAAAAAAAGCCAAAAATTGCAGTCAGATGAGTGCAGGATTCTCCAAGCAACCATGAATAAGAACCAGTTGCCAAGTGCCCACAATGTGATCCTGTGTCTCTGTATGTGTGGGCATGTGCACGTGTCCACTGGAACTTTGAAATTGGGTTGTCAGTAGCTCAAGAGAAGTTTGCTCTAACTTTGAATGGTTGCTAAGCGACTGGTCATTAAGCAAGGACTATCTATAAGAGGGACATCACAAATCCAGTAACACACATTGTTGATGTTTCTTGGTACCTTGAGATAATGGGGTTTTGACAGTCAGTTGAATCTCATTGAAGCAGGATTGATAAGAATAAGGATAGATCAGTTTCAGATGAAATATATAAATGTGGAAGAGCATTCTCATCTCTCTCTATATGTACACAGGATGTCTGTATTGGAAAAATAATGTTGCATATAGTTGTCAATCTGTAGCATACTGACAAGCCAGCTTTGGGCATAGATATGACAATATCTATTGTCATAGATATTCCTGGGTCCTTATGAATCTTATAGATCTCCTCTGACCCATTGACAGGATTCAGATGAACATATTTTCAGCCCTTCTTCTGTATTTGATGAACGTGTTCTGTGCCATCATATATGCATGTAAATTATGCAACTACCTCTTCCTAATTTGAGTAATTTCAGTTGCACAATTAATTTCATGACTTAAAAACTGTCATAATCTGTCATGCCCCTGTTGGAGTCTGAATCCGAGGAGGAAGACAAACAGTTGACAGGGAGTGGGAGTGTGGCTCTGTTGGTTGTGGAGGAAACTGGGTAAGGGTAAAGTCTGGCTGGGCAGAGCAGGGAAGAGGTAGAACAAGGGAGAGGGAGTTCAGAGGAAGACCCCAGCCCACCCTCTCTTCATCCTAGGGCATGCAGTGAGGAATGGAGAAGAGAACAACGTGGGTTACATGGCTTATGGGAGAGGAAAGGGCCCTGATTCCCCTCATTAGCCACATCTGGGAACAGAGTTTAAAAGAGATGCATGCTGCGAAGCATCTGCTGGGAAGAAACGTGAGTTTATCTTGTGTTGACTTTGGTTACCTGCATTTCTGGCATCCTCCCAACCATGTAGAATTATTGCCATTCCTTCACATCTGGAATTCCTTCTCCTGCCCTGCCAGATTAATTACTTCATCTTGCCTTGATTGGACTTACAGTTACAGTTTTTGATTACCACATTTTGGACTTGATTCTCTGCAGCCAAAGGCTGTTCCTGGGAGAGTTTTTCTCCAGTAGGAAGGTAACCAGGACATTGGGGGCAAAGTTGGAGCTAATAAAGGGACTCCTACTGATTATCTGATTGTGTTGCCTTTGTGCCACGCCCCGGGTCATCACACAATCAATTGTTTAACTACCATTCAAAGTTATGATGGGATTCAAAAAAGGTAATTTATTCAAGACAATTCCCTCCTAACTTCTTTCATTCAGGTCCTCTGAAGAAGTTCATCTTTCAGATGGGTGGACCTAGACTCAAGCCTTCTCTAGAATTGTCCATCTCTATCAAATTGAAATAATTAACTTCCTTATATGCAGTTGGAAGGGACCTTAGGGTCTGTTAGTGCAACCTTCTGCTTAAGTAGGAGACACTGTATAATTCCAGACAAGTGGCTGTCCAATCAATCATTCAGTCAATCAAAAGCATTCAAAAACAGTATTTTAATTTATTATGATTTTCATGTAATATTTAATGTTTATTATCTCTTTTATGGTAAGTCACTATGAGATTCTGGTAACTGGTGATTTAAACATTTCACATGTAAATACAGTTTAATTTGATCTCCTCTTTTATTTTTAAGTGAATCCTTTGAGTAAAAGTTTTTGACACAAAATTGCTTGCCAAAATATTCTTGTTAAGAGCTAATTATTGTATATAGTTTGTGCTTTTTTACATGCTTGGTTTTACTTGAGAATTTCCTTTTTATGAACTATTATTCTGGCTGCCATCTGGCTGCCTTACTCCGCTCTTTTTGATTTTGTTTCATCATCCCCAGTTTAAAAGCAGGTAGGCTTAGATAATTAAAGACAGTATAGAAGGTTTTCAAAAGTCTTTCCAGAATAGTAAACAGTCCTGTGGAAAAATTTTCAGTGACCTTGAATGGAGGTTCCATTTCTTTAACCCAAAAACCTGAGAGACAGCTATTTTAGGACCTTTCCATGCATTTTAAAAATATGATAAGCAGATAGATTAATATTCAAGCCAAAATGTTCAAGGTGGATTGCCTAACCAGCTATTTGTTGAAAAGGAACTCTACATGGAATTGGCCTTATGAAGGCAAGTTTGTTTTCACTTATTTATTTAATTAGTGTACATGGCGCTTCCAGAAACAGATGTTTCCAGTATCTCATGCAGAGTTAGCATAAATGGAAAAATAGCTCCCTAAATTTCATACTGCTACTTGAAATGATCCTTTTGACCCAAACAATAAATCTTTGTGTGTGGTTTGGAACATCTGGACTGCTATGTTATGAACATATGCAAATGTATCCATCAAAAGTTATAACCAAGTGTTTCATTTATGAACGATGATAATGTGATAATATTTGAAGACCAAAATAAAGCTTTGTTAAGATAATCTCTTTTTTCTCCTACAGATGGACCGTGTCATTTTTTGTGTATTTTTGGAAGTTGACTACAAAATTTACAAGAAGAAAATGAACGACTTCTTCCCAACAGGTATATATCTATTTGTTTCTTTGAAAACAAACTCTTTTCCTCCAGATATTGTCTGTACATATACCTACGTTGTTTATGTTTTTATAGGTCCTCTAAATGATTTATCCTTTGACATTTATTCATATATAAAAAACATACAAAATGAAATAAATTTTGTTGTATAGTAATTGGGCCTGTGCAAATCAGCATTGGTGATTTCAGTTTGAAATGGACATTCATTACTGAAAGAGGGAGTTATTGGATATGATTGTGTGATAAGAGAGTTGAGGCAAAATTATTTGAACTGTTAGAAATTTAAAATTAACTCAGAAAATGTTTTATCCATGTGTTATAATGGAAACATCTGACATATCTGTATCTGCTTCTTTATTTTTTGGCAGAGTACAAGAAAAAATAGGAATAGTAAAGTATTTAGAGGACATTAATTACCCCCAAATTTAACAGGATACCTTCAAGCACTGCATTACATTTTTTTTTAAATATTCAACCTAAATCTTTTTTTAAGTCAGAGGAAAAGACAGCAAAGCAACATCAAAATTTGTCTAGCGTAGAGCCCAAATTGTTCTGCATCAATGCAAAATGTTTCTCCTTCAACCTAAAAAATAAAAACTTTCAAAAACTATAAGCAGTAAAACATTATTTTCCTCTTGCTTTTCTGGAACATCAAGCTTGGCATGATGTTCAAATGTACCTAAGGACATGCTCTTGTGGCGTGCTCTCAGTGGTGGGATTCAAATTTTTTTACTACCAGTTCTGTGGGTATGGCTTGGTGGGCATGGCAGGGGAAGGATACTGTACAATTTCCAGTCAGAGGTGGTATTTTCTGCTTCTCCAAACTACTGGTTCTCCAGAACTGGTCAGAACCTGCTGAATACCACCTCTGAGTGCTCCCTCTGGTATTTGAGAGTGACAGGATATCAAGAGGGTTGGCTTTGATGGTTTTGAAGGACCTTCATCCACTTTGGCTTGACTGGGATGCCAAGTTGGATAGGACATCATGGTAAAGCTAGGTCTATTTGGGCAGAAGAATGAGCATTAGTGCAAGTTTGATATCTTGAGAATGTAACAAAAGTTGCATAGCAAATTTGACCCTTTGTGGAAAAGACCCTCTTATCTTCTGCAGTATTCAATTAGGTCTAGATTTATCGCCTGATGGAAATATGCTGATAGTCAAAAATATAGCAGTTGAGAATTTAATTATTAGATCCTTAATGTTCTCTGAGCTTGGTTTGTGTAACTGGGCTGGGTAACATCATCACTGGAGATATTCTTTGTTACTTACTTGATCAAGGTAGCAGAAACAAAAAGGCTTTGTTTGGTATCATTATATACTAATGATACCATTATAATCATGGTATCATTATATACCATGATATATAATATCATAACAAATAAGCATGCTATGAGAAAGGGGATGGCTCATGAAAAAGTGGGCCAAAATTTAAAGGCTTGTGAGAAATTGTCCTTGAAGGATTATCCTTGCACACATGCCTCCATAATTAAGCCATTAGCTTAAGAGTTTATGGGTGGCCTTGGAATTTTTAAAAATATTCCCCATGGGATATATGGGTTTCTGGAGTCTTAAATATGGAGTATTTATCTCTAAATAATTCACCAAGGCAAGGCCTTCTTTTTCATCAAACACAACTCTGTTATAGCTCAGAGCAGGCAAAAAAAAGGTTGTATCATTAAAAGATTATATGTTTAGCATGGCACAGCAGTTTTACAACTAATTAATATAGTTATCTATCAAGGCTTATAAAACAAATGCTTAACGCGCTATTTGGGTTATGTGCAAGTGTGAGTTGTTCATTTCAGATACCTTTAGATGGTTTCAGCAGCAATTTTCTGTTTGTATTTCACTTGGGCTTTTTTTCCTGCCTCTTGTTTGATAGGTATTAAAAAGCAGCTAACCTGATATAACACCACTTTCTATCACAAATCATAACTTATTTTGGGATAAACAACTATATCAATGCATATTGAAACAGATTTATATAGGTAAAATCTTAATCCTAATAATGGAACATCTGTCTTATATAACAAGCTTTCTGTCACTTTGCAAAAGTCTGCCCATCTAACAAATAATGTATTATTCTCACGCAGTTGATTTTAAGTATTTTAAGTATTTTTTGGCTCTGAAGTCCACTGATTCTGTCTGGAGTCATAGTAAAGTTTATAAATCTTGCTTGGTTTCTATCACACTATGACAGCAGCAAGTTCTCTCTTCCTCTACCTCCAATTCTTTTATTTTAAGGGCTGTGACCAAACACTGTTTCTTGGAAACTTTCTATATTTGATTTACTAATACTGTCATACAAAATACCTAAACTGTACAAGAGATATTTCCTTTAGCATAGGTTTCAGTGAGGACATGTAATAAGCATTGGCCTGGTAACTACAATAATCATTGTTGAGACATCAGAACTGCCCCAATCATACAGAGTTTAAAAGGTTTAGTGTAAGCATGTATTTTGGACTGATTGGTGTTTGGTGTGGAACAGTTATTTTGATTCTTGAAAACTGAGATAAACTTCCAGTTGGGTTGGCAACACAAGCAGAGGAATATAATATTCCAGGAATGAGTGGATAAGTGAGAATTTTATTACAATCACAGACCAGAGTTACAAATGAAATATATTAAAAATAAAAAATAGACTAGACAAGACAAGATTGGTGGTGGGTTCAATAGTAAGCAATCTAAGATGTACCTAAATTCACAGGCAGAATAAGAAAATTTGGCTATGCTCAAGAGAACTAAATTCTATTGTTCTGACAACATCTGTATGGAAGAATAATTTCCCAGGTCTTTTATCAGGTAAAGAATTATAAAGCAGGTCCTGATAAATGAATGAAGCCCATAGTAATGTTAGCTTGTCATCTACAAGAGCTGTGAGAGGCAGACACATTATTAAAGTGATAATTCACATTGGTTGGCTGGTCAGCGTCCGAATGCCCATCACATGATTCAGTCCCCACCTACAGCATTCTCCATGTAGACAAATAAAGTTGAAGCATTGTACTGCCTGTAATAACGCCAGAGGCTGTTACAAACCCTCCCCCCCACAGAATCTGTCATGGTTCAAAAAATCTACAAAGTTCTTTGAAATCTCATCTGTCCTTTGATTCATCACTCTGCTTCAACGGAGTGATTCAGTTGATCATCAAATAAAAGTAATTGTTTCAAGCTCTCCACAAGTCCAGTGGTTATCAGGATTCACTTGGAATAGCAGTTCTCACATATTGCTCTGGGAACTTTAGGCATGGTAGACTTATGACACATGATGGTTTTCTAAATTTCCTTCATGAGGAATCTCTGTGAGTGCACTGACAAATCCATATTTTGGGAATGTGAAGGGTCATGTTAAGAAAAACAAAAGGGAGGGAGAGACAAGAGAAAACTAGAAGAGTGGGAAGAAAAGAGCAACATCAAAGGAAAGCTAGGGTATGGAAAGAAGAAAAGGAGGAACTAGTACTATAAATCAGGACAGATTGCAAGAGGAGTTGGAATGATCAGAGGAAACAGGAGGATATATCACAATTTTGCTGTACCCAGTCACAGAGAAACTCAAGTTCAATCATCCTCTGGGAAAGAAACTCATCTTGTTGTGATCTGAAGACAAGCTTGACATAATAGAATAGCTTCTAGATGAAGACAATCTGGATATTTGTTTATTTATTACGTTGATGCAAATCACCCATTTCAAATACATGACTTTGGCAGCTAGCAACATTAAAAAATAATAAGGAAACATATACAAAATGTAAAACTCATAGCAGCTGGAAAAGTAAATGATAAAAGCCATGATAACCATTCAACCTAACCAAGAAACTGGATCCATCTCACATCCAGGGCCCCAGGTTTCAGAACAGACCCACATCTTAAACTCCTTATGAAAGTCCAACAAAGATGGGGCCAATCTAATCTCTGGAGGGATGATATTCCAGAAAGCAGACTGCCATGACAAAAAGGGTGCCCACTTTGGCCCTGGCAGCCAGCACTCCATATCTGGCTGAGATCTGGGGTATGCCCTTCTTGCTAAACTAGAGAGAATGGATAGAATCAATGAGTGAGAGAAAGTCCCATAAAGTCCATAAAGTTAACCATTACATTAAACTTTGGTTTTCACCCTTTGTCACATCAAAAGATACAAGGTAAACTAGATAGGAAACAACCTTCCTCTGTGTTAAGCCTGGGTTCCCCAACCAGGGTTAGGTAGACAAGCTAAACAGAATGTGCAGCGTTAGTCAGATAGGCACACAGATAAATGAGTGAGCTAAGCTTGTATGTTTATTAACATACAGTAAAAATAACAGATACGCTTGTGCTATCAAGAATATAGTTTATTCCAGTACAAGTTTTATGGCATAGTCAAATAACAGTCCAATAGTCATGTATCATGTAGTCAGTCCATTCAGGGATATTCAGTTAGCAAAGTCCATGTAGAATATCCTATGTCAGTTCACTTACAAATCAGTCCTTTGTTGTCTCTCCCATTCGAGCAATGCAGTCTTGATTCCAAGCAGTAATCAGGGATCATCAAAGCCAGAGTAAGCAAGCTGTAGACTTGCTACTTTTATATTGTTTTCATAACCACTCCCTTAATTGCTATTTCACAGTTAAAGCTGCAGACACTTTAACATACACTAACTATGATTCATAGTTATTATTTCACCTAAACCAGTTAGGGTAAACAATGTTATCCCTAACATTCTGTTTCCTAACGAGCCTGCTTTGCAAGACTGGCTTTAATCTGCACCTCTAAAAGCAGATTTCCATCTGGGGGCTATGCCAACTCTTATTGGACCATTTCTTGGCAGCATCTCGTTGCCTAGGCTCCTGTATCATTCCTACATACCGTTGTAGTCATGTACCTAATCATATGATCAAATGATGCCATTCCCCTTTTACAAATGTACAAGAAATAACATTTGCAAAAACTTCCTTTATAGGGCAGTTTCTATTTTAATTTTCATAAAAGTTGTTCTAGTTGTTTCTTTGATGCAGATGGGAAATTATCGCAGAAGAACAACAGGCTAACTGAAATAACCCTTTTCATTTTGTTGAAAGACAGTAGTAGATATATTTCCTCTTTCTGTTTTCCATCAACAAACTCAAGGTAATATTCCTTTTGTATGCTCTCCCCTGTGTCACTGGAAAGGAACCAATTCAGATATTTTCAGTGAACAGCTTAATTGTTCCAGAGGGACACAATCACAGAAGGGGGGTGGTGGAATCTGGCCTGCTATTTTTCAACTGTGATTTATGTAGACTCTGGCTAAACTGATGACTAACATACATTTATTGCATAAAATATTTCTATATTACTGGGAGCTCACCAAGCTTTTCAAGCTGCTCAGAATCTCTCAAAAATATTTTAAATCCCACTTTGACACATGGGAAGGCTGTTGACTTCAGAGAGATTACGTATAATTCACCTTAAGCCAGGAAGCTAAATAATGATGTTTTCCAGGCTCACCTTTTCCATATATTTTCCCTGATCTCACTCATTAAATCTATAACTTTGTTTTATATTGATTTCAAACCCTGCTGTTCATCTTAGAAAAACTCCAGACTGAAATGTAACCATAAAATAGCTCTCCTTAAGGCTCTTCAGAAAATGATTGCATTATTGGCTTCTGGGGTAGATAGGGCACCCTGAAGATGGCTCTCAGAAAGCGGAACTGACAACCGCAGCAGTAGATCAAGAAACCAATTAGTACACCAATTCCTTGGAATCTCTCTGGATCAAGTTTGTTGGAAAAGAGTAAATTGATTTGGTTTCTCCATCCATTTAACCCAAGATTTTAAGGCCAATGGATGCCCTAAAAGCATAGTCCAACAATGGTTCCCCACTCACTTCCATTGCTTAACTGACAAGATATTAAGACTTAAGAAGTACCATAGGTACAATAAGAGACTAAAAAGGGTTTTTTTCAGACCACCTTCTAGACTGAAATATCAATTTTTTATTTCTTTAAAAAAATTATTTAGCACTAAATAGCAGTAAGCAATATAAAGATATTATTTATTTATAATGAGGGTAATGTACATTTTCAACATTTTAAATGTATTTTTTAATATATTGTTAAAAGGAGAAAAAATGCAAATACCAACATTTATTCAAAAGGGTGGCAGGTACTTATTTTGTTTAATGGTTAGGGCGGTGCCACAATGGCTGTAAAATCAGAATGTAACTGTGTTAATAATAGTCACTCAAGGGTAATTGATTGATAATAAAAATATGATCACATGTATGTGACTTTAAATTTGTAATGTAGCTAGTGGGAGATTCTTTTACCATTTAGTTTAGCCCATTTTTTTAGGTATGTGCCCCAAATGGAAAATCATGTGTGTTTTTTAAAAATCCTCAATAAATATATCATTTCAGAAAGTTGAAACATCTTGGTTGTCCTAAAATAAAATCTGGAAAGATCTCACTGGGTGAAGTAGGGCAAAGCTGGTTTATTTCCTTCCAAGATCCTACCTCTCTGCCTCCCTTAGTTGCCTTCCCAGCCAACATTTTTGTGAAATGTTTATCGAGCGCTAATTTAGCTTTGACCATTAGTTGATCAGGTTCTTGTGTATAGGAAGCAATAAACTCTTCTTTGTTTGAATTCAGGGAATACTCCTGGTTATTTTCACCTGATACATCCTCTCAGACAGTTTAAAGGGATTTTTTTGAAATTCTCTATAATATTTTGACTTGTGTGATGACACTAGGACACCTTATTATTTATTCCTAACTCCAAGTCATTGATATAGTTATTAAAATGTGTTTGTCCTAATGCAGCTTCTTAAGAAAGCCTAACTGTGCATCTCTCCCAATTATAAGAAGTGTCCAATTATTTCTATGCTTTGTTTTTTAACCAAGAGTCAGGTGATCGGATATGTCCATTGATCTCTTGACTGTTAAATTTGCTCAAACTACCTTTTATGAGGGACTTTAATCAAAAACCTTTTGAATATGCAAATACAATCTGTGGCTGTATTGTTTACATATGATTGTTAACATTTTTAAAGAATCCTAAACTGCTAATGAGATAGATCTAGCTTTTGAAAAAAATTCATCTTGATTCTTCTTCAGTAAGCTCTCTTTTTATATAATCTATTTACCTTCCCTTGTTTTTATCTATTGTTTTTTTTATAAAAGCTAATACATTTGCTCAATAGTAGATTTTTTTAATGAGTGAACAGGAATGAATCCATTTGAAAATAAACCAGAGGTTTAAAGAGGAATATGAAAAATGCCTCTTCTAATTAGAACTTAGTATTGGTTTTTATCTAAATGCTTACATGGAAAATTAATATGCCCTATAAGTACTGTGTAATCCAAATCACATAAGGTATAAGGGTTATTTTTATTTTCAAGTTTCTGAAATAATATTTAGAACTATAATGGGAGAGGCCAGCCATGGATCTGTTGTGGATGGTTGTTTCAGAAATATTTAAATGTCTTATTAAAAGGAACAAACTTTGCTTGACATCTCTTCAAAAGAAGCAACTGATGAATAAATTGAGCTCATTGTCAAACCCTTTTTTGCATGTCAACTGCAAAATGTACTCATTTGGATCGAGCTATACATGGCTCCACCAGACTTTATCTTCTTCTGGATTCTGCATAGCAGTGCACTGCATTTTGATTCCCTCTGATTTTTCATTGCACAATGTTTTATGACACAGTTGTTACCAGCATGAGACATCATGTACATACCTGAAATTTCAGTACATAGAGAGATGATGGCAACTGTATTTTCTCAAAGGAGGTAATAGAGAAAGAAAACGCAGTTTGGCCAACTTTTTCGGAAGAATCAAAGATCCAGAAGCAGGCACAAGTGAAAGCTGTTCAAACTTCAGAAGGCATATGGTAAATACTACTTTCAGTCACAGAACTTTATTGTCCTGCTTTGTCCAGATCAATATTCAGTAACTAGTTTTTGTACAGAACAGAACAGCTTGATATAAGCTGACTGAGGAATCAAAAGCATAAGATATAGAAGGCAGGAGGTTGAGAAGTCCAAAAAAACAGGAGCAGAAATGGGAGGGGGTGGTTGGGCTGAGACGAAGACAAAGTGAGATGGCTTGGAAACAAAGTGTAGAAAGATTGGGAAATAAAGTAAAATCAGCAGAAAAGTTCTGGCCAATAAGGTAAAATAAGGGGGAAACTCCAAACTGAGAGCTTAGATTGACAAAATGTAATCATAATAATGAGAAATAATTTTATTTATACTCTGAGACCAAATAATAATGAAGCTATAGAGATGAAAGAAATAAAGCAATTAGAAAGATAAAAATGTTATATGAAATAGAGAAAATATAAACATAAGCAAAATAAAAATAGAAAACTAAATAAATCAGAACATTTGCTATTGATTCTTCATACCCCCTTTTTTGAGGAAAATAAGCACATAAGATATTTGTAACAATATGTAACACTTTTAAAAAATCTATTTTCATAATGGCCATAGTTATAAGGTTTTTTTTGCTTTATGTTTCAAAGAACATCTCAGCCAGGTAAGTTTTCTCCTCATAAAACCAGAACAGCCTAACAACAAGGAAGTTAATAAATCTATACATCACACTACATAAAAAGGGCAGCACAATAAAACGTAGATAATAAATTCAATAATTCCCAATTGACAAAGGAATAATTGATTCTAGATTAGAATAATGTGTTTCTCTCAGATACCTTAAAAGGCAGACAGTTAAATCTCACCAAAGAGAAAGATTCAACATGTTTGCTAATTTGTTGGGATAAAATATATTCCACCATACTAAACCTACAGAAAATGATGAGGAGAGTAGTAGTAATTTGGTCAGTTTGAGGGTGCTTAGAAAAGTTGTTGATGTCAATAACATTTTCCCCCAACTAAATAAAAAAAGATTCCGTCCAGGAAAATTAGAGTGGTACAAGAAATCTTTGTGAAAATTAGTTTGGCTCCAAACCTAATATGTCAAAGTCTCATATGAACCTCCTTAGAAGCAAGGCTTAATTCCAAATAAAAGACTGATTTGGGTAAATTATGGGGCAATCAATCTTTAGGACTGAGTTCTTTATTGAAGCAAATTTGGGAACCAAAACTAATTATTTCAGTTCTCAAGATATTCATAGCTGTGAGGACATAGTTGTTGCTTCCACTGTCTGCAAAATGCAAGATTGGGTTGACAATCCAATGAGTCTAGTTTATGATAGCTGTTCCGTCTGGAAAAACGTGAGGTAGACCGGGTTCCAACAACAAAGTCTTTATTTGTTAACACAGAGAATAAATGGAACATTGGCTCAAGCCGCGACAGCCCTTTTATATGTTTCTGTCTGCCGGCTTGTAGCCAATGACAAGCATTTGGTTTTGCCGCCCTTGGGCAGCTTCGTGGATTGGTTCCTATTGAACCAATCCCCTTTTAGGTTTTGTTAACCAATCGGAATGAAGTATTTGGAGTCTACTATTATTTATACAGAACACCCCTCCCCTCTTAGTTCAGTCCTATGTAGTGACGTAGTCGCGCAGGTAGGTGGGGCTTCTTTTGATTCGACTGGACTTGCGCGGTTCATTTCTGTTGGAGACTTCGACCAGTTCGGATGGGGTTGCTGTTTCTCCAGTCTTTCTCCATGGAACCATCTGGAAGGGTGAGTCAGCCATTTTACTGCCGCCTGAGTTTCTTAGGCTGGTGGTTTTGCCGCTCCCTCCCGTTTCCTCCGGGCAGGTCGAGCTGGCCTGGCTGGCCCCTTCGAATGGACTCTTCTCGCAACTTTCTTCAAACAGTGAGTCTCTTATTTGCTCTTTTTGATTGTTATTGTTTTCGGAGTTTAATTTAAACAGTTCTTTATTCATTTCTCGTATTTCCCCCCCCCTCCTTGGTTTGAATTTCGTCATTTTTTAATACTTGTGGTTGTGTGTTTGCACTTCTTTCTATGTTTTGGGACCGAAGCTGGTCTATGTGCCGCTTCCATTCCCTGCCGTCGTCTACCGTTAGTCGGTAGGACCGGGGGCCTGTTATTTGTGTGATTTGTCTGGGTAGCCATAATGGGTCTCTGGTAAAATTTTTTGCATAAACTAGGTCGCCTATTGCAAAAGTCCTGAAATGGGTGGAAGAGTCGGAGGGGGTTTCTGGTGTATAGTTTGGGTGCAATCTGTCTAGTTGTGACCTTAGTTTCCTTCCCATAAGTAATTCTGCCGGGGTTTTGTTAGTTGTAGTACTGGGTGTGATATGTTGGAGGGTGAGTAGTCGGTTTATTTTATTTTGGACATCCCCGGTGTCCAGTTTTTCTAAACCCTCCTTGGTAAACCTGACCATTCTCTTTGCCCTACCATTTGCAGCCGGGTGGGCCAGCGCGGTTAGGGCATGTCTTATACCTAGGGAGGCTAGGTATTGCTCGAATTGGAGACTGGTTAATTGTGGCCCGTTGTCGGACACTAGGATGTCTTGTAGGCCATGGGTTGCAAAGAGTTTGTCAAGTTGTTTTATAACGGTTTCTGTTGTCGTAGATGGCATAATTTTAACCTCCAGCCAATTAGAGTATGCATCTACGACAATCAGGAAATTATGCCCCTTGGTAGGACCCGCAAAATCATGGATTCGTGACCAGGGGCCTCTTGGGGTTTCCCAGTCCCTTATGGGTGCTTTTGGCAGGGAAGGCCTGATTCTTTGGCATTTGTTGCACGAGTTTACCCAGTATTCGATGTCCCTATCTATACCCGGCCACCAAACGTAGCTTCTAGCAAGGCTTTTCATTTTAACTATTCCCGGGTGGCCTTCGTGAAGCATACCCAGTACCTTTGTTTGTAATTTTTTAGGAATAATTACCCGATCACCCCACAATAAACAACCTTTTTGGATTGAGAGTTCAGTTTGTCTGGTCTGGAAAGGTTTAAAGTTCTCAGTTTTTTGGTTTTCCGGCCAGCCTTTACCTACCCAGTTAAGTATGCGGGCAGTCAATGGGTCTTTTGCGGTGGCTCTGGCGACATCATTCGCAGATATGGGTAGATCGGGACAAGTCTCTATTTGTAATGCTGTCATCGTTGGTGCCGGGTCTTCCTCTGTTGATGGCAATGGTGCTCTGCTCAAAGCGTCTGCATGGGAAATTTGTCTCCCTGGGCGATGTGTCAGAGTATAGGAATAGGCTGCCAGGAACTCTGACCATCTAGTCATTCGTGGGGACAGAATATTCGGTGTAGGTTTGTTTCCCGCCAAAATGATCTGTTACGATTTGAAAAGTTCTTCCATATAGGTACTCGTGGAAGCGTTTCACTCCGGCAACAGTTGCTAGAGCTTCTCTGTCCAACTGGCTGTAATTACGCTCGGCTTTGAACAGGGTCTTAGAATAGTATGCGACGGGTGCCTCTCTCCCATCAGGCAATTGGTGGCTCAGGATGGCACCGACTCCGAATGGCGAGGCGTCGCAGGTCACCGTCAATGGCAGTGTATTGCTAAACTGGATAAGAACGGTGTTTGATGTTAATAAGTCTTTTATTCCTTGGAAAGCTTTTTTTTCTCTAAGCCCCCATGTCCAAATTGTTTTCTTGTCCAGTAATAGATGCAATGGTTCCGCTATTGTGGCTTTTTGGGGTAGAAACACATTATAAAAGTTTATCAGTCCCAAAAATGCCTGCAGCTCAGTTTTATTCTTTGGTTCTGGTGCGTCTTTTATAGCTCTTACTTTTTTTTTTGGTGGGGTGTATGCCCTCTCCATCAATTAAATATCCTAAAAACTCGACGCGATCAGTCATTAGGCAGCACTTTTCTTTCTTTACTTTAAGGCCAGATTCTCTGAATTAATTTAGGACCTCTTTGAGTCTTTTCTTTAGTTGTGTTGCATCCTTGGCTGAAATTAGGACGTCGTCAAAGTATGGCACGACCCCTCTTATGCCATTTAACAGGCGTTCCATGAGGCTCTGGAATACGCCTGGGGCTACACTTACTCCAAATTGGAGTCTGTTGCATTTGAAGGCCCCTTTGTGTGTAACTATGGTTTGTGCTTCAGCTGTTGAGGGGTCTACTGGGAGCTGTTGATAAGCTTGCGCCAGATCAAGTTTAGCGAAATTTTTTCCTCCCCCAAGAGAATGTAATAAGTGCTGTACGACAGGCACCGGGTATGTACTTTGTTGTAATGCGTGGTTCAGGGTAGCCTTGTAGTCACCACAGATTCAAAACGACCCATCTGGTTTAATTGGTGTTACGATTGGCGTTTCCCACTTAGCATGGTCCACAGGCTCTAACACCCCTTGGGCTATTAATTTATTTAGTTGTTCCTCTATCTTTGCTTTTAGAGCAAAAGGAACTCGTCTGGCCTTTAGTCTCCTCGGGGTTACTTGGGGGTCTAGACTAAAGGAAATAGGGGTTCCCCGGTACTTGCCAAGGCAGCCATCAAAAACATCCTGGAACTCTTGGATTAGGTTTTCTTCCCAGTTGGTTGCGGCCACCCGGTCTACTGCAGGTCATCCCGATGCCCAATGGTGTGAACCATTCGATGCCTAGGAGGCTTGGTCGGTCTCGGTTGACTATTGTCAGCGGTAGTACTTCAATGTGTTGTTTGTAGGTGACTTGGAAGTGTCCTAGGCTGACTACAGGAATTCGGTTTCCCTGGTAGTCCTTGAGGGTTAAATTTTGTCTCTGGAGTTCTTTGAGTTTGATATCTGGGACTAGTTGTTTGATGGTGTCCCATGATACCATCGATAGGAAAGATCCAGAGTCTGCTTCCATTTCACAGGGCTTCCCTTCTATTTTTACAATTATTTTTACTTTCTTCCCGCTTTCCATCTGAGCGCTTCCTATAGTGAAGGTCTGATGTGTATTCTCTCGGTTAGTGGCTCGCTTGTTCCACTGCCACTTTCTCTCAGTTCGTTTTGGCTCAGCTTGTGCGGGGGAGTTACTGCGTCTATTTGGGCTGTAATTCTTTTTGTTCCTGCAGACTTTCTCGATATGCCCTCGTTTCTTGCAAGCTCTGCAAATGGCATCGAGTAACCTGCACTTGGCTCGAGGATGGTTTCCTCTGTACCCAGCGCATTCCTGCCAATTCCTTTTTTCAAGCTCTTTCTTGTTGGGGTATAGGCGGTGGACCTCGTCGGCTTCCTCCCCTGATTCTGACGTCTCATCAAAATCTTCGTGGTGAGTGGTGGTGGGAGATTGTTTCTTTTCTCTGGCCAGGCTCGTGTCGTCGCCACTCGCGTTCATTTGCTTAATTTTGACAGCCGATTTTTTCACGGCTTCAGCGGCTGTGGCTTCTGCGATGGCTTTGGCTACGGTTATGTTGGGTTTATTTAGCAGCTTGCTCTGTGCATTTGAGTCTCTTAAACCCAACACTACTTGGTCCCGCATTGCTTCGTCTAAATTTAGGAACTCGCACTCTCCTCCTATTTGTCGGAGGGCTGCTACAAAGTCAGCAATGGTCTCACCTTCCCTCTGGTCTCTTCGATAAAATTCATGCCGCTTGATAAGATTTGATACTATTGGGGCGTAGTGAGCCTTAAGCATTCTTTGGAGTTCTGGCCACGTTAATGGTTTAACACCTCAGGGCTTCGCTAAAGCCTTGGCCATCTTGAAGACTGTGGGTCCGCAGTGTGTCAAGAATACAGCCCTCTTACGCTGATCTGAGATCTCTTCCATCTCATTGCTTTCCAAATACATCTGGAAACGGTCTACATAGGATTCCCAATCCTCTTCGTTGGGATTGAAAGGTGTGGGCGGCGCGTTGTTTCCAGCCATTGTTTTTCGTCTGGATTTATTTGTCGCCGCGTGCTCGGTCTTGCATTTAGGACAATCCCACCTTTGTCGCCAGTGTTCCGTCCGGAAAAACGCGAGGTAGACCGGTTCCAACAACAAAGTCTTTATTTGTTAACACAGAGAATAAACGGAACATTGGCTCAAGCTGTGACAGCCCTTTTATATGTTTCTGTCTGCCAGCTTGTAGCCAATGACAAGCATTTGGTTTTGCCGCCCTTGGGCAGCTTCGTGGATTGGTTCCTATTGAGCCAATCCCCTTTTAGGTTTTGTTAACCAATCGGAATGAAGTATTTGGAGTCTACTATTATTTATACAGAACAATAGCTTTTAATATCTCATTTTGAAACAGGGAAAATTCAAAAGCTATTCTTAGATATATAAAGTTCTGATTTGTTTGATACTGGTTTTGTTTATTTTATGACAATAAGTAGCAGAGGTAGTATTCAGCAGGTTCTGACCAGTTCTGGAGAACCAGTAGCAGAACTTTTGAGTAGTTCAGAGAACTGGCAAATACTGGAGATTTTACAGTAACCTTCCCCTGCCAAGCTTACCAAGCCATGCCCACAGAACCGGCAGTAAAAAAATTTGAATCCCATCACTGGTAAGTCAGACCGATAAATATTTTAGGTGAAGATCATTACTTTTGTTTTTGATATATCTCTCCAATCCACAATAAAACATCGAGTCCCAAACACATCTTTTGTTCCAGGAACTGTTAGAACATCTGTTGTTTAAGTCTGGTTCCTCCAGCTTCTACCTTCTTTCCCATATATCTGATTTATTTCTTGATCTTCTCTGAAATTATTCATATTACAGTTATAAGCCACATACTGCTAACCGAAGAAGGAGAGAATGCAAAGTAGGACAGCAAAGGAATAAAATAGGACAAAGAAAATCATGACTCTAACAAAGAGACTCTAATCTGTAGATGTAGCAGTGTTAAGTCCCATGACATCAACTTTAATTCACATAATATTATATCAAACATAGATATGTTGAATTGTATGTTATGATAATCATGGATTGTACAAATTCTGTATAAGTACAGATTAGGCAAGACCTGGCTCAAAAACAATAACTGACCTTGGAGTCCTGGTGGATGATCACTTGAATATGAGTCAGCAGTGTGCAGCAGCAGCCAAAATAACCAATACAATCCTGGGTTGTATAAACAGAGGTATAGAATCAAGATCACATGAAGTATTTGTACTGCTTTATAAAACCCTAATAAGATCACACCTGGAATACTGCAACCAATTTTGGTCACCATACTACAAAAAAGATATTGACATCTTGGAAAAAGTTCAGAGAAGAGTAACTAAGATGGTCAAAGCCCTGGAGACTAAAACATGAAGAACAGCTGCAGGATTTGGGTTTGGCTAGTCTAAAGAAAAGGAGAATTAAGGGTGACATGATCGCAGTATTCCAATATTTGAGGGGCTGCCACAAAGAAGATGAGGTCAAATTATTCTACAGGACAAGAAACAATGGTTAGAAACCAATCAAAGAGAAAAGCAACATGGAATTAAGGAGAAACTTCCTAACAGTGAAGACAATTAACCAGTGGAATAGCTTGTCTTCAGAAATTGTGGGCGTTCCATCACTGGAGGTTTTAAGAAGAGACTAGATAGCCACGTATTTGAAATAGTATAAGTTCTCCTGTTTGAGCAGAGGCCAGGCTAGAAAACCTCCAAGGTCCCTTCCAGTTGTATTTCTATTCTCTCCTTTGTGGGACAATTATTAATCCTGTCCTTTAAAATCATCTGCAAAGAAATATTAATTTTTATAATTTAAAAAACAATCTCAAGATGTCATCAAAAATTTAAATGGCCATAAAAATTCCAGAAGGTGATTGTTTAGCAACACAAATGCAGCATGCACACGTTAATAAGGCCAATGTGACTATGAGTTGATAATACTATAAACTTGCATTCTCCTGGGTTTTATTGAAATAGCTTTTTTCCATTAGTCCATTTGCATTCCTTTTATAAAAGTACTAACAAACCAGTGGAAAAGGAACACATTTCCTAAATGATTCCATTTTGTCTTTCCCTTTTGCTCCTTTTTCTTGACTCCTTTGTGAATGATTTTCTTTGTTCAGCTTCTTCCCTCTGATTTGCATATAAAGACACTTCTAATTATTCTGTGCTGTCAAGATATTCCCTATCTCCAAAAGAATGTGCTGTTTCACACAATAGATGTGGTTTGCATGGTGCTGTGTCAAAGACCAGGGGCATTGAGCTGGTTCTCCAATACTCAGATTGTATTCAGAAGGGAATGACAAATTCTTTGCTGCATTGTGGAAGTATTATTTCATATTGTATGTGTTCATAAAATGGAAGAGAGGGATGCTTCAAACAGCAAATAATATATGCGCTTCACCTGACTTTTCCAATAAGCAGGGTTATCCCAAGAAGCTAAGCAATTCTTCAAAAGAAGGTTAGGTTACAAAGAAAGAGGTCCTCATGTGAATGGTGTGAACTGGACAGCCAAAAACAGTGAAAAACAAAAATGTAGCATTTGGGACATAAATGCATCTTACCCCAAACTGTATTCTGGATATCAGCAATACTGGATTGGTGATAACAAAAAAAGGAAGATTATAACTGGTGTTTTTTATAATGTTGAAGAATAGATATGAAGATTCTTTTATTTGTTTATATATAAGCCTTTTTTCTTTTCAAGAAAAATATGGCTAAAAATGGAAATTACTTTAGCAATAGTAATTAATTGAAATTACCTGCTAAAAAACCCAAAGACTTCCATAATGTATGCATATCTGTTCTGATAACATTCCACAACTTTGTACCCTTCAATTATGTTGGTCTTCCAAAGTTAAAGTATTCCATGTGGCTGAGGAAGACTGTCTTTTTTCCCTCCTTCCCTCTCCCTCTCCCACTCCCTCTCCCTCCCTCCCTCCCTCCCTCTCTCTCTCTCTCTTTCTTATCTTGCAACCACTTAGTGCCAGAAGAAAGGGTAAAGTAAGTCCCATACATTCCCTTCTTTTTGCGTTGTATTGGGGGAATATTTCTTTGAGCATGGTCAATGCCCACAATGAATATATGATATTTATTACTGTTGATATTATTTTCCAGAACTATCAACAAGGACTAGGAGGAAAAGAGGATGGAGTAATGGGCTGGGAGAAAGAGAGTAGAATTTTACTTTATCCTCCGTTGTTTCTTGAGGGGTAGAATTACACTTTGGTGCAGATCAGAATAGGCCTACGAGCCATTGGTTGTTCTAGTGATGTGGGCAGACTGTCCATTTCTAGATAATTATCATTATCATTTCATGATTGGATACAAAAAACTATACCAGTGAGTGCACATCTGAAAGCTGGAGACTTTTGACTAGATTACAATTTAGTTCTTATAGTCCAGATTGGAAGGCACTGTCTGTTGAAAAACAGCATACTTTGAATACATGTTTACATATGCTGTCATGGTTATACAAGTTTCTGAATCTTTTCTTAAAGCATCCTCATGGAACGATTTCTGTCAGCTCTTTGCAAAAGCAACATCAAGAGAAATCATCCTTCATGAAAGGAAGACTTCCTTCAAGGGGCAGTCTCCATGGCTACAGATTCATTCCTCTCCCAATTACTGCTCCTTTCCTTTCTTCCTGTTTCTCCTTTCGTGGGTTCTTTGGTTTTGTGGCAAATCAACGACCAAGAAAAATGTATGCTGCTGAATGAAATGCTTAATAGCATATTCAGAGACCCTTAATTTACATTTAGATCTTGTCAACTAAATGTATTACCTATTTCTGATTAATAAAACTCCCGAAGGTTAGATTTACTCAGCCTTAGAAAATGCATTTCCCTCATCCTTCACTGACACAGAATAACTTAATATGAAGGAGAAGAAATAGTTGCTAGGCATGCTGTCAGGTTTATGTCCTGTTCCTCCTTTGCACCAGAATCCTGAGAATGGTCTGCACTGACAAAGCATTCTCTCGCCAACTTCAAAATAATGCATTTCTCGAGAATGTATTTGTGGCTATGCTATAATGTCAATTACATTCATTCAATGAACAGAACCACATGAAAACCCTCCCTCTCCCTTTCTGGATGCCTAATTCACTATTTACGTGGCTCCTATAGATGGTCTGTGCAGATCAGGGGTTCCAATAGGAGGCTTCCCCATTGGGGAATTGTGGGAGATGTAATCTCCAATGCAACTGGAAGGCATCAAATTGTGACATAGATAACGGAAATGTGGAAGAGCTGTGACTTCCCCTTTGCTTCTTCTACTCTCATTTCCTATAATTAGAAAAGCAGGTTTTATTTTCCACTCATTTCATAGATTCCCCTCATTCATATCCCTCAGTTCTCACTCAGGAAGAGCCCGAAGAGGCTTCCGCCTTTCACATCAGCAGAATGCTGAAGATGTAAAGTCAGACCTGTTGTGACTGCTCCTTTGAACACATACAGTGTAGAACAGCAATCTCCAATCTTTCTGGCACCAGGGATCTGTTTCTGAAGAAAATTTGTCTTCCACAGACTGGGGGAGGGGGATGGTTTCGCATGCAACCTAGATCCCATGCATGCACAGATGAAACTTCTTGTTCGCCCGCTGCTTGAATGACCCAGTTTGTAACAGACCATAGACCGATACTGGTCTGAAACCCATTGGTTGAAGACTCCTGATGTAGAAGGCATTGATTAATCTGTTTTCCCTGATAAATACAGGACAAGCTGTTTGAGCATGAGGACTCATATTGTTGCTGACTCTGTAAACCGCTTGGAGAGGGCTATAAGGCACTATGAAGTGGTATATAAGTCTAAGCACTATTCCTATTGCTGTTTGTAGTTGTGTGACTGGTAATTCTGGCACTATACTATGCATTCTGGGGGTGGGGGGAGCCAAGGAACTGCACCGGTTAAGTAGATTCTTTGAAAGGATACTGAAGCTGGATATAGCGGAACCATTTTGAATGCATACCAGAGGGATGAATTACACTCCATAAGTGCAAATTGTTATGGGCTGTGGCAAAAGGAGCAATGTGGCACCCTATTAAAAAGTACCATGTCAACAATGATGGGGAAAAAAGGTGTCAAACTCCTTTGGAATGGACTGTTAGGAATTTCTGGTTAGAAAAGCTTCAAAAGCTACCAAATAGATTTCAGATGTCATGAGACCAAAGAGTTAGGATGCTGTAGCTAAGCAACAAGGAAGAATAATTGCATGAATGCTGAGGTTCATGAGCACAGCACACACAAAGAAGCTTTGCCTTTTAATATAAACTGTCACAGTGAGTTTGATTGAACTGAACCTGCATTCATTTCAGAAAAGTTATGAAGGGAGCATATGTTTAGTGGGACTTTAGCTTTCTCCACTATCTATTAGAGACACCTTTTAAATATATATATATATTTTATTGAATGTTATGAAGACTACAAAAATTGAAAAATGAAAACCTACTAATTTCATTCCAAAGTATTCTGTAAGATGTCATGTACCTAAAATCAAGTAATGCGAACTCACAAGAAAAGACAAAAAGGAAAGGTAAATAAAAATGGATAATATGATAAAAAAACTACAACAAAGCAATAATATTTCTCCATCCTACTATATAATTAACCATGCTATCATATGTATAATTACATATATATTGTTGCATATGTAATTGGACATACAGGTAGTCCTTGACTTACAGCAGTTCATTTTGTGACCGTTCAAAGTTACAGAGGCACTGTAAATAGTGACTTATGACTGTGTTCACACTTATGACCATTGCCACATCTCCATGGTCTTGTGATCAAAATTCAGACATTTGGCAACTAATTCATATTTATGACAATTGCAGTATCCCATGTAATTACATCTTGTGACTTTCTGACAAGCAAAGTCAATGGGGAAGCCAGATTCACTTAAAAGCTGTGTTACTAACTTAACTTCAATGATTCACTTAACAACTGTGACAAGAAAGTGGGGTTCTTTGGCCTTTACTCTCCTCATCCTGTTTAATTACTCCTTCAAGACCTAGTACTTCTCCAGCTTCTCATACTCCTTTCTCATGTTGCAATCACTTGGCACCACTGCTGTCTTCTGATCCTTGTCTACTACCACAATATCTGGTTAATTGGGCAATACCTGCCTGCTTGTTTGGATCTGGAAATCCCACAGGATCTTAGCCCTTGTTATTATCCACAACCTTCTGTTAAATCTCCAATCTGCACTTGGGAGGGTGTAACCTATACACTGAAGATATACACAGTGCCCTCTATTTGGTTCTGCCATTCAGTGTATTTTGTTTTTGGGTGCATCTTTTGCCACTGTGTGTTGTACTGTCTCTGAGATTGCATAGTACACACCTTGAATTCTGTCTAGTATGGTAGCCCCCGCTTTTATGAATCTAGTGCTTAGTGCTTCTTTTTGTGCTGCTATGATCAGTGCCACAGTGCTGTCTTTTAGTCTAACTCTTTCCAACCACTGGTAGGTGCCAGCTAACTCAGTTATCTGTTGATGGTTAAGGGTCACCATGACATTTCTTCTGCTTGATCTTTCTACCATATCTGCTACTGCCTCAGGCATTTTCTTAGCAATCCATATTTCAATGCTATCTTACTTATGTACTTCTAGATGCTCTGGGTTTCATACAGGACAGTATTTTTGACACTCACCAGATCCAGCCAGCCCTCTTTTCAATTGGTGTACAGTCTCTAAGTGTTGGCCATGGGATAGAAACCTCCATTCATTGCGAAGAGCTTCTGGGCCTTCACATCAGCAACTTCCATGTCTGTTTTTAGCCAACACAGTATACTGGTCGGATATGTGATGAGGGTGTATAGGGTGTAAGTAAGTTGATGGCATGGAACTTATTCTTCACCTTGAATGGGCTCTTAGGGACTTATCCCATCCTTTTGTGATACTTGTATTCTGCTATCTTTCTTATCTCCTCTTCATGGTTCCCATGTGATTGTGAGAGACCAAGGTACTTGCAGCTAATCTGTATGATTGTTATGCCTGCTATGTGACCAACTGGCAGTTCCACCCCATCGATTTCAAGATGTATATGTATGTGTATGTGTATATACATACACCCATACATAGGTTATTCCAATTCCCTCTCATTTCTTGAATATTACCCAATCTTTTTTGTAATATTGGGTTACTGATTTAGAAGCTAGAAGAATATTTCCTAATTCAAAGTAGCTAGAGTTTCAAGAGGTTGTTAAATATTCAAACAAAAGAAGGAATATTCATATTAAATTCCTGTTTTTGGTAAATTAAATTTAGTTTTTTAAATGGCATTAATATTGAGTTGATATTCCCTTTTCAAATTATATTTTGAGGAAAGAACAATTTCATAAAGTTATTAGTTTCAATCATTGCCAAGGGTCAATATCTTATAACAATTAGGGTCACCTTTCATATTTTCTTCAATAATACGTCCAATTGTTTTTAATGCTGAAAATATTACAGCATTCCTGTTAGCTTCTTATAATCCTGGCAAACAATTGCCAGGATTATAATAAGCTAATAATAGCTCTTTAAATGACAACAGAAGGTATTAATTTCATTTTTCATTTCATTTATATT
This sequence comes from Laticauda colubrina, assembly GCA_015471245.1. Lineage (NCBI taxonomy): Eukaryota > Metazoa > Chordata > Lepidosauria > Squamata > Elapidae > Laticauda > Laticauda colubrina. The sequence continues at coordinate 9,210,877 of BLBF01000025.1, forward strand.
CCAGTCTATTATGGAGGTTAATAAATATGCCCAATATTATGCTTTATAATGAGAAAAAAATTAATCCACCCTTATTACATGAAAGTTGTAACTTTGAAAAAAAGTTCCAGGTATTTTTTTCTTTGTATAAAATGTTAACCATTAATGTCTGTTTAATTATTTGCGCAGAACTAAATAGGCAATATTTTCAAAATGTATATCAATCTTCAAACCATTTTCATTTTTTCCATGATTCTTCTCAGTATGGTATTTTCATCCATCCCCTCATCTTCTTTTACTAGAATGATACAATTTTCATTAATATTGTATTAGATAAAATTCCTACTAAATAAGATACTTCCCAAGAAATAATTATTCCTTGTCATTGAATATAATATGTAAAAAATGCACATTCTAATGATTTAAACTTCAGCAGAAATGGAATAAGCAATCAAGAAATACATTACAGGCTTGGTATAGCAGCCATGAAAGCTTTAGAAAAGATATCCTAAAGTTGTGATGGGTTCATATCTAAAAAGATCAGAATTATGCAGAGCATTCTTTGTGACACTATGGAAACTGAACTTGGACTTTGTAGAGTGGAATTAAAATAATATTGACCCTTTTGGACTTTAGTGTTGGAGAATACTTCTAAGAATTCCATGGACAGCCCCCCAAAATAAATAAATAAATGGATCATTAAACAAATCAACAGATTCAAGGCACAAATAACCAGGCACAAATTATCCTCTTTCATATACATCACGCAAAGACATAGCTCTCTGAAGAAGACCATAATCTAGGAAAGGTGAAAGGAAAGAGAAGAAAGAGATGACCTGAAGCAAATTGGATGAGCCATAGTGGTACAGTGGTTAGAATGCAGTGTTGCAGGCTAATTCTGCTGACTTCCAGGAGTTCAATCCTCACTGGCTCAAGGTTGACTGAGGCTTCTATCCTTCTGAGGTTGGTAAAATGAGGATTCAGATTGTTGGAAGCAGTATGCCGATGCTATAAACCATTTTAGAGAATGCTGCAAAGCACTATGAAGCGGCATATACTGTACATCTAAGGACCATTGCTATTACTATAAATGCTATAACCTGAACAATCAAGTTTGGGACAGAACATCATGGAGAAAAATCTATATGGTTGTTAAGAGTCATTAACAACTTGATGGAACATAATCAATCAATGATTTAATCTACTTTCACTGGAACCTTATTTCCAATTAACACTTGTTCCAATTTATTGCTCATGTAGATTATTTGTCATATTGCTGTGCCATTTCTGCAGACAGAGCCAAGTACATACAGCATCAACTTAGAATTATTGTGTGCTTGTATGTATACTCTCCAAATTGTCTTACTAGCAAATGTTCCAGTCCCTATCTAGATTAAAGGGAATGGGAGTGGGATTATTTTTGATGCATTCCACATCTCATCTTGATTGTAAAAGAAATATTTTCATTAGTAATTACTCAAGGAGAAGTATTTGATTTTTGTTATTTAAGAAATAAATTCTACTGGAATTTTAATTTCCTTGTAAATAATATCTTAATTTGATCTGTATCAGAAGTTTTCTCCATGTCTATTAAAGTCAAATTACTGTTTCATGTTTATCATCATACAGTGTGTAATAAATCTAGCAGTAATTGAATATTATCAGAGTCTTGATGTTGTTTCATAAAACCAGATTGTGCTGAATTAATAATTGAAGGAAATGCTTTCTATAATGTTTATTCCAAGGTAATGGTTAAAAACCATGGCGTCAACTTTATTGGCTGATAACTTGCATAATTTATAAAATTCCTTCCTAGTTTCCAAAATAAACTTGGAAGCTGGTATACTTCCTTTTTCAAGGGTTCCTTACTTTTAGCAGAATGGAAGCTAAGTCCTTCATGGTTTTCATTTCAAGAAGTGGATATCTATGGATATCCTATGTAGCTCAGGACCTTTCCATAGGTCATTGTTTCAATAATATCAAAAATGGTGTTTTGTTATATTTTATTCCATTGCTTCTATCAGTGTTTCTACAATAGAAGTCATCCTTGGCTTAGAACTATTCCTTTAGTGACTATTACAATGGCACTGAAAAAGATGACTTAGGACCGGTTTTCATTCTTGCGGCCATTGCATCCCCACTGTCATGTGATCAAAATTCAGCCACTTGGCAACTGGCATATTTATCAGAGTAGCACTATCTTGGAGTCATATGATCATCATTTATAACCTTCCCATCTGGCTTCTGAAAAGCAAAGTCCATGGAGGAAGACAGATTTGTTGAATACTTCATGATTCACTTAATTGCACTGATTCACAAAATAGAGTTTGTACAGTCCATGATTGTCACAACATATCATCCAACATATCAATGCTGTATAATATATTAGGTGATATAAAATTGATGTCATGGGACCTGACACTGCTATATCTGCAGGCTAGCTAAGACTTTCAAGAGTCTCTTTGTTAGGGTCATGATTTTCTTTGTCTTACTTTACACCTTTGCTTTCTCTTCTTCTTCAATTAGCAGTATTGGCTTATAAGTGTAATATGAATAAATTTCAGAGAAGATAAGAAATAAATGAGATCTGGAACAATAGATGTGTTTGGGATTCTATATTTTATTATGGATTGGAGAGGCATATCAAAACCAAAAGTAATGATCTTCAAAAATTTTGTCGATCATACTTACTGTCATAAAATAAACAAAGCCATAACAGAAATTTGAGGTTCCATTATGGTTGTAGGTCACGGACTACTTGTATTGAAATACTGTATATTTTCCTGTGATTGAGGAAGCTATAGATGGATGGATAAAGTGTTTGACAATGTAATGCTGGATAAAGGTGCTCTTCAAGTCAGATGGCATTCAGTGTGCTACTGAGGAAGAGCTGAGGATTTTTCAGAGTACTAATGGTATTTATGATGCGGCTGGATCCCATGCCTTTGGGAATCTCCTTGCTGATGGTGCTATACAGGATATGAAAATTTTGGAACAGCAAAGCCAGAATTGTGGTGGAAACATGGAACTCAAAAAGCATGAACAAGGGATATATTTGACACAGTGAAAAATGAAATGAATCAACTGCATTGCAATGTGATTTGTTGGTTCCATGAGGTGTTTAGCTGGTATGAGTTTTGTACATACGAAGCTGCATACAAAACTCATACCACTTCTTAGAAATGATCAAAGATCCACACATGGAAGAAGAAGATCTGCTTATAAGTTTCGACGTGGTTTCACTATTCACTCAAGTCCCGATAAAAGAAACTCTTGAAATCATCAGAAATAAATACCAACCAGCTAAACACCTCATGGAACTAACAGAACACTACTTAACCAACACATATTTCATATACAAAGGACAAAGATACAAGCAAATTGAAGGAGCCCCCATGGGATCACCACTGTCACCCGTCATTGCAAACCTCTTCATGGAAGAATTCGAATCCAGAGCCCTGGCTAATGCCACCCACAAACCCAAACTATGGCTAAGATACATCGATGACACATTTGTGATTTGACCCCATGGAAAAGAAAACCTAAACAATTTCCAAACACACCTAAACAGCACACACCCCAAAATCAAGTTCACCATGGAAATGGAAATAAACAAACAACTACCATTCCTAGATGTACTAATCTACAAAAGAACAGATGGCACAGTAGGACTCACCATATACCAGAAGAAAACACACACCAACTGCAACCTCAACACCCAATCCCACCACCACCCAGCACAGATAAATTCCGTGGCCAAAACACTAATCACCAGAACCAAACACCTGGCAGACAAGACACATATAAAGACTGAACTATGCACCCTGACTAAAGTACTGACAGTCAATGGCTTCCACAAAAACAAAATCACTAGCTTGATCCACAAAAACACACTAAGACATAATAAAGACTTAGAAGATCAACAGACCAATGGAACAGCTGTCAGAATAAGACACCAGGTTACTCACATCTTATGCACAACGAAACCACCCAAAAATAATTTGCAAAAAGATGAATTCAAAGCGTTACAAACCCTGAAAAATGATAATAATATCATAATACTCCCAGCAGACAAAGGAAATGCCACAGTAGTAATGGACAG
>BLBF01000025.1:9219957-9261666 GCA_015471245.1 Laticauda colubrina
ACCAGCTGTATGGGGATGCTGACTTCATTTTCCAGCAGGACTTGGCATCTGCCCACACTGCCAGAAGCACCAAAACCTGGTTCAGTGACCGTGGGATTACTGTGCTTGATTGGCCAGCAAACTTGCCTGACCTGAACCCCCTAGAGACTCTATGGGGCATTGCCAAGAGAAAGATGACAGACATGAGACCAAACAATGCAGAAGAGCTGAAGGCCACTATTGAAGCATCCTGGTCTTCCAAAACACCTCAGCAATGCCACAGGCTGATAGCTTCCATGCCACACTGCATTGAGGCAATAATTGCTGCAAAAGGGGCCCAAACCAAGTACTGAGTACATATGCTTGCTTATACTTTTCAGAGGTCCGATATTGTTCTATGTACAATCCTTGTTTTATTGATTGCATGTAATATTCTAATTTTCTGAGTTTGTGGATTTGGGGTTTTCATGAGGTGTAAGCCATAATCATCTCAATTATGACAAATCATGGCTTGAACTATCTTGCTTTGCATGTAATGAGTCTGCCTCATATATTAGTTTCACCCTTTAAGTTGCATTACTGAAATAAATGAACATTTGCACAATATTCTAATTTTTTGAGTTTCACCTGTATGTGAAGACATAGCATCTTTGAGAAGTCCATAATCCTATGAAAGCTGGCAGGGAAGAAAAAAAGAGGATGACCAACATCATGTTGGATGGATGTGATTACTATGGAGTCTTGGATCTCCTGAAATGATATAATACTGAGAACCAACACCAATTCAATGGCATATAATCATAGACATTCCAATCTCCTTCCCTTCTGTGCTTTGAAGAGAAAGGAGGGAGGGAGGGAAGGAAGGAAGGAAAGAAGGAAGGAAGGAAGGAAGGAACAAAAAGAGAAAGAATGACTGTTTCTTAACTTTTTTAGATTACACTATACTAATAAAAAATTAACACTACAGTCATTAATCATTTTTTAGTGGAGCTTATTACATGCACAATTGTCTGGCCATGAAATGTGCTTGGTTAAATTCTTCACACCTCTTTACCTCTTTTGGAGGCAGTTCTGAAAGTATTAGATTTATTTCTATCCTCTTCCAAGAGACTTGCTCTCCTGACAAGATTGCAATATCTTATTCCATATGGAATTTTGAAAGAACTCCACCACCATGGATTCAGACTTGGAAAGGATTTTTACTTTGAAGGCACCAAACAACTGTATCAATACAATCAATTTAGTACTTAACTGGAACAGTTCTTGAAACAAATCTCCATAATCACCATAAGTAATTGTTTATCTTCTAGATAAGGAAAATTGAAAACATGATTCTTTTTTCTGGTTGCTTAACTCTAAATCTTTTTAAACTCTTTTTGGCAAGCTCTCTCTCCTTCCCTCCCTCTCTCTTTCTTGTTACATCTAAGCCTTCCACACTTTCTATTTGCTTCTCATATAATCCTTACTCTTTTAACATTCTCTATCCTTAGTAGATTTACTTTTGTGACATATCCGAAGAGATAGTCAGGAATAGCTTATAGCACAACAAATATATCTAAATTTATAAGAGTTTGGACTATGACATTGGAGGGATCTCTGGTGTCAGAATTGCTTTCAGTGTGTTCTCGCTTGAATTGGAGTTTCAGCTTACGCTTCAGTCTTGTGAGGAGGGGGGGGGGTCAGGAATGTATTACGTAAAGCCACACTCCCCTGCTCTCTCTAAGTTGGAGCCAACACAGTAACTTGCTTTGGGGGGGACAGGACAGAAACAAAAAGCTGCTTAACCTCCAACATTTCAAAAGCAATCAAAGCAACAGTAAATAATAATTGGTATTTTTCTTATCAAAAGCTCTTCACAGACAATCCATGCCCTCTTTCTCCTTGAAAGAAAGAAATAATTGCAGCATTTCTTAGGAATTTGTTGGACAATCTCAAAATCCTGTTCCTGCCTCCATGCTTCTTTTCCACCATTTAGCTGAGGCTTTCTTGAGCTCATTAGCTGCCCATGATGGCTACTTACAGAGGGCCAAATGATCAGATGCTATTAATACATGGGCCAGTTCCTCCAATGTATTGGCTGTCAGCTAACTCCACTAGTTTACTTTTGATTTGAACTCCAAATGGATTTTGTGTATGGTGTGATATTTCACATTTGTAGCATTGTCTTCAGCAAGAGCCATGTGCTTTGCCATTTAATTCTCACAGGTTCTTAGTGGAATAGACAGAGTCTATGTGTATGGTTTTGGCCATCTGTCCAGCTGTTTGAAACATATGAGATGACCAAGTTAATTAGGAATTGACTTAGAATCATGATTGCGTTTTATTTAAATTTATTTATTTAACATCACAGTTTGTTTATTAACTGTAACACTTACAAAAGAAAAAGAAACATTTAAGTTATAGTATAAACTGTACAGTGTAAACAGTGCATATGATTAAAATGAACCTTATGCATAGAAACTAGGGTAAAATCAGGTGTGAGTGGAATTAGGTAAAACTAATCCAATACAATAGGGAGAAAGTGTCACAAAAGAATATATGTCCTAAGGTTATATTTACACAAGGGTCATATTTACAAAAGCTGGTTCATTCTGCTGTTACTGTGTATTTTCTGTCTACCAAGCATGTGGCACAACAGTCCTCTCTGTTGTAGGCCTAAATTAATGTATACGAACTCTGGGTTTATTTATTATTCATAATTAGTAGTCCTTCACTCCAGGCTCCTCAGATTCTTGAAACAGACACAAATGTTTATTTTTTGCTACCTTCCAATTATTCACTAATTTGAGGGGGCGGATTCTGATCAAATATGATATGCTTTTTTTCGGTTTTCTTTCTAGCAAAATAACTTGGTTGGGGATGGGAGTCACAGGGATGGGTTGGGGATGGGAGTTCTGCCTTCATTTAGGCAGAAATAGTTGAAAGAGGATCACGAAATGCTGTTTGAGCTTCATACCCTTCTCATTACCAAATGGGCATAGAACTTCACAAGAACATATCTTAATCAGTGGTGGGATTCAATTTTTTTTCACTACCGGTTCTGTGGGTGTGGCTTGATGGGGTGGCAGGGGAAGTATACTGTAAAATCTCCAGTCGGAGGTGGTATAATTTGCCGGTTCTCTGAACTACTCAAAATTTCCACTACCGGTTCTCCAGAACTGGTCAGAGCCTGCTGAATATAATCTCTGGGAAGAATATAGTGCAAAATCTCTATTCCCTCCCCACTCCACTAACCTGCTTTCCAGCTCTGTTCTCCTGTGCAGAGAAACCAAAAAAAGACCCAGCCGATCAGCTGGGACTCGGGAGGCAGAGAATAGATGGGGGTGGGTATACAGGTAGTATTTGCTGGTTCTCCAAACTACTCAAAATTTATGCTACTGCTTCTCCAGAACTGGTCAGAACCTGCTGAATACCACCTATGAACTTAATTATATATCAGTTCAAGACAACACATACATATAAGGAAAGAAGAAATCTGCTAACACAGATGAAGGCTTGGATATTTGATTTATTGTTAGATAACCTTCTGGGCTTCCCCCTCCCCCCTTTCCAGTTAATTTTTTTTGCCACTTTTTTTTTTGTCATTTTCTTAACATGAATTGTATTGTAACATAAGACACTTAGTTTAATTCAGGATATACTATCTCTAGTGTTTAATTAGAATTGGTCCAGGATTCATCCCTTTGAGTAGAAAAATGCTGGTGGATCTTTAACTGTAATTTCAGTTTGATTGTCAGAGTTGACTTTTGGTAGGATATTATTTTAAACAGTAAAATATGTTGCACATCTGTTGGAAACACAAACCTAACCAAACTAGTTGCACTTTAGTTCTTATTGATAGCTCTGTTAATTTACTTCTTGACTGTTGATTTACTTCGTGAGTTCTAAATGGTTATTGCGGTGAGTTATAATGAACAGAATATGTGTAGAGCTCAACAAAATATGTGTAGAGTAACGCAACAAATTTTGCAGTGTCTTAAATGACACCATCAGGAATGGACTGGTGTTCATTAGTCTGTTTCTTAGATCCTTTTATATGACCCCTGCTTCTCTGCTAATACAAGTCTGTCTGTCTCAGGAGCATTTTATGCTCTCGTCTTTTCCCATATCTCCAAGTGTCTGCATACAGTTAGATTTGAACAGCAGTTAGAGACAGACATACATACATACATACATACATACATACATACATACATACATACACACATACACATACACATGCATTTGCATACAGACACACTTGTGAACAGGAGGGGAAGTGGAATAGCAGGTTCAGATGGGAATGAAAAAAGAGACCTCTGGGAATTGATGGGAATTGAATGAGCAGAAACAAGAGAACTGTGACTGAAGGAGGAGGCGAGAGATGAAAAGGGAACTGCAGAAAGACAAAACAGGAGTTGGGAAGGATGAAAGATGAGATCCAACTGTGCAGGGAGCAGCTGCTTTTCTTCAAGCACGGTGGCCCTGAGGAGGATATAAAAATAAAGGCATTCTCTGCCTAGTGCAGAATTGAGTGTATGTGCTAAGTTGTATTCAAACAAGTTGTTTGATTTAAAAGAAACATACTAGAATGTTTATTGGATATTACCCTTGTGTAGCCCTGCTGGAAAAAACTAAATTGAAATTGAGCAAGGGAGACAAATTTCAGACTTAGTCAAGAAACTATATACCATAGTTAATGGACTACTGCAGTAGAACACACACACACAGAGAGAGAGAGGGGGGGGGAGAGAGAGAGAGAGAGAGAGAGAGAAGGGTGCCAATAATACAGTTTTATATCCTGAATTGATTCCAGAGAAGTGCGGCATTTTTTATTTTATTTTTTTGAAAGCAGAGTAGATTAAAATGCCAGGTACATTGTGGTTCACAGTGCAGCCAGACTGGGTGAAAGTGGTCCTTCAGAAGCTTAGCCAAAAGTAATTAAATAGCAAGAGTTAGACTGGAAACCATGATGTCTTGTGAAATAAATGTGTAATTCCTATTTTTTACCAGCCAGAGTTTGCAAACATTCTTTAAAATAAGTTGCATGCCAAGTGCATTATGCCTCTTTGTGCAGTGATTTGCTTTTTGCCATAGGAAGATTTGTACAGTGTTTATAAACACAACATTGTTCATAAAGTGTCAGGCATCATGAGCCCTTGCTTGAGGGAGATGGATCGTCTAGAAACATGAAATATTCATAAATAAATACATTATATCTCATTTTAGCTATTGGAGAATTGAATATTATACAAGAAGGTTGTAGGCACACATACTCATTGTTTTCTCCCTTTGTTTATTGGATTTCTGTGGGAGAACAATCATGAGAGAAATTAACCACGAATTGTCTATAAATTAGCACTGGAAGTTTTTATCAAAATTCATGGTTTGTGCATTTTCAATTCTGGTTTACAGGCCAATTTTGATTTGTGCATATAGAAGAGAAGGAAGAAGGTGTGTTTTAAGATAAAGGGTGTTAATTAATACATATTTTATACTGAGACATTTTAATTAGGGATTGCATGCCTGTTAATTGCACTTCTTTGGGCAATAATAGTAAGGCTGACTTAGCATCCACTTTTTCTGTTATTTATTTCATTTTAGAAAACTGTTATACACTAATAATAGAAAAAGGCATGTTATAACAACAAACACTGTACTAAATGAATGTTTTCAAATTTAACATTGTAAGCATATGCAAACTGAAAATAGGATTGTCCCTTGCTATTATACTTAATCACTACACAGAACTCAACATGGTAATTGGCAAATGTATGCATCTGTCCAATATGGTTTAAAAGTAAAATAAATTTAAAAACGGGAGCAAAGGCAAAATGCTGTTTTCAATTTAGTAGGACAAGTTGATCTATATTGAAGAGACTTATTTTGCTGATTTTCCAAATGTTCAGTATATCCCATAAAAAGCAGCAACACTTTAGAAAGGTGTCAGATGTCAGATATTATTATCCTTATTCATCTATCATAAATATTATCCATAATAAGAAAATCCTTGGGATTTTCTAAAGCCTGGCTGACTAGAAAGAGGGTTTCTGTTCTTCCGTAACCTGAAATTTAACCATTGTAATTTATCAAACTTTTTTCTAAGTAGGCAATATTTATTTGAATATTGAAACATTTCAGAAACAATTTGTAATATATGCCTGGTTACCTAAAAAGCCTTGATAGTCTAATATATTAGGTATCCCAAATGATTTTAGCCTTATGAGTCATTTGTGGCTCATATTTGTAATGCCTGGTTTCATCTACAGTGTTTTATTTTCTTGTTCAGGTTTTCTAAGAATTGTTGTGGGAGGCTGTGTCCTTTGAGGCAGTTCAGCTAGATCAAAGAGGGAACACTGCATGAAAACTATTTAAAAGAGAGAGACTGGAGAAGATGATCTCTTTCTGGCTGAAGTCATTTTGCATCATGATAGTAGACTAAATATAGTGAAGACAGGAAAGGTGGACATTTTGGGTCCTGCCTGCACTGGGGACCCAACCGTCTCCCCTTTGTTGCCCACTTCCCTTCGTGGCCATGATCAGGCTTGTGCCTTCAACAAACCTGATCATGTGGGATAGGACCACCATAACTACTCTTGAAAAATCAGGATCACTAGATTGCAGTAACAAGGTGGAGCAGAGGATTGTATCTCTGTGTTGCCATGTCTAGTGATCCTCCAGCTTTCTGGAGCCCAGAATAGCAATAACAATAGCACTTAAATTTATTACTTATTACTGCTTCACAGTGCTTTACAGCTGTCTCTAAGCAGTTTACAGAATCAGCATATTGTCCCCAACAATCTGGGTCCTCATTTTACCGACCTTGGAAGGATGGAAGGCTGAGTCAATCTTGAGTTGGTGAGACTTGAACTGCCAAACTGCTGGCAGTCAACAGACAGCAGAATTAGCATGCAGTACTGCATTCTAACCACTATGCCCCCACGTCTCTTAGCAGAAATGTCTAAGTGCAAGGCCATAATAAATACAGCAGGAAAATGGAGAATACAAGTGTAGAACACTTGCAGTATTTATTGGATACAAAATAAAAGTTGATGAAGCAAAGAATTAGATTTTTGCAGCTGAGATATAACATGCCCAAAAAACAGAGATTTTGACAAGGTGTAATGGGCAATCACTTGTTCAGTTATATTTTGAATGAAAGAGAGAAAAGAAGATCAACAACCAATAAATTAACTTGATCTAAAGTATCAGTGAGCATTCCCATTCTGGAGACACTGGAGTTATATATTTTCATCTTGGGAGCAGGAGGTGAGGGGAGGGCAGGATAATAATTTGTACTCCATTTGTATAGGATTTTAGCCTAATCATCAGTATCAAAAATTTCATATATATTTTTAATTATCCCTCTCAACTGCTTTAGCTAAATTAGGATAATCAGGAAAATGCTGAAATGAATTAAATTGGGTATGTGTGGGTTAGTTTATGTGTGTGAATGAAAGCATTTAACTCATTCCAAAGAGGCATCCAACCCGAAAGAGAATGGAATATCCATTGACCTTTCTGCCTTTGACTTCCACACATTCAACTGGGAGATTAAATAGAAACTGATTTGTTTGAATATTAGAAAGTTCTGTGTGATTTTGAACCTTGCTTTATTTGAATTCAAGCCACCTATGTGTATATCTCTCCTTCATATCTCTAGCTCTCTCCTATATCTCTCCTTCATATCTCCAGGACTCTCTGCTTTGTTCTCATTTGGAAACTTCTACTCATTCAGCTGGCTAAAATGTCAGTCTGTCCATCCATCCATCCAAACATATTTCTACTAAATCTAATTTCTCACATCTTGCTTAAGAGTATGTGAGGCACATTCAGACATATGATGATATAAACAGATTTTAGCCTTTTCTTGGATAATATGGTTTCCTTTCAGGCTCCAGATTTTCAAGGACATATTTAAAAAAATATATATCAGAAAATATGCTCTTTTTCAGCACAGGTGATTTCTCAGGAGATTCCCCCCCCACTCCCACCCCATTCCTGCTTCTGGAAATGGAAAAATTAGACGAAAACCAGAACATGACCCTGTTCACACAATGACTTTTTATTGTAACACTATAGGCAGAATTATGGGAAAGTTATATTGGAATGAGTTACTTTTCAGTATGTAGCCATGAGAGGATATATAAGAAGAATGTACAAAAATGTGGCTCCTTAAGAAGCTGTCACTGGGAACTCATTTTACTATAATTTTTCAATTTTTATAAAGAGTGCCACTGTACAAGTGCCAAACATTACATCAAAATTACTCAGGGAATATATATGCTCATAATGTTGCATAATAAGGGAGGATTGACTTTTCTTGTAAACATCTTGTGGGATCTCCCTTTCATTCTTTCCAGCCCTATGGAATATTGGAAAGAAATTGTGCAAAGAAAGGGTCTTTCTATTCTGTGTTTGCATAATAACTCCAAACCCTGAACAGAGCAGGACCAAATTTGGGGCAGGAGGAGAAAATGGGAATGGAAAAGGCAGATTCATGTTTTAAAATGGCCCAGGTCAATTGGGAGATGTAGAGGAAATCTCCTCAATGGATCTGTACAACAGGGCAGTTGGGTAACAGTGTAGATTGCTGCCAATGGCTTCCCTCCTCCGTCCTGCTCAGGTGAGTCAAAATGGAGCATATGCGCCTCCCCCCACTCCAGCCAGCAGCACACATATACGCATGCACAGAGACAATATCCTAATTAAATCATTTGGCCTCAGTCCAAGCTCTCGAGTTGCCATAATATTGTTGACTGCTGTGCTCTCTTTTAATCTTTGTTACTGACAGGGAATATATGTCACTTAGAATCATGTGAAGCTGTTTATAAGCCTGTATAACAAATAAACTATGAATAGGTAAACATGCCTGATTTACAGTATATATCCCATATACATATGCTTACCTCACAGGAATATTGCTGTGGGGAAAATAGGAGGAGGAAGGATATGTTTATTGCCTTGAGGAAGGATATGTTTATGTGTTGGATATGTTTATTGCCTTGAGTTGTTTGTAAATATAATAAAGGTGGGCTACAAATAAATATACATTGCACATAAACAGGAAGCAGGTCTTCACACACTCTGATTAGCTCTGGGAACATAGTGCAGGGGTGTGCGTGTGTACTCAATATGATAAACCCTGACCAACATGCAGGGGTGTGATTCAACCGATATAACAACCAGTTCAGTAAGTGCGCTCTCCGCATTTTAAAAAGCTAATACTTATCTTTAACTGCAGCCAGGGGTGGGATTCAAATTTTTTAACAACCGCTTCTGTGGACATGACTTAGGTGGTGGGCGTGGCTTGGTGGTCATGTGACTGGGTGGACATGCTTGGTGGTCATGTTATTGGCTGGGTGTGGCCAACTCAATATCACTCACATCAAGGCACACATCTCCTCGCGTGACCTCTCATGACTGTGGGGATGCTGAAACAGTTGTAAGTGTGAAAAATGGTCATAAGTCACTTTTTTCAGTGCCATTGTAACTTTGAATGGTCACTCCACACAAGCAAAGTACCAGCAAAGGAGGGGAAAAAAACTCCAGAGAGGTTCCTGAGACAGGAAGTCTAGTCCTGCCAAGAATGTAACAAGGGTTAACGGAGAGGCAGTTTCTGTAAGCAACACCAGAATGTTTCCTTCCTGCCTTCCTTACAGGATTAGGCCAGTAGTTTCTTCTAACAACTGGTTTTCTGAACTGCTTAGAATGCTAACAACCGGTTCTAGCAAATAGGTGTAAACTGATAGAATCCCACCCTGACTGCAGCTGAAGAAAACAGTTGAGGTGCTGCAAACCGCTCTGCCCCACAAATCAGCTGTGTTCTAACAAAAAGACATAAAGCACAGGAAGGAGCAGGGATGGGCAGGTGGGCCCACATTCTTGTCACAGCTAATCAGTTCGGAGCCAGCTGATTGTTGGAACAAAGGGTTCACCTGAACTGGTACAAACCAGGAGAATCCCACCCATGCCAACATGCATATACAGAAGAAATGCATATATACATACTTATCTGATTAAAATTTCTCACATACAACAGCAACAGATATCTACCCATCACCCAAATAAGAATGTAACATATTTAAACATGCATGTTGTCCTACCACACATACTTGGCAACATATATACATACATGCCTTGATTAGTCTCTGGGAAGAAAATATACAATATATAATGTGGACACATAACTTCTTATGTAGATAGTGTCCATGGTCTTTATTGGTAAAGAGATTAAAAATAATTTCAAGGGTTGGGACTTCCGGTTTGAGCTTCTCCAGTGACAGACCGAAACCTCGTCTCTGCGAGGCTTTGATCCATGCTCACTGCTGAAGCGCCCCGAGCTGGCTGGTTTCAGGGCTAAGCCACCTCATAAAGGTGGTGAAGAGGGGGGAGGCTGCCAGCAGGGTTGAGGAGAGCCATATGTCTCCTCCCCAGCTGGCCATTACTCCCTTTCCCGAAGGCGGTTGCAGTGGTGGTCAGAAATGGCCACCACAAAGAAGAACTTGACCGGAAAAGAATATACAGGAGGAAGATAAGAAGAGAAAGTTTTTGTTTACCGGGTCAAACAGCAAAAGCAACAAATAAGGTACTCTGGAATTGAAACTGTTAAAAAACAATAACATGGTTCCCTAAAAAGATTTTTAAGCTGCGAAGGAGAGAGAAAAGGGAAAAGATTTAGTTTTCTCCTTTTCCTATACTAACAGCTAAGAGACTTAAGCAAGAAATTGGAAAAAAATCCACTTTGACATCAATAGGCATTTAATGCTGAAAATAAAAAGTCAAAGGGTTAATAAAGATTTCTAGATAATTAAAAGCTTTTGAAAACAGGAAAGGAGAGAAAAAGAATAAAAGGGTAGGATCTGGAAAGGAGGAGACTTCCTGGAATTAAAAAAGAACTTACAGCAAAATCTCAACAAGACTTCCAAAAGATACATTCTAACTGAAATATCACAACAAAAACCCCAGGAAGAGAAAGTCGGAA
The DNA here is from genome assembly GCA_015471245.1 of Laticauda colubrina. Taxonomy (NCBI): domain Eukaryota; kingdom Metazoa; phylum Chordata; class Lepidosauria; order Squamata; family Elapidae; genus Laticauda; species Laticauda colubrina. The sequence continues at coordinate 9,230,900 of BLBF01000025.1, forward strand.
AAGAAACAAGACGATATAACTCGGGACTATCTGGATTACTTGATGATTTCTGGATTCTTGGTTATCGTTTTGAACGACTAAAATCAATTGGGTGGTTGTTTAAAACTGTTTAAAATGACTCCACTTTTAGAAGAACTCAAAATGGAACTTAAAAAGTACAAAGAAGATGCACAAGAAGGGAGAGGCTCTTTTGGCTTCGTATTTCAGTTTTTAGAAATGGAGATTTGGAATTATGAGAAACAACAAGAAATGCCTGCAGAACAAGAAAATTGTGACAAAGAAGAAACCATCTTTAATGAACAAGTAATCTTAGATTGGGGGGGGAAGGAAAGGGGGGAAAGAGAATGGAAAGTTTAAGATTTAAAACAACTCCTCCCAAAAAATAGAGTGAAAAATAAGTATAAAATCAGAAAGCAACAGAAGAGAAATGCAGAAGAGAGAACTAGAGAGACGGGGAAAAAAGGGGAAGGAGAAGATGAGAGGGAAGAAAGAAAGGAAAAGAAGTTATCAAGGATAGAAGCAAAATATAGAGAAACAGGGCCTATTTAAGATAATGGATGAAAACTTAATGGAAAAAGGGATTCTGCAAAGGAACATAAGATAGTATGGTTATATTAGAAGCAGAAATAATTTTAGAAAATATGAAACAATGTCTGATTAAAATGTCTGATAAAATAGCTATCGTAATTCAGTGGAATGCTTGTCAATTAATAAATGTAACAAAATGTATATTTAATGATTTATAAAACATATGTGAAGAGAAATAAGGGAAAAATTAATTATGGAGATTATATGTATTTTTAAGGAAGTATGATATTTAATTGAAAAGAAGTGTTAAAGATGTTAAGATTTTAATGATTATTAATGATAGAACTGAACTGGAATGGAATGAGGGTTTATAATTACATATATTTACAATCTTTCTTTTTAAAAAAAAAAAAAGAATATAGTATATATTATAAGAATGTACCCAGTAGAATTCGATTGGAAGTTATGTATTATGTATTATATTGAAGGTCATAAACTTAAGGTATATATTGAAGTTTAAACAAGAGTTGAATGGAGTATTTTGAAGATGCAAATAAACCAGGTAGATGGCTAGCATATAAATTGAGAAAGGAGAAAGAATCAAGGAAAATATTGCAATTAATAGATGATCAAGGCCAAGTTTGCTGTGGTAGTAAAAAGAAGAAGGAAATCATTCAAGAGTATTATACACACAAGAGAATATTGATGAAGAAAGAGTCAAACAGTACCTACAGAATGCTAAGTTACCCCAGATCCCTAAAGAGATTGAAACAATGCTAGAAAGCAATATAACAATGATGGAGTTAACTGAAGCACTCAAGAAGCAAAATAATGGAAAGGCATCAGGCCCAGATGGACTTCCAGCAGAATATTACAAAGCATTAAAAGAATTGTTGAATCTTCCATTGCTAGAAGTTATGAATGAAGTTATGTTAAAGAAGAGGATACCTAAATCATATTTAGAAGCTTATATTACACTTGTTCCAAAAGAGGAGGCCGATCCATTACAAATCAAGAACTATAGACCTATTTCCCTACTAAATGCAGATTATAAAATTTTTGCTTCAGTATTGGCAGAAAGACTTAAAAAATACTTAAATAATTTTATCCATCCTGATCAAAATGGATTTCTGCCAGAGACAAATTAAAGACAATATGAGAGTAATCTTGGACACTTTGGAATACTACAAGGCACATCCTGAAAAACAAATGGCTCTGATATTTCTAGATTCACAGAAGGCATTTGATAATGTGAATTGGTGATTCATGTTATTACTGCTGGAACAGATGGGCTTTGCCAGAAAATTTATTCAAGCAATAGAAGCTATATATCATAAGCAAATGGCAAAGGTAAATGATAGAGGGAGAACAGAAAGACTATTGATATAAGAAAAGGAACAAGATAAGGGTGCCCACTATCACCACTCTTGTTTGTGTTAACTTTGGAAGTGCTAAATAGAAATATTAGAGATGAAAAGAATATGAAAGGGTTGAAAATTAAAAAGGAAGAATTTAAATTACAAGCATTTGCAGATGATCTGGTTTTTATCTTAGAAGACCCACTAGAAACAGGATCAAAATTGATAGAAAAGATAGAGACATATGGAAAGGTGGCTGGTTTGAAAATAAATAAAGATAAGACAAAGATCTTGACAAAGAATATGCTGTCAAGACAAAAGGAAGAACTGGCAGACCTACTGAAAATTCAGGTCATGAATAAGATCAAGTACTTGGGGATATACTTGACAGCAAGATTCAGTACACTAAAAGAGAATAATTATGTCAAACTTAAACAGCAGATAGCGCTAGATCTGGCGAAGTGGGAAAATTTACAACTGTCATTAATAGGGAGAATTTCAACAATCAAAATGAATATTTTACCCAGAATTTTATATTTGTTTCAAACAATTCCAATTAGGCTTGGAATTAGGCTTGGAAAAGGCTGTTTTGAAGATTTAAATAAAATTGTGTTGAAATATACATGGCAAGGTAAGAAAGTGAGAATAAAGTTAAAACTTTTGCAAGATGCTAGAATAAGAGGAGGATTTGGTTTGCCTAATTGGGAGTTGTATTACCAAGCTACAAATTTGATGTGGGTTAAGGAATGAATAACATTAAGAAATACTTGATTGTTGACATTAGAAGTCCATGATCTGTTGTTGGGGTGGCATGCTTTTTTATGGTACAAAGGAACTAAAACACAGGGATACTTCAGAAGACATTATATATAGGAGTCTCTGTAGTTAAACTGGGAGAAGATTAAAAGACAATGCAGTTTGAAAATTCCAGTCTGGCTATGGACTATTGAAGTATTTTCTTTTCTTATAATATGTTTTTATGTTTTGTTTGTTTATGTTTGTTTTAAAAACCAATAAAAATTAAAAAAAAAGGAGTTGAATGGAGGTAATTGAAAGATATAAAGGTGTCATACTCCAATTAGTAACTACTGGAGAACATTTGTTTAGTGAGAAAAGATAATATGAAATTGAAACAGAACAGACAAAAGTATAAATATAATGATTTGAATTGATATGAGATAATCAAAATAAAATTGAGAAAATTAAAAGAGGGGAAAGACTATACAGAAAATGTAAAATAGTGTAAAATATGGAATAGAATACAAAAAGGAACATGAAATTGAGTTTTGTGTCTGTGTAAAGAAGTTCAACCTGGGACCATGCTATTTTCAAAAAAGATGTTTTACTTGTATTTTGTATGTGTGAAAATCCAAATAAAACTTTATTTTAAAAAAAGAAAGAATTTCAGGGGTCATACTCTGAAGGCTCTCCGCTGGCTTCTTAGAGAGAATGAAAAATATATTTTATTTTTCATGTTGTGCAGGGTTGTTTTATTGATGCTCTTTGATGTTATTGTTGTTCCTAATCTGCTTCATTGTTTTGCTATAAAATGAGACCTACTTAGAAAAAGATATGTAACACATAGCTGAATGAATGATATCCTGAAGGTCCTGGCCATTAAAATCTATCCTACCCTAGTCTGTCCTTCTGTCATCAAAAATAAAATAAGAAATAAATGGAAAAACTAGCAATTTGTTGCTTTGTCATGATAGTAATGGTTTTTTGAAAAAGGTGTAGAGACCTGTATGTTTAATCTTACCTTAAACTACTAAATAAATGCATCATTTATAATTTTCATAAATAATGCTATTTGTTTGCTTACCATCCTTCATATTATTGACACGTACACTGCAGAAAATGAAAATAAATAATGGCTTAATGTTTACTTCTATCAATAGATTTTTATCTACACGGTTTCATAGGCAGATTCAGGCTTCTTTTTTCCTTTTTCTAATTACTGGCTGCTGGTTAAGTCCACATACAGAAATATGGGGGTAGGTGTGTGTGACTGTGTACAACAAATTGCCTAAATTAAATATTTATCTTTGCACTCCTACTTGATATTTTCCTTTCAAAAATCCAGTAAAAGCCTTTATCCTGATCGCATCTCTTATGGACTTCTCTGCATATACGCAATGTATACAGTGGATAAATCAAATCGCATGCTAAGTAAATTCTACAGATGAGGAACAGTGACTGGCTTTTGGCTTAAAGTTCAAGTTACAAATTTAAAAAGAAAGAGTTTAACCATTTCAGTATGTCAACAGAAGACACTCATGTTTCCACTGCACTTTCGGCCTTTGAAATCCCACTACTTCCAATTAGACTAGACTACAAGTCCATGCAAAATGAACCCATTAGACCGGAATGTTTGGCTCGGTATCTGTTCTCCTTCTATTAGCCAAGGGTCAAGGCTTGCCGCAGGCATGTCATCACTCATGGTGACATCAGACACTCACTAAGCTGGAGCGACCAGACATAAGGCACCTGTTGGAAGGAGTTCGTAATCTTTTAAGAATAAACTTTGAAAAGAGGTGAAATGAGCACCTGAGCACCTACCTAAACAGGAAGCGCTGTAAGGAAGGGACCGAACTTTGGTGTATTGTGCCTCCTGGTGATGGTATCCAGGACTGGTTTGACAACTGGAAGAGGGGTTTATTTCCCCTATGTCTCTCTCTTTCTATCTCTCCCTCCCTTCCTCTTTCCTAGAAGAGTCAAGGCTGTGCTAGGGCAGGGTATGGATAATTTTGGAGGGACTGTTTAGAGAATGAGAAAGTGTTGAATAACGAAGTTGACATAAACAATTGAGATATACTAGGCAACTCAGAAGCTTATCTCATACATACTATCTGGCAAGGCAGTGAGCAACTTGGAAGAAGTGTTTCGGATCATTCAAAGAAACTTCACCTGAGATAACTCTCTATGAATGAAACTGGAAAAATCCTCTTACGATTTCCATGATTCTAACTTTACTCCAGGATAGTATAAAAGTCACTGAAGTCTTGCTTTTCAGACCCTGTCTCATGTTGTGTGTACATGATGACTGATAAGGGCTCTTGGTATAATCTCTCAAAATAAATATAAATTGGAGGGGATATTTTTGACAGCCATGTGGACTTCCCTTTCTTTAAATATTTTGAACATGTATGTGTGCATACCTAGATAGTCCTTCAAAGCCCAACTTCAGTTCATCCTTCTTAATTTAAAGCATGTGCCACATACCGATAATACTTTTCAACAGCCATCCAGAGTTCCTTGTGGTTTGCTCTTTTGAAACCTTTTGCAAATGTATTAATTCCAGTGCATGCATATAAATAGCATATTTATCCCTATAATTGTTCCCAATATTACAAGTCTAGAGCAAATATTTCTATGTATTATTCACCTTAGTATTACTATCTTCAAATTAGTATTACTTTAATTAAATCAAAACTACTGAAACCTCAAAAAGCCTGAAAGCCATCCTTCAAACAGATCAGAACAGATTTTTAACACCTAAAATCCATGATTAATGCATATAGATGAATTTTTCCTAACTTTGAGAACTTTCAGATGTGTAGACTTCAATTTCTAGAATCCTCAGCAAAAACAACAACAACCAATGATGGCTGGGGACTTCTGGGAGTTGAATTCATATATCGGGATGGTGGAAAGACTGAGAAACACTAGTATAGGATATTCCTCTCCTGCAAAGTTGATAGGTCCAAGGGAGGGAGGAACAAGACGAGGGATGGAGTCAGCACTGAGAACTGGGGCATGAAGTGAAAACTGGCAAAAGTTGTTCCCCCTCCTCCTTTTGCTCTTTACCTCAATGGGAGTGCTCTGTATCCATGTCCACTCAGAGAATGTTCTCACCAGCAGAAAAGAAGATGGATCGACCTTAGTAAAAATGCAGCAACATAATTAGTATAATATCTCTTTTCTAAGAAATGATGAATTTGTATAAAGTATTTTGGAATGAGATTTGGGGAAATTTGATTCACCATTAATCATAGCACTGCCAAAGGTAATGTACCTATCATATACTCTGTAATTCAATACAGAGGAGTTCTGTATTGAATGCCACCCTGTTCTTCAGTTTGGAAGAGCACCTTCTCTGCTTAGTCTTTGAAGGGACAAGGGAGTAATAGTTAAGGTTGTGACTGCTATTAGCCATTTCCTATCATTTATGCATTTCCAGTTAATTTCATTTGTGGGTCATGACATTAGCAGATGGAAGCTGTAGTTGTAGTCCATCTTCATGAATTATTGTCTCAGCTCTCCTGCAGTCCCTACTCATCCTTCCCTAATAGCCTCTAAATATGGTGTTCCAGAAGTACATATTTCTAGGCCATTTTTCAAGCAACTACCTTTCAAATAGATGGCAGTGTTCCAATTAAAAGACATCTGTGATGCTATGAAGAAATTTCAGATTCCCACGTAGGACAGAATTCAGAGCTGTTTGAAGTCAATGAGTGAGTAAGTTGAAGAGGAAATATCTTTGTTAGATTTTTATGAAGCTCTTGAAATAGTTAGGAAAGAATACTAAGGCAGAATTAACACATGCAGGCATTGTGATAAATGCCTTCTGTTTTACTTTTCTGTGCCACCCAGGAAGACACATATCTTACTACCTTCATAAACTATACCTACATGGCTGAACATCCAGATTTTCCTCTCTAAAATGAACAGCAGGACATTTATGATAATCATAAATCCATTTGCAAGAGCAGCTACTGGGTTCAGAAAGTTGTTAAAAGTTGGATGAAGAGCAAAGTATTGTAAAATAATAGTTATATATTATTTTCACTATTTATGTATAGTAAAGTCATTTATTGTAAATCTTGAATAAAACTCCAATTTTGTGGATATCAGTGACACATTTCCCACTGAATTAAATGGGTCAGAACTGTAGTATTTATTTATTTTTTAAGTCTTTTGTTTTCTAGCTGCTATAAGCATATATTGTGATGGTCTCCAATTGTATAATTTTTATGGAATCTTGCTGATCTGGCTTAGACCAACAGGCAGATGAAGTTAAAACTAGCTATTGGCTTTAATAATTTGGTATCTAAAGGATATTCTGTCTGGTTATGCCATGCTGCATTGTTAGAAGAGTAAGATTTTGTGCATTATGCACCTTGTAAGATTTTCTCTATTCTACATGATGTGATTTAATGGTGCATGACAGAAACTGGACATGCAGAGTTTGTGCCTTTCTGTTTGACTATTTAAAAATAAATAATGATACAGCAGATAATCTCATATTGCAGTGCAATATTATGCATATGTGTTCAGAAACAAGTCCTTTGGATATCAATGAGGCTTTTTCTCAAGAAAGTACAGTATATCTCAGACTGTAACCTCATACTGGCTTGCTGTAAAAATGCATAGTTTCATATTTAAATCATTGTAAGACTTCAGTATTAATCTGCCCTGAATTTCTTTACATGGTTCTGAGTAAATTTTTATATCTTTAGTTTACAGCAATATGAGTATTAAACATTTTGTTTGGAAAAAAACACTATCTTGTCCCAGTTATAAATAAAAATCAAAAGTATTTTTCCAGAAACTGCAACATAAATAAGGAAAAATATTTACCATTTTGCTGTGTGTATGTGTGTGTGTTGTGTGTGTGTATGTGTGTGTCTGTGTATTAATGACCTGTTCATTATTATTGAAATGAAGTGGCACAATCAAACCTACACAAAACTACAAAATCTATGTTTGATATATTTTTAAAAGTTATAGGATACTAAGTTATTATTAATTAGTAGTTAAGGCACAATATAGATAAAAGAACAAAGAACAATTGCTACAAATTTCCATCCAGCTAAATTAGTTTTACAACCAATCCATAAAACCAACTTTCAGTTTTAAAGGAATGCCATACAACACTGAAAAGTGCACATACATCTATAATGAATGCCTACATTAATTAATACTAGTAATTGATCTGTAATTAATTATATAGAGTAACTATAAAAATATCAAGTGTAATGAAAGGATGGTATAATATTCTGGCCTCACAACTCATCAGGCCCTACATTAACAACTGGTCAAAAATCAGGCGCCACATGAACCCTCTAGACAAAATAAGAAAAAGCACTAGTCAAATTTTCAGAGAGGGCAATGGAAGGAAAGAGTCAATTCCAAAGTACAGGAAGAAGTCTCCAGCAGCCTGGGAATTGAAAGAAGACACTGAAAAGAACCTGGGAATTGAAAGAAGACAGGAATGAAAAGAACTCTCAGGACTGTAAGAAGAAACAAGAGTGGATACTGGTGGGGTTGTGATTGGTTGGCTCTGAACACAGCTCGGTCGTTGAAATGAGCTCTGATTCAAACAGGAAGCCAGTGTCAGGACCAGCTCTGACTCTGAGGAATCTACAAGGAGGATGTCACTTCAGAGAACCCTGTGTCTACATGGGAGATCAGCAAGGAGAGACTGATGTGACTGCAGAGCCTGAGGAGCAGCTGGAAACAGCAGAAGATAAGTGGTCTGATACAGGGGTCTGATCCTTTCATTCCCAAGACACCTAGGGCTGAGCAAAGGTCTGTGTAGCTCCTTGCAAGGCAAACCGGTTCCTATTGGTTTATTTCTTGCATCTGAGAGAGGCCCTGCTTGCTAGCAAGTAATCCTTCGTTGGGAAAATCTGCTGCAATTACCAGAACTGCTATTCATGGAAACTATTATTTTAAACCCAGACCCACCAATGATCTAACAATGATGCTACTACACTACCCTGGCAACACTTCTGTCTGATACTTTGAACTTTGATTGTTAGGAATTTGCCTGTAAGTTTGCCAAGGAATGCAGGACTGCTTGAGACTGTGTGTGCATCTGCATCCATGCCCTGTCCATTGGCGCTCAACCTGATTGTACTCCTTTGTATGCATGTCAGCAAAAGTTGGGAATCACACAGGAGGTACAGAAAAGAGGAACTGGGAATGCTGCCAGAAAACTTATAGCAATAATCTAAATGTGAACAATCAAAGCACTTATCAATGAAGCCATACCTTCCTTTGATCATCATTACCACTGTCGCTTTTGTGGCTTTATCTTTTCTTGAGGTGGCCCAGTTTCCTGGTTGAATTTCATAGGGAAGACAAATTTCCTTTTCCATTCTCCCACTTTGGATCCATGAACCCAAGAATAAAGACCATTCCCTTAAAAAAACCACCAAAGAGAGGAGATGCCAAGTTTCTGGCTGCTTAATATGAGGACCAGGCTGTGTCAAAGACTCTAAGTCTAAATACATAATTTCAGCACCTATGGCTGTAAAATGAAGTGCAGTGGCACTCCAAATAGGGCCTCTTTTAATTTTGCTTCTGGAGTTAGTGATAAACGAGTTTCCTATTCTCATCACCAGTAATACATTTACAGCTCAGTCCTAATTGAGGATTGAGTTACTCTGGAATTGAAGTTCCCTTAATTTGATTACTTTAATTTGTTTATTTATGAAGTGCACTCTGTATTGAAGTTAGAAATTTAGGAAGCATCTATTAATATAGTATTATATATGAAATATATATGACTGCACTGGGTAGATTTTTAATTTCTGAAACAACTTGTAACCTCATAGGCTGATTCCATATATTCTATCAATTCTTTTGTTACATATTAATAAGGCCAGCATTTTGCAAAACCATTAACTATGAGACTCCTATGGTTTTCTTTCACCTGTGTTCCCTTTCTGTCTCTCCATCTTTCTTCAGCTCTCTACATCTCCATCTCCATTTCTGTCTCTCTTAACCCTTTTTTTGTTCTCTCTTAATCCAATGTGTAATCCTATGCATATTTATTTGAACATTAATCTTATCACAATTGGTTGGGGTTACAACACATTGCATTGAATTCTCTAACATGATATTATTTTATATTATCTACATTTTACGTAATAGGGATAATGTATGTTTCATTTTTCGAGAACATGAATCTTAATCATCATTTTTTAGGTTTGCTGTAATCATCCATCTGTCTTTCTGTCTGTCTATCAGTCTGTCTGTCTATCTATCTATCTGTCAATCTATCAGTCTATCATCTCTATCTATCTAGATTTTGCACTATCAGAGTCAGGTGTGTATCTTGTGTTAATTGTTCATTAATCTATTATAATATTTATACAGTACATTTATTATCTTCACTTTTATTCTAGTGTCCAAGCACAGTTTGACATAACTCAATTTTGATGAGTTACAAATCTGCCCAAGATTATTGATTTCTCACTGTCAGCTGAGAAAATAATGTTTTCTTTTATTCTTATCAATGTTTTACGAAAACTCAGGCATAGTTAGACTATAGCCCATACACTGATACTCCAGACTGAGGTCATTGTCCCTCATCTAGAATCTGCTGAAGTTTTTTAAACTCTGTGCTTTCAGACAGAACTATTGTACTGTTAAGACAGAATGTGTTTCACAGTGCTTAGCAAGTAAAGTCCATACTTTATAAAGTAATTACTGTAAAATACAAATAATAATCCAATGGTATAGGTATAATGTAGATTAAAAGTAAGAGAGAATATAATTATTGATATGTGCAGTTTAATAACTTTTGAAATATGGCATTCTGGTTCAGCCTTGGGCTCTTCCTAACTGTGATAATAGCACAGGAGGCAAAAATCAATTTTCACAAAGCTTGAAAGTATAGTGATTTTTCTCCCAGAGCAAAATGGAGGTGCAGTCAATTTATTTTTCCAATACCTTACACATTCCTATTTCATAATTGTAATAATGTTCATCATCATCCAACTTCCAGCATTATGACCTCAGCTTTTGAGAATGAACATCTCTTTCTGACCTTTTTTGCACTTGCAGAGGGAGCTGAGAAGAAAAATTACTCTCCTTCACCCGTGAAATGCAAAACCAAACTGCCTGAGAATCTGGAGGATGATAATGAGGGTAGGTAGAATCAACCCCTCAAAAATCACTTATCTGCTTTCTTTTTTTAAACTTCTGGATGGTAAGATCTCCTTCATCATTCAATTATATATTCTTCAGCCTGTTAGACAGTATTCCTAGTGTTCATATTTACAAGCTCAGGTGCAGTTGAGCCCTGGCTTTGCAAGCAAAGTAAGATACTTTCTAACTCTCCTACTTTTAACATTGCTTCCTTGTTGTGCAATGGTAAAATATTTTCTAGTGTGAAAAATGTTCACAAATGTTATCGTATTCTTTGGAATGAAATAGCTTTGAAAACCAAATGTATGTATTACAATGATAGGAAATAGCAAATTAACCAGTTATGCAGAATGTACCACAATTTAAAAATAGAATTACTTTTGGTTATGGCTCTGTGAACCTTTAGTAAGAATGATGTTGGCTGCATTCGCATGTTGCATGGATTAGCATTACACGAATGAACAGAAAACAGTCCATGCTAAGCTTTGGTATAATCTCAACCTTTCATCCATACGATCAGAGCAAACAATAAATCAGAAACTGACAAGAAGATTTCTGACTGGTACAATATGCAAGCCAAGAACAATTGTTAAGAGAATACCTCATTAGCTACTGAAGAAACCAATATCAACCCAAATTTGTTTTCAAACAGTTTATTGTTGATTGTAGTTCCCACTGTATATAAAGTAGGATATGCAGGAATTGGGTATGTCTAGTTGATCAAAAAGAAGGACTTGATAACAATGTTCCAACATCTAAGGGGCTGCCACAAAGAAGAAGGAATCAAAGCACCTGAAGGCAGGACAAGAAGCACTAGATGGAAATTAATCAAGGGAAGAACCAACCTAGAATTACAGAGAAATTTCCCAACCGTTAGAACAATTCACCAGTGGAACTGCTTACCTCCAGAAGTTGTGGATGTTCTAACACTGGAAGTTTTTAAGAAGAGATTGGACAACAATTTGTATGAAATGATGTAGGGTCTCCTGTTTGAGTCAGGAGGGCTAAAAGACCTCAAAGGCTCCTTCCAACTCTTATTCTGTTTTTTTTAATGGGTTTTTATTCAAGAAAAAAATATTTTAAAAAGATAATCACATTCTCACATTTTACAGTGTTTTCATAAAGTGTACATCTTTATTAGTGTTAATTGAAATAATTTACTAAAAAAATATCTTAAATCTAATTACTAATTTCTTATCGATGTTATTAATATGTCGTGATACATTGTTTGTTTTTCTATGTTACTACACTACTACACCTATATACATAGCAATACTATACATATATACATAGCTATACATTTATCCTTATTTCTGTTGTTCCATGATATTTCTTTAATCATTTTCACTAAACATCTTTATTTCCTTTTCATTTAGCCATTTGTACCATGTATTCCATGTTGTAAAAAATTCTCCCTCTTCCTTGTTTTTTAATATCATAGTTAATCTAATCATTTCTGCACATTGGTAAATTTTGTTGATTACTACTAAATCGATGGGTACCATTGTTAATTTCCAATTTTGGGCAAAGGCTATTCTTGCTGCTGTGATTATGTGTAGTATTAGATGCTGTTGTTTTTTACTCCATGACAGTTCTGATATTCCCAATAAGAAGGTCTCTGGATTGAGTTTGATCTTTAATTTTGTCATTTCTTCCAACCATCCCTGTATCTTAGACTAGTATTTTCGAGCTTTGGGGCATGTCCACCACATGTGAAAATATGTTCCTTGGCTATGATTGCACTTCCAGCATTTGGGTGACATATTGGGAAACATTTTGCCAATCTTGCCGGTGGAAGGTGCCAGCAGTAGAACGTTTTATAGATATTTTCTTGATATGATACTGATAACATTAATTTATAGTTGGTTTGCCATATTCATTCTCATTGTTCTAAGTGGATGTTATGACCGCAATTTTACCCCATATTATCATATTATCCTTAACCGTTTCCTCTTCCATTTTAAATTCCAATAAGCAATTGTATAATTTAGTAATCATTTTTTTCACTTCCTTGCAATATTTTGTCTAGTTCCTGTTCTTTGTTGTAAAATCCAAATTGTTCCTTGTCTTTTTTATGTTTTATTTGAATTTGGAGGTACGGCCACCACCCAATTGCACTTCCTTGTGTTTTAAGTTGTATCTGTGTTTTCAGATCACCTTCATCTGTTATGAGTTCTTTGTATTTTACTGTTTTATTCAGATCCATGGCATTAGGATATATTAATGCCTCCATTGGAGATAGCCAGAGAGATATTTTCACATAATGGGGTTTTTATTGCCTCCAATACACATAATAGAGCATCTCTTATCCAATGTTTTTGAAAGTAACTATGGGTTCTGTTTTTCCCATCCCAAAGAAACGTGTGGCAGGCAAACTGTAGATCGAAACCTTCCATTGTAAATATTCTTTTGTCCTTCAAATTAATCCAATCCTTAATCCAAGTACTCGCTGCAGCTTGGTAATATAGCTTGAAGTCTGGAAGGGACAGTCCTCCCTTGTTTTTAGTATTCTGCATTAATTTATATTTTACTCTTGCTTTTTTCTTTTGCCAAATAAATTTACTAATTATTCTGTTCAGGTCTTTGAAAAAAAATTTCTCCAGTTTGACTGGCACGGTTTGAAAGAGATACAATTTTGGTAATACATTGTTTTTAATGGTGGCTATCCTTCCTGTTAGGAATAGAAGTTACCTAACAGGTATTTGGGTTAGAAATATATAAACCAGGATAAACATTTTTGAACTATGTCTTTAAGAGATTGCAAAAACTGCAGTTGGGTGTGGTTTTATCAAACGGCCATAAGATGGAGCCAGAAACCTGGCTTGTCTTAGTCTGAGTCTCAGAAGAGAGTGTGAGTGTATCTTTGTTTCCTTCTGTTGCAAAATATTGCTGTTCCTCCATTTTCCCCAACAGACTGATATTACTGGATTTAATGTAAGTCTGATACTGAACTGTTTTTGACAATGGAATTTGATATTTGGATTATCCCTGGATTGAAAACTGACTGATTTACTTGTGAATGACTTTGGACTGCCTATTTTGGACTTTGTTTAAACTTTTCTGGAAGTAAAAACCTACATTTACTGTACGGTGTATCTGTGTACTGTGTGTGTATTATTCAAACACTACTCTCTATACGTCTCCCTGTATGCACTCATTCTCCTAATGGGGAATTACCTCAATACTGGTTCTGGGCCCAGGCCATACCAGGCTCAGATAACTGAGAGTGAGTGTGAATACACAGTACTGTATACAGACAGCTGTTTATTGTTTAATTGTGGTTTACTATCCTGATAAAGATGGCACAAGTCACTTCAACATGTCTATCACTGAAAACCCAGTTGGATGAAACAAACTATGTTTCCTGGTCTATGAAATGCAGTCTACTTCTGCGTAGAGAAGGTTTATGGAATGTAGTTCAAAATCCACCACATGTAAATGCTTGGGATCCAGAAAATGAGGATGATGCCAAGAAGCTTGCTGACTTTAAAAAGAACAACGAATGAGCTCTTTGTATAATTGGACTAACACTGAGTGATCAGCAGCTAGTCCATATTCGTGGAGAAGAGTCTGCTGCTAAATGTTGGGAGAATTTGAAGAGGATTTATGTTTGTGACAGTGGAGGTGCACACATACATCTTATACATAAACTGTTTAGAGCACGTCTTATGAAAGGTGGAGATATGTTAGCTCATTTGCATTTCATGAAAAGAACTTTTCAAGAGCTACATGAAAAAGAACTGATATTTTCAGAGCTGCATCAAGTTTACATCATTCTGTCCTCGTTGGATGAAAGTTATGATGATTATGTATCTTCACTGGAAGTACTGCCCAGAGATAAACTGACATGAACTGACATAACTGGAAGGTTGCTTGAAGAAGCAAGAAGATGGCTAGATAGAGACCAACTGAGAAAGGAACAACCACAAGAAGAGAATTTGTCTTCAACTGCCTATAATGTTAGGAAATGTTTTTCTTGTGGGGCTAGGGGACATGTAGCTAAATTCTGTAAAAAGAGAAAACAACAGAATACTGGCAAACACCAGAAGGCCAAGAAGAATTTTAGTTTAGCAATGTCTAGCAATTCAAATGTAAACAATGATTTGTGGGTTGTTGATAGTGGAACATCACAATGCATTATTAAAGATAGAAACAGGTTTGTAAAGATGTCCACGAGTAAAGAACATGTATCACTGGCAAATGGATAGAAAATGAAAGCATCAGGTGAAGGTACTGCATATTGTTCTTGTATAAATGAACATTTAACCATGCTATATGAACCTAAACTGAAATTTAATTTGCTATCAGTAGGGGCTTTAGTTAATCTTGGTTATGTAGTAACCTTTAGGGGAGATAACTGCATAATAGAGAAAGAGGGTAAAAGTGTTACTGCTATTTTAAAAAAATGATTTATATGTAATACATGATGATCAGCTGAAGATGGCTAACTCAGTTTATAACAATGTTAAGCCACATGATGAATGTATACATTTACTACATAGATGTCTACTGCACATTAATTTCAAAATGCTCAAACAAACTGTTGAATTGTCAGAGGTAGTAAAATTGAAACCCTGTAGCAAGTATTTAAACTGTAATGCTTGTAATCAAGAAAAGAGTAAGGTTACTCCTGCAAACAGACTTAATGGGTTTAAGACAAAAGAACCTTAAGAGGTTGTGTTTGCTGACATAATTGGTCCTAAGAAACCCAGTTTAGGAGGTGCCTGTTATATTTTGAGTATCATGGACCATTACTCACGGTATGGTTTCTGCTATCTTATGAAAAACAAAACAGAAACATTCCAACATTTCTTTAATTGGCTAAGGTTTGCTGAGAGAAAAATGAAAAGTAACGTAATGACTTTAGTAACTGATAATGGGACTGAGTTTGTTAACAAAAGATTCCAAAATATGTTAAAATTGGCTGATGTTGAGCATAAACGTTCTGCACCTTACAGACCATAACATAACTCATTTATAGAACGAAGAGGACAAACATTACAAGCCATGGCTCGCACTATGTTATCTGATTCAGGTTTACCTGAAACACTGTGCAGTGAAGCCATAATTTGTAATAACCATGTTTTGAACAATGTAGTTAATACAACAACTGGAGAATTGCCATTCACTCGTTGGCATGGCAGAAAAGTAAATTTAAGTTACCTACACACATTTGGAGCTCCAGCATGGGTGTATATTCCCTCACAAGTAAGACTGAAAGGGCAACATAGAACTAAGAAGTTACTTTTTGTGGGTTATGAGGCCAACCACAGATCATTTAGATTTTGGGATCAAGGCACAGCTCATGTTTATTGTAGTGCTAGTGCAAAATTTCTTGAGCACGTTGGGTGGGATAAACTGGAACAGGAATCCAGCAATTATATTATTATTGACACCCAAATAGTCCCTAAGGATAAAATCAGTACACCTCAAATAGCCATTATAGAGGAAGAACAGGAGGAAGTAGTAGAACAAGCACAGGAAGAAATAGAAGAACAGGAGCAGGTGGCACAGGAAAGTCCACCAGTAAGTCCTGTATTACCAAGACGTTCAACCCAAGTAACATGACCACCTAATAGATATCAGGCTAGTGTTGTATGCCAAGTGAATACAGTTCCAAGTAATTATAGTCAACTAAAACTGTATCCTGTTAAGAATCAGGCTGCTTGGCAGAAAGCAATGGATAAGGAACTGGAATCATTAAAAAGACTGGAGGTATATGAAAATGTTAAGTTACCACCAGATAAACATGCCATAGGATGCAAATGGATATTTAAACTGAAGACAGATGTAGATGGACCCAGAAAGCCAGGTTAGTAGCACAAGGGTTTAATCAGACAGCAAATGACTATGATGAGGTGTTTGCACCTAGTCTGAAGGCTACTACATTAAAGGCAGCATTAGTGTGAGAAGCTGAGAAATATATTATAAATCATTTGGATGTAGAGACGGCATATCTGCATGCACCGTCGCAACACACTATATATTTAAAGAAACCTTTAGGTCTCAAAAATGATAATACTGATAAGAATGATTGCTGGAAATTGAAAAAGAATCTTTATGGTTTGAAACAATCTGGATATGAGTGGAATCAATGTATAGTTAAAGAATTAACTAAGATAAGTTTTGTAGCTGGCATGGCTGATCCATGTTTGTTTAAAAGAGAAAGTGATGGTATAGTTTCATTCTTACTATTATTTATTGATGACATAGCATTAATCACCAAAACTGAACAAGAAGCTACTGAGATACTTTCACTATTAGAAAAGAAATTTAAGGTAAAGCAGTTAGGAGAAATCAAACAATATCTTGGTTTAAAGATAGATAGAACTAGGGGAGGATACAAGATCTCACAGGCAGAAAAAATTAACCAATTACTAAAAAGTTTAAAAATGGAACTTTGTAAGCCGGCTAAGACACCAATGAGCCAGGAGTTTAGCCATATTGATGTACAAAGTCCTGTTTTTGATAAGAACATTTATCAGTCCTTGATTAGTAGTTTATCTTCTCTCAGTAATTGGTCAAGGCCAGATACTGCATACAGTGTTAATCAATTAGCAGGATTTAATGCTGAGGCAACTGAAAGGCACTGGCAAGCTGCTAAAAGTGTATTAAGATATCTGAAACAGACAATGCATTATGCATTGTATTTGGAGCCAAAAGATGAACTGAATTTGACTGCATATGCTGATGCAAGTTTTGCTACAGACATAAATACATGAAAATCTACATCGGGTACTGTTGTATTATTGGGAAAAGCATTGATTGGATGGAGATCTATTAGACAGAAACATCTGAGTTTGTCAACAATGGAGGCTGAATTCTTATGTTTGTCTTTATTATGTACAGATTTAGTTTTGTATAAGCAATTATTAATTGATATGGGAATTAATGTAAAATATCCTATTGTAGTTTACGAAGATAACCAATCAGCAATACAGATGGCTTCAAATATTGCTGTTAAACAAGAACAAAACACACAGATTTAAGATATTTAAATGTGAGACAATGTGTGCAAAGTAAAATGATTAAGCTGGAATACTGTATATCAGAAAACAATATAGCAGATCATTTTACAAAGGCTCAAGGCTCTATAAAGCATAAGGCATGCTGTGAAGATTATGGACTTAGAATGTAAGGTTGTATGTATTATCTTACCCAAAAGGGGAGAATGTTAGGAATAGAATTTACCTAACAGGTATTTGGGTTAGAAATATATAAACCAGGATAAACATTTTTGTACTATGTCTTTAAGAGATTGCAAAAACTGCAATTGGGTGTGGTTTTATCAAATGGCCATAAGATGGAGCCAGAAACCTGGCTTGTCTTAGTCTGAGTCTCAGAAGAGAGTGTGAGTGTATCTTTGTTTCCTTCTATTGCAAAATATTGCTGTTCCTCCATTTTTCCCAACAGACTGATATTACTGGATTTAATGTAAGTCTGATACTGAACTGTTTTTGACAATGGAATTTGATATTTGGGTTATCCCTGGATTGAAAACTGACTGATTTACTTGTGAATGACTTTGGACTGCCTATTTTGGATTTTGCTTAAACCTTTCTGGAAGTAAAAACCTACATTTACTGTACAGTGTATCTGTGTACTGTGTGTGTATTATTCAAACACTACTCTCTATACGTCTCCCTGTATGCACTCATTCTCCTAATGGGGAATTACCTCAACACTTCCCATCCAGGAGATTTGTAGGCTTTCCCATCTGTCTAGGTCTTTCTGTATCTGATCTATTAATTTGTCGTAGCTATCAGCCTTTATTGTAGAACACTTCGCTGTGAGCCAAATTCCTAGATATTTTATTTTGTTTGTTGTCTGAATCCCTAGTTCTCTTGTCAATTCCTCATTTTGCCTTTTAGTACAATTTTCTGTTAGTCTTCTCTTTATTAATTTTAAGTCCTGCTACTTTGCCAAATGCCTCAATTTCTTGTAGTAAGTTTTTGCTTGACTCTTTTGGGTCCTCCAGTATAAAAACCATGTTAACAGTGAACGCTTACAGTTTTTATGTTTCCTGTTTGATTGTTAGCCCTTGAATATTTCGGTTTTTCCTTATCTGCGTTAACAGTACTTCCACTGATAGAACATATCGTAATGGGGCAAGTGGACATCCTGTCTCATTCCTTTGCATATTTTATATTATCTGTGGTTTCTCCATTGATTACTATTTTTGCATTTTGTATTGAGTATATTGTTTTAATTAGTCCTGTAAATTTTTCATACTGGATATTTGCTCAACCAGAAATTGCCAGTTTAAATTGTCAAATGCCTTCTGGGCATCTAGAAATATTAACGCCATCTGGCTGTTTGATTTGGTTTCATAATACTCTGTTATTCTGTTAAATGTCAAATCAAGGCATCAGCAGAAATGAATCCTTTCTTCTACCTGCAAATCAACTGGGAAGGAAAGAGACAGAAGGGAGTGAGATTATGCTTAGATGTTATATGTGAATGTAATCACAATAAAATTGTTAGGTATTACATTTGAAGGTGAGTACTGTTATTGAATTGCTGAATATAAAATTTGGCAAATTCCATTGACTTGTGCCTTGCAGATATTGTTATACTAAATCTTTAAGCATTTCTTAGTTCTTGATAAGAGCTAAAGAGGCTTATATTCAAATAAAATTCATAGTAAAATGAGCAAATAAAATATCCTGCATATTCTTCTAACCGAGGCTTATTGAAATTGACAAAGAGTGTTTGCTTTCAAAAGTTATTTCAGGGGAAAGGTGATTTTGGAGAAATGCTCTTAGGTTGGAGTGTGACATTCTTGTACTTATTTTAAAAGAAAGAAACATGTTGACAATTTTAAAATATGAGCCTCTAATATTTAAGACTAGGAATTTACTTACTGAAATTTCAGTAATTCCTCTAATTCTACATTTGATAATCTGCACAATTATTCATTTAAATTATTATGATTATCCACCCCCCCTTTCTCATTTATTAAAGTACTGGGCCATTTCCTTAAGTTTAGGTGAGATGTATTAAGTATTGCAATACAAGCGATCTTGAATTAAAGCAATGTCATACATGAACTGAAAGACAGTTTATTTTTCACAAACAGCTTTGTAGAATTTGTGATTGGCAATCTTCCTCGATCTGTTATCTTAATGATGCAATCAGGGATCAATGCTTACTGAATAAAATGATAAAATCTGTAGTCTCTGATCTTAGAACAGGGGTGTCAAACTCATGGCCCATGGGCCAGATGCGTCACCCACTGGCCATATCCACCCCCATTTTGGGGAGAAAAGTCACAATACATCACGTGATGACAACATGACAACACGAGTTTGACATCCCTGCCTTAGAAGATACTAAGTAAGGGAGGCCTTCAGAGTTCAGTATATGTGGAGCTGTACATCTGTCTATAATGAACATGACACTGTGGGACACTAGACAAGCATTCTGCTTGCTACATGCTATCTAAAGGCCCTGTCACACTGGCTGACGGATGCAAAAGGTTTGTAAAAAGGACACAGTAGATGAGAAAAATGTTCCATCCGTTGTTATCTGCTCTCAAAAGGGGCAAAAATTTGCATAACCAGAGCGGACAACACGGAAAGGAATGGACGGGGGGAGGATGTAGGGCGGATGGAAAGCGGATGCTCCACGGAAGCCTAGCGGATGGAAGCGGATGAAAGCGGATGGCACACCCGCAAGGCTTCTGGGGGAGCGCAGCAAAGCGGACGTGGAATGGATACAACGGATGCAGAGCGGACACCGAGCGGATGAAGCGGATGCAGAGCGGAAGCCTAGCGGATGCCTAGCGTTCACTGCGCATGCCGGGAGGATGCATTGCGTCAGCCCTGAGGATATAAAGGGAAGCAGATCCCAAGCAGGTCAACATTCAGAGGAAAGATCTGCTTCCAGACACAGCCTGCCTGCCTGCCAGCCTGCCAGCCAGCCAGCAACCCCACAACCATGGGTATGAAGAGAAAGCCTCAGCCATCTGCTGCCAGCCCTGGCAAGAGGGACAGGGCCACCCTCCCACCCCCTGGCCCTCACTCTGCTTCTGCTGGGGCTTCTGCAGCCCGGGCTCACTCTTCTGGTGCTGGGGCTTCTGCTGATACTGCTTCTGGAGGAGCTGATGCTGATGCTGCTTCTGGTGGTGGTGCTTCTGCTGGTGCTTACTCTGCTGAAGCTGCTTCTGGCGGTGGTGCTTTTGCTGGTGCTTACTCTGCTGATGCTGCTTCTGGTGGTGGTGCTTCTGCTGGTGCTTACTCTGCTGATGCTGCTCCTGGTGCTGGTGCTTCTGCTGGTGCTTACTCTGCTGGCGCTGCTCCTGGTCCTGCTGGTCCTGCTGGTGCTCCTGGCCTTGGTGGTGCTCCTGGTCCTGCTGGTCCTGCTGGTGCTCCTGGTCCTACTGGTGCTCCTGGTCCTGCTGGTGCTGCTGGTGCTGCTGGCGCTGCTGGTGCTTAATCTGCTGCTGCTGATCCTGGTCCTGCTGGTCCTGCTGGTGCTGCTGCTGGTGGTGGTGGTGGTGGTGGTGGTGTGGAGGAACAACCCCTACAACCTGGAAGCCCCTCTGATGAGGGCCCATGTGATCCTGCCAAAGGGAGGAAGAGGCAGACGCGAGAACGGGAGAGGAGGCAATACACCATAGAAGAGGAACATGAGGATGAGGTGCTGGAGTGGCTGAGAGAGAACGAGTATCTATGGCGAAAGGGACACAGGCTCTATAGGGACACCAAAAGGAAGCAGGCTGCTTGGAGAGAGAAGGCGGAGAGCCTGGGCTACACTTCGGAGGTGCTCCTTGGCTGGTGGAAGCACATGAACACCTGGTACGGGAAGCTGCACCTCAAGAAATCTGGCCAGGCCGCGGTCAAGCTGATGGACAGAGAGAACTACATCGTGGCCAAGTGCAGCTTCCTGGAGGGTGAGATCCACCACCGAGGAGCAGCCCCTCTCACAACCCTCTCTCTCAGGCAGCCTGCTGAGAGTCAGTCCTCTTCCAGCAGAGAGTCAGCTCCTGTGTCCAGGCAGGAATCTGTGGAGCATGCCACAATGGAGACCCCCCCCGACAGCTGTACTACCCGTGGCGGAGCGCATGGAGGACCCCCTGACACAGTGGGAGAAAGGAGATGGCACTTCCACCACAGCCCAACCCGCATCCACCCCCAGCTCCACCTCCACAGAAAGGCAGAGAGGCAAACTGGAGGGAGAGAGCCACACTGTCCTGCGAGAGATAAGAGACACCATCAGGAGCAGCATAGATCTCCTCTCTCAGCTGGTACACAATGACTCCTCATCCTCCAACCACAAGCCCTTCCTCACCTATGTGAACCAGACCCTCATGGACATGGCGGAACCCCAGTACCAGGTGGTGAAGGACAGGATCACCGATCTTCTTCACAACCCTCCAGACCCAGATGAACCTGTTCCCACCCAGTCCAGGTCTGCTTCTCCACCCCAGGTGATGTCACTCCCATTCCAAGGCTTTCCACAGGCCCTCACCAACCAAGGCTACGGCTACCAGGAGGTCCAGCAGCACAGGCAGCAGCCCTTCCCAGTCCAGGCACATGTTCATCGGATGCCACCGGTGCCACTGATGCCACTGATGCCACCCATGCCACCGATGCCACCCACATCACCGATGCCACCCACACCACCGATGCCACCGATGCCACAGATGCCACCGACGCCAGTCCTCACCCAGCTGTAGACCAGACAGCCCCACTACACTGCTCCTTCCTCCACCCCACCGCCAAGCCCGGCCTCAGTACATCTGTCATCGGTACTGGGGCTGACACCCCATGTCATGGAGGAAGGGGCTCTCAACATCACGGGGCTGAGCCAGCTGTCTGAGAGCTTCCTCAACACACCGTCCCCTGTTGTCCTCTCGGGGCCAGGCACCCCAGTGATGCCTCAGACCAGCACTCCAGCAGCAGCCACCTCCACAGCACCTGGACCCTTCACCCCTGAGACTGGACATGCCTCCTAGTGACCAAGAAGAGTGCCAGAGACTGGGTGGCTACCTGTTGACTTTATTTTTGCTTTGGACACTTGACTTGGGTCATTTTTCTTTTACAGCTTGTTATTAATAAAGATTATCTTTGCTTCACACACTTGCTTCATTTATTTTTTTCAATAAAGTCTTGGTGGAAACTTTTAGAAATGGTTTAACCTTTGCATGCTTGTGGGATGGGTTAAGATAGCAGTGGGATGGGCAGGGATACCTTTGGGATGGGTTAAGATACCTGTGGGATGGGCAGGGATACCTTTGGGATGGGTAATAGCTGTGGGATAGATAAACCTCCAGTGCAAGCATGGTGGGACTGTATGGTCCACCCTCCCAAGTGCCACACCTTTGGCCCTTCATTATCAATACCAATGTAAGCATTGATCCACACATTTGAACATAAACACAACTCTTTATTAAATGCCCTGTTCATTGTAGGCCCACCCAACATACATGGCCCAATCTCATCAGTGTGATGAGACAGGCTGAAGGAAGCATCCATTAATCATCTATCTTCCTGTCTTGCCACTCCACTGCTCCAGCTGGGGAGTTGCACCAGTGTTTCAGGAGGTTGCGCTGCTTCTTCCCTTCCTGTGAGGCTCTGTTTGGGCCTTGCACATCCTCAGTGTCTATCAGGTTTCGGCCTTGCCTCCATTCCCCAGGCTCCATATCCCCATTGCCTTGTTGGAGGTCCACGAGCCTGCTCTGCAAGACTGGGTAGCGGGTGCACATGAGATTGTGCAGGATGCAGCAAGCTTCCACGATCCTCCTCACAGTCTCTGGGCGATGCTGCATGGTGGTGAGAAGTACCTGGAATGCCAAAGGTGTTCTCCACCACTCGCCTTGCCCTGGACAGCCTGTAGTTGAAGATCCTCTCTTCATGGGTGAGGCATCTGGAGGTGTAGGGCTTCATGAGGTAGGTTGTGAGGGAGAAGGCGTCATTCCCCATGATGAAGTAAGAGTCAGTGCCACCTTGAGCCCAGGGTCCAGGCTGGGCCGGAAGTTGGTGCTCTGCTTGGTCAATCTGGGTGTCAACCACTCCCCAACTTGGTCAAACATGGCTGGAAGCATCCTCATGAAGTTCTGGAATGCACAAGTGTCTTTGTTCCTCAGCTCCACCATCAGCTTGTTGTACAGTCTGTACTCTGCTCTTCTCCCGATCCATCTTCGGACCCAGAGGCTTCTTGGCCGCCTCCTTTTCTTCCCGTAGAACAGTTGAAAGAGCCTGTAGATGGCTTCGCATTGTTGCAGAATGATGGTGGCTACCAAAAGGAGTGTGTTACGATCCATGGTGGAGATGACTGGATGCTGTGGAAGAGCAAGAGCCAGATGAAGGCTGCAGAGGTCTGCATAGCAGGGCTGTTGGACTGAAAGTGAGATCCAGGTGAGTTCCTCCCCCTTTTTATAGGCAATATAGGTTTTCCCCTATGTGTCCTTTTGCATCCTCTAGGCATTCTCTAGACATCCTTAATATCCGAGATACATCCCCTCTGCGAACGTTTTTTCCATTTTAAATCCTTTGTTTGCAAGCTGCATCCACTTTCATCCTTTCTCCGTCCGTGCTACTAATGCTTTGTGTCCGTTCCGCGTCCGTTTCGCTTCCTCCCTGTGTCTGCTTTCTGCTGGAGCGGAATTGAGTTGCCCGGATGCGCAGTGGATGCCTAGCGGATGTAGCGGACGCATAACGGATGACGACGGATGTAGAACGGATGTTCCCTGTATGCGTAGCGGATGCAGAATGGACGCATTGGATACATTTTCCGCTCAAAACGTTTTGAGCAGCTCAAAAAATTTTGAGCGGATGGAACCTCAGTCGATGGATGCTGGACGGATAGAGAGGAAGAAAAACGGACGCAGTGGGTACAGAACGGATGCATTGCGTTAACCAACGGATGGCAAGTGTTTCTCTCCGTTTTACATCCTCTTTCCATCCGTTGGTGCAGTGTGACATTGGCTTAAAACATAAAGCTGCAGTACTTTAGCTCATTAGATAGATACCCTGTTTGTGCACATCATTTGTTAGTAAATAGAAGTAATTGATGGGTTACTTACATCAACACTGAAAACAGACACCAGCCAATCATCTTTAACATGGTTCGCTATGAATTGACTTATTTGCCTTTTAGCCTTTATATTCAACATGAAATTTGTGAAATATTGTTGAGGAAATAAGAGGTGTAAATATATTGACAGAAGATTATTTTCATTGCTCTCATAGAGAACCAGTTTCATTTTATCCTTTCATGCAACTTTGTTTAACATCTGGTAAAAAGTTGACAAAGCAATGGAGAATTTGTAATTATTTCTACTGTTTGTATGGAGATAAATGTTTCTGGGGGTTTCTCCTCTGATGTCTTATTTGAGGGATAAGACATCTTAGTGAACATTTGGCTTTTAAAACTATTTCTATCTAGTTGCTAAGCTGTCCATGCATGCATGCATCCATCCATTCATTTATATGGCCACCGTTTGTACCAAAGTGACTAGGTGGCTAACAAGAATGAAAGTACTATATAAAACTATTGTTCCCAGTTAACTTATTGCAACCCAAAATATACAAAACTTGCAGTGATCAGGAACAGATGTTAAAAGAATATCCTCAGAGGAGATTAAAAGTAAGTGTACACTTTAAATCTCAGCCTCATTTACTAGTGTACTTAAAGAGCACCTATGCAAAATATTTTCACCAAATTTTTTTTGAGGAAAACATAGATTTTTCTCTTTATTTTCCTGTTCCTTTTTACATTTTTGAAGCATTCAATCAAATCCTTTCTCTTCAATAAAGTAAATTTTGTAGATATCTCGAAAAGGACAGTTTAAATGAAGATAAAATACCACAGAAGGAGCCTCTTGGGAAGTGCCAAGTAACTAATATGGCCACAAAGCATTCCCTTTTTAATGCAAAAGTATACTTACAGGAATTTATTTTCGACAGTCTTGTTTAGGCTTTAATATTTTATTTTCTCTTTTGACAGTGTCCATTTATCTTAAAACACTATAACCAGATTCCAAATTTGCCTTTCTTTGTTGAAACTGCATTGAATATTATTGTATAGACTCACTAAAAAATCGTATTCATGATTGCAGAAGAATTCAGAGAACCACAGAATGATAGAGTTGGACCTAATGGCTTGTGTCCAAACCTGTGCTCAATTCAGGGATGACAGCCTTATAGCTATCTAGCCTTCAATACATACAATGGTGAGCCAATCAGCACTATAGATAATTGGTTGCATTATCATATGAAAGTGCTTGTACTGTTGGGGAGGGGTGTCTTTCACTTTGAAACATTCACTTTGGAATCCTCCCTACCAGTGGAGGGATTCAAATTGGTTTACCAACGGTTCGGTGGGCGTGGCTTGGTGGGTGTGCTTTGTGCATGCATGCGCACTTTGAATGCTTGGGAGGCCAAAGTGCTTTGCATGCGTGCAGAGGCTTTCCTACTGACCTTCTCCTGCACTCCTGCGTTCTTCCTGTCTCTTAGCAGCTGACGTGTGGCAATCCGCTGTGCCACACGATGCAGCTGAGCATCAAAAGCAGGAAATAAAGGTCAGTATGGTGCTAGGACGGGCGGGAGGCCCCAGCAGCTGATCTTCTGGTTCATTTCCAGATGATCTTCAGAGCTACCAGTTTGGCCGAACTGAACCTAACCGGTAAAACACGATAACCAGATTCCAAATTAGCCTTTCTTTGTTGAAACTGCATTGAATATTATTGCATAGACTCGCTAAAAAATCGTATTCATGATTGCAGAAGAATTTAGAGAACCACAGAATGATAGAGTTGGACCTAATGGCTTGTGTCCAAACCTGTGCTCAATTCAGGGATCCTGAATCCAACTCCTACTTCCTAATATTCTGTGTTCTGAAGTCTGGGAATGCTAGAATATAAGTCTTGATCTTCTGTGGAGCATTATGTTCTCATATTCTCAATGATTTTTTTTCTACAGCTAGCTTTTTCCATCAAACTCTCTTGAAAGACCTAATCTCTTATTCAGCTCCATTATCTTTCTCTCAGCCTGTTTTAATTGATTCAAATCCTTCTTAAAGTATGTTGTGCAAAACTGGGCAAGTGGGCATAGTATTTAAAGTGGGGTCTGACCAATGCAGATTTATAGAGGAATTGTCATCCTGTGACTTGGAAACTCACATTCTGTTGTAGCAAAAAAATTTTACCAGCCAGATCACACTGCTGATTCATATTTATGTAGTGAAGCATTTACAACTTCAAGATCCTTTTCACAACTATTATCTCCATCCAATTATTATCTGTCCTGTATCCCTAGGTTTAATTAATTTTTCCTAAATGAAGAACTTCACATTTGTCTGTATTAAATTTTATTCTGATTTTTTCCAGTCCACTTATCTTAACATTTTAAGATCATTTTAAATGTTCTGTCTTGTAGAGAATTAAGTATCCTATTCAGTTTGTGTCATCCTATAGATGTGATAAGCATTTCTCCATCTCCACTTCGTATCATTAATGTAAATGTTGAAATATATTAATACTGAGATCAAACCTTCAGCAAGGAATCATCAATGAGTACTTTCCATGGATGACTTCATGCCAACAATGCATCTAATTTATAGATGTACCATCGAAGTTATACTTTAGCCTTCTAACAGAGAATCATGAGATACTTCAAGTCCTTTGATGAACTCATGCTATATGTGCATTATTCACATAATATACTAAGGAACTTACCTGATCTAAAACTGAAAAAAAAAATAGTTAGCAAGATTTGTTCCTGACAAATCTGTGCTGATTCTAGTAATCCCTGCTTGATACTTACAAATTATTTGCTTTATGACCTGTTCTAAAGTGATATTTCCCAGTTAATACTGTCAGACTGGCTGATCTATCATTTCCTGGAGCCATCTTTCTCTTTTTTGAAAATAAGGACATTATCTGGTGCTTCCTCCAGGATGTTCCAAAGATTATGAATACAGTTTTTGTCAGCCCATTCCCTATTCTAGGATGCTATATGTCTGGCCCTGAAGATGTCAATTCATTCAAGGAGAATAAGCTCTTTCAGCCTACTCTTCAAAACTGACAGATGGAATGCTTATCCTCTTCTCAGAGAAGATTGAGCTGAAATAGGAGCCTATCTGTTGCTCTTTTTTTTTTTTTTTGCAATTTTCAGTGAGTTGCTGATAATTTGTATTGTTTTTTTTCTTTGGAACACAACTGCAAAAAGAAAAATTAATATCCTTCGTCTATCATACCTCATTCTAAACTTAGCTTTCCTGAGAGTGCCTCTAACTAAGTCCTGTTCCTTAGTAATCTGGCCTCATTCCGGTGATGGGATTCAAACATTTTTACCACCGATTCATGGGTGTGGCTTGGTGGGCGTGCTTTGTGCATGTGCACATGCTTTCCATACACATGAGCTTTGCGCAGGTGCAGACGCATTTCCAACTCACCTCCTTCAAGCCTGCACTCTCCTGGTCACTTCAGCAGCTGTCGCGCAGCACTCTTCTGTGCTGCGCAAAGCAGCTGCGCTTTAAAAACAGAAGAAAAAGGTGAGTATGAGAGCCCAGAAAGGCAGCCCCAACAGCAGAGTGGCAGAGAGAATCAGTTCAGTCTCTGCTGCTCATCACCACTACCGGCTCGGCAGAACCGGGCCGAACCGATAGCATACCACCACTGCTTCATTCCTCCCCTAATGTAGATCCTTCTTCATTTGTATATTATACATTTAAACTTCATTCAGCCATACTGAGCTCTTCAACTTATTTTTTCACATTTTTCCCCCAAGTGGTATTGTTTTTAATATCAGCAGGAACTTCTGCCTCTCTTAGAGTTCTTTTCCCATTAGTTTCTCTTGCCTCAGGGAAGTAATCCTTACCCGCTGTTTATTAAAACCTACATTTTTGAAGTCTGAGGTAAGGGTCTCATTAGACACAGTTAATACAAAGCGTGAGCAGTTGTTCTGCTTCTTACTTTTTATCTACAAGGTCTTCTCAATTGGCTAGCAATAAATTAAAGACAGCTAATTCATTTTGCCTTCATCTGAAGAATGTTGTGAACAAGATAGGCCAGGCATTTTACTGAAGAACAATGCTTACCTCTCCACTGAGGTAAGGAAATTAATGCCCCCTCCACCACCACTATTTCATGACTTTTTGAGAGACCTGCAGCATGCTTTTAGAAAGCATAGCTTACACATTTTAACCACATATAGTTTATTATATTCATCAGATAAACAAAACAAAGGTTTAAAAAGAAAATATTTCGACTCCCATCTTCAGCTGATCTAAAATAAGATGTGGGTACTCATGAATGCCAATATACTTGTGATTACAACTGGAGGTATCCACTGGACTTTCTGTTCCAGTTGACATTTTACAGTTTAAAAAAAAAATCAAATTACGAAATCAGCAGATTGGAAAGCAAAGTGCAAGTGTTCATTAGAACTTCATTGCAGAGAGTCCCTCTGTTCTCACCACATGTACTCATTGGTATTTTTAGAACATTTTTGAAATAGTGTGAAACAGTCTGCCCCTCCCCTACAACTTCTTTGTTTGGAAAGAAATTTTGAAAAGTATAATGATAACGGGGTAGGAAGGACTAGCACTTGGGAAGACAAAATAGAACTCTGGTAAATGATTCCATCTCCTGGCATCAGAGCACTTTAACAGGTCTCAGAATTCTAAATTGGGCCCAACCTCTCACCGTTCTCTCCCGAATGGAGGATTCTTGCACTTGCTAATATGTCAGGGGACAAACTCATGGCAGACTCAGACAGCATAGTACCTGTTGGTGTGGTGTTGCTCAGAGAAAGGATCTGTTGGGCATCCTCTCAGCTATAAATATAATTAGCAGGGCAGTGTTTTCTCAATCTGCTCTGTGTTTAGACATTATGTACAGTTAAGCTGATTCCATACTATTAACATTTATTTATTGGAGTATTTAATATCCATTTCATGACATCCAAGGCTAGAAGACCCAGGAATCAATATAAACCACAAAGATAATCAATTGGGAAAGAATATATCACCTGGATTAAAATTAGCACAGAAGATTTAGCAGTATCTCTACAGTGAAGAGAGGGAGGGCAGGAGTAAGAAGGAAGTGTTTTGTTTAAATACATGCTCCTAATATGAATGAGCTTAAAAAAGGATATCTATATAAATGCATTTGCATGGATAGATCCAGTGCATGTAATATAAAGAATTTTAGCTTTAGCATTCCTCCTCATCCCTCCTTTGTAGAAATAAAATAAGGAGCAAAGTTACACTTTTCTAAAGTGTCGAATAGAATGTTGTCAGAAGACATTCATATAAAGTGACAACCAAGGTATCTCCAGGATACATATCCATCAAGGAATTGATCACATATTTCTATCCATTACCTGAATAACCAAAAACCCCACATGCTCCATAATTGTGCTGTACAGAGATTTGCCAGTGGTAAACTTGCTTACGAAATTTTAATACAGCCACTGCTTTAAATTATAGTGTTTACACTTGAGTTGCCATGCTGTCTTTTTGATGATGATGATGATGATGATGATGATGATGATGATGATGATGATGATGATAATGGTGGTATAAATAGTTTTTTTTTCTTTTCACCAGTCTTAATTTTAATTTCATCTTTTACTGACCTCAGCTTCTCTTTGCCATTCCATATACAGACCAAAGAAACTGTGCAAACAGCAGGGTTTTACTAATCTGTGGCACATAAAAAAAGAACTGTCTTCCACTTACAAGCAGAACTGTGTTAATCTCAAAATAGCTTCCACAACCTTAGAATGAACAATGGTATAATCAGTGCAGCAGGCGGGGATGCTGAAGATAGACATTTAAATATATTTTCATTTTCTTTTCCTCATTTCTTTTCTCTCTCACAAATATTACTGGAAGCAAAGCCAGGCCAAAAAAATAATAATAATCCAAATTTTGATAATTCTCTTCATGGTATATAATAATAATAATAATAATAATAATAATAATAATAATAATAATAACAACAACAACAACAACAACAACAACAACAACAACAACAACAACAACAACAAC
>BLBF01000025.1:9261676-9281542 GCA_015471245.1 Laticauda colubrina
ACAACAACAACAACAACAACAACAACAACAACAACAACAACAACAACTGAATGGCAGTAACACTATCAAGGCTATAAATACTTGTGCCATACCCATCATCAAATATACTGCTGGGATCGTAAACTGGACAGAGGCAGAGCTGGTCAGCCTGGATAGGAAAACAAGAAAACTGATGACAATACACTATGCGCTGCACCCGTGTAATGACGTTGACAGGCTATATTTGCCCAGAAAAGGATGCAACAGAGGACTTTTGCATGTTAAGTAGACAGTCGAAGAAGAGAAGCATGCTCTGGCAGATTATTTGAAAGACAGTGTTGAACCAGCTTTGATGGAGGTCAACAACAGGAAGCTGCTCAAAGTGCAGCAAACCAAGAATCAATATAGGAAAACAACATTGCAAACTCAGGCTGACAGCTGGTGTAACAAAGCACTGCATGAACAGTTCCTTGAAAAGATCCATGGAAAAGTAGATAAGGAAAAGACCTGGTTATGGCTGATCAACAGAACACTGAAGAAAAAAATAGAAGGCCTGATTCTTGCAGCCCAGAAACAAGCCATCAGAACCAATGCAATCAAAGCCAGAATAGAAAAATCTACTGATGACCCCAAATGCAGGCTCTGCAAAGTATTGGACGAAACCATCAATCACATACTGAGCTGTTGCAAGACAATCGTTCAGACTGACTACAAACAATGTCACAACACAGTCACTCAGATGGTCCACTGGAACTTGTGTCACAACTACCATCTGCCTGTGGCAAAGAACTGATGGGATCATAAGCCTGAAAAAGTGGTCGAAAATGAGCATGCAAAACTACTGTGGGACTTCCAAATATAGACTGATAAAAGTTTTGGAACACAATACCCTGGATATCATGATTGTGGTGAAGAAAAAAGTGTGAATCGTTGACATTGCCATACCTGGTGACAGCAGAATTGATGAGAAACAACTTGAAAAAGTCACCAGATATCAGGACTTGAGAATCAAACTGCAGAGACTCTGGCATAAACCAGTGCAGGTAGTTGCAGTGATAATCGGCACACTGGGTGCTGTGCCTACAGACCTAGGAAAGCACTTTAAAACAATTGGCGCTGACAAGATCACCATTGGTCAGCTGCAGAAGGCCACCTTACTGGGATCTGCTCACATAATCCACCGATACATCACGCAGTTCTAAATGCTTGGGAAGTATTTGACTAGTGATTTGTGACACGAAACCCAGCATAGTTATCTCATTTGCAGTGTACACTGTCATTTTTGTGTAGTATAATAATAAGGATAATAATGATAATAATGATAATAATGATAATAATGATAATAATGATAATAATGATAATAATGATAATAATGATAATAATGATAATAATGATAATAATGATACTATGGACTATTATTATTGGATAGACTACAAGAAAGCATTTGATTCAGTCACCCCCAGCTGGATCAAGAAATGCCTGAAAATCTTTGGTATCAGCAGCAACATTCGAAAATTCATGGAAATTTCAATGAACCTCTGGAAAACAAAGCTTATGGCTAATGGAAAAGAACTGGGTTGAAATTAAATGAGGCATCTTCCAGGGTAACTCCCTTTCACCCCTATTATTTATTCTGTCAATGCTACCACTGACAACCATTTTAAAGAAGGTGAACTGTGGATATGAACTTGCAAAGAAAGGACTGAAAATTTCACATTTGTTGTACATGGATGATTTGAAGCTGTTTGGTAAAACAAAAAGTGAACTGAATTCACTAATTGAAAGCACAAAAGAATTTAGCCAGGACATCAGCACATATTTTGGAATTGACAAATGTGCAACAATGGCAATCAAAGTAGGCAAGGTCATAGAAGATGATGGAAAGAACTTGACAATGAAGAAATGATAAAGGCAATGAAACCAGAAGCAGGCTACAATTTTAGAAGCCTCTGATTTAATGCATAAGGAATCAACTTCAGCCAAGTATATTCAAAGAATTTGCAAGATTTTAAAGTCCAAATTGAGTGGTGAAAACATCAAAAAAGTAATAAATACCTTGCTATACCTGTGATTTGATACTATGCAGGAATAATTGACTGGACCCAGATGGAGCTGGACAATTTGGACAGAAAAACAAGGAAGCTTATGACTATGAATCGTGCCTTGCATCCTAAAAGTGATGTTGATTGATTATATCTACCAAGAGCAGAGGGTGGTCGAGGTTTCCTACGAGTAAAGCAGACTGTAGAAGAAGAAAGACATAGCTTGAATGACTACATCCAGAAAAGTGAAGAGCCGATGATTAAGGAAGTACATAAAGGAGGCCTTTTGAAGACAACCAAGTCAAAAGCTGAAAACAAAAAAGTAGTAATTGAGAAGCAAATTGAAAATTGGAAAAGCAAAGCTATATATAGCCAATACCTGAAAAGTATTGAAGGCAAAGCTGACCAAAAGCTCACTTGGAATTGGCTAAAATCAGGAATACTGAAAAAAGAAACTGAAGGCCTTATTTTGGCTGCTCAAGAACAAGCCTTAGCCACAAATTGCATGAAGGCAAAGATTCAGCATGTCACCACCAACAGCAAATGCCGCCTCTGTAATGAGAAAGATGAGACTGTTGACCATTTAATCAGTGAATGCAGTAAAATTTCACAAACTGACTACTTAGAATGCCTTAACTGAATTGCTAAAATCATTCACTGGAAACTATGCCAAAAGTTTGGATTAGAGTAGAGTAACAACTACTGGGAACATTTGGTTGAGAAGGTTCTGGAGAATGAAAAAGTCAAGATCTTGTGGGACTTCAGAATTCAGATGGACAAGAACTTGGCCCACAACACACCTGACATAACAATAGTTGAAAAGAAAAAAGTTTGGTTTATTGACATTGCAATACCTGGTGATGCACGAATTGTAGATACACAGCAAGAAAAAAATTACAAAGTATTGGGACTTACAAATTGAAGTTGAATGACTTTGAAAAAAGAAATTGTGTCTTATCCCAATTGTAACTGGAGCCCTTGGAGCAATATCTAAAAGGCTGCCTTGCTATTTGGAAATTCTGAATTTATCACACTTGAATACCCTGATTCTAGAAAAGCCACCCTACTTAGAACAGCTTATATCCTCTGACGCTACCTAAACAGTTCCTAGGTCCTTGGTTAGGACTCGAGCTGTTGAGCTACCAACCAGCCCCAAAGGCTGTGAATCTCACTAAAGATTTAGCAACAACAACAACAACAACAACAACAACAACAACAATAATAATAATAATAATCATCTTTAAACCCTGTATGACAGTGTCTGTCACAGGTGGAATATTTCTATTTTTAGTTTTCAGGAAGAAAAAATGATGCTTTTTAAAAACAAGAGGCTATACGCAAAATACTTCTTATATGAATAAAGAGGCTGTTTTGGGTTTTGTATCTTCCGGAAGAAATTGCAATCCAGTATAGTTTGTGATTGAAATGGGAGAGATGGAGTTTTTACTGATTCACACCCGCCCCTCCAGTTCCCACACCATCGGGCACCTCTAGAATTTTGAGACTTGTACCGTCACAAAATGGCTGTCATACAGTGACTATGCACAAGGTGAGAGATAAATTACATAAAGGATGAATTAGCTTTCCAGGATACCATCTACTGTGCCAGTCTGAGTTTTCCAGAGTATAAGTCTATTGTTATAGTACTCCAATTTGGGTTTTGTCCAATTTATTGTTGTACTGTATTAAAATGGTTGACTCCTAACCTTACATTCTGATTGGCTAAGAAAGCCACTATAGGGATTGGTTCACTAGGAACCAATCCTAGGAGCCGCTTAAAAGGTGGCAAAACCAAACTAATGTCATTGGCTACAAGCCGGCAGGCAAGCCCCTATAAAAGGGATGCCGCGGCTTGAGCCAATGTTCCGTTTGCACTTGTAAATCAACTAATAAAGACTTTGTTGTTGGAACCCGGTTTACCTCGCGTTTATCCGAACGGAACACTGGCGACGAAGGTGGGATTATCCTAAAATGCGAGACTGTGCACGCAGCGATAAACCAGGCTAAGACGATGGCTGGAAACAACGCACCGCCCGCACCCTTCAATCCCAATGAAGAGGATTGGGAATCTTACGTAGACCATTTCCAAACGTATTTGGAAAGTAATGAGATGGAAGAGATCTCAGACCAACGGTAGAGGGCTGTCTTTTTGACGCATTGTGGGCCGACAATTTTCAAAATGGCCAAGGCATTAGCAAAGCCCAGAGATGTGAAGCAAATGACTTGGCCCGAACTCCAACGAATATTGAAGGCTCACTACGCACCAGTAGTGTCAAACCTCATCATAAGACATGAATTTTACCGAAGAGATCAGAAAGAAGGCGAGACTATTGCCGATTTCATGGCAGCCCTCCGACAACTGGGGGGAGCATGCGAGTTCCTGAACTTAGACGAAGCGATGCAAGATCGGATAGTATTGGGTTTAAGAGACTCTAACTTACAAAGCAAACTGCTTAACAAACCCAATATAACCGTAGCCGAAGCCATCGCTGAAGCTTCAGCCGCCGAAGCCGCAAAGAAATCGGCTGTCAAAATGAAGCAGATGAACGCAAACAACGACGAAACGTGTTTAATAAAAGGGAAGAAACAAATTCCAACCACTACACACCACGAAGATTTTGACGAGACGTCAGAATCTGAAGAAGAAGACGATGAGGTGCACCGCCTATACGCCAACAAAAAAGGGCGTGAAAAAAGAAATTGGCGGGAATGCGCAGGTTGCGGAGGAAACCATCCTCGAGCCGACTGCAGATTCCTTGATGCCATCTGCCGAGCTTGTAAAAAAAGGGGGCACATTGAGAAGGTCTGCAGAAATAAAAAAAACTACAGCCCAAACAGACGCAGCAACTCTCCGCCACAAACCGAGCCAAAACAAACCGAGAGAAAGTGGCAACGAAACAAACGAGCCAATAACCAGGAGAAAAAACACCAGACTTTCATTATCGGGAGCGCGCAGACGGAAAGCGGCAAGAAAGTCAAAATAATAGTGAAAATCGAAGGAAACCCCTACGAAATGGAGGTAGACTCAGGGTCCTTTTTGTCAATGGTGTCATGGGACAAAATCAAACAACTGGTCCCTAACATCAACCTAAAAAAGCTCCAGAAGCAGCGATTAACCCTAAAAGACTACCAAGGGAATCGAATCCCTGTGGTAGGTTTTGGACATTTCCGAGTCACCTATAAACACCATGATGAAGTACTGCTGTTGACAATAGTTGACCGAGACTGCCCAAGCCTCCTGGGCATCGAATGGTTCGCACCATTAGGGATCGGAATGACTGGAGTAGACCGGGTGGCTGCAACCGACTGGGAAGAAAACCTGATCCACGAATTCCAGGACATTTTCGATGGCTCACTAGGCAGGTACCAGGGGACCCCAATTTCCTTTAGCTTAGACCCCCAGGTAGCCCCTAGAAGGCTAAAAGCCAGACGAGTTCCTTTTGCACTAAAGGCAAAAATAGAGGAACAACTAAACAAATTGGTTGACCAAGGGGTTTTGGAACCTGTTGACCATGCCAGATGGGAGACGCCTATTGTAACACCAGTTAAACCTGACGGGTCGGTTCAAATCTGCGGTGACTACAAGGCTACCCTGAACCATGCACTGCAACAAAGCGCATACCCAGTGCCAGTCGTACAACACTTGTTACACTCACTTGAGGGAGGAAAAGTTTTCGCTAAATTAGATTTAGCACAAGCTTACCAACAGCTTCCAGTAGACCCCCTAACAGCGGAAGCACAAACAATAGTGACCCATAAAGGAGCGTTCAAGTGTAACAGACTCCAGTTTGGAGTAAGTGTGGCCCCAGGAGTGTTCCAAAGCCTCATGGAACGCCTACTGAATGGAATACAAGGGGTCGTGCCATATTTTGACGACATCCTAATTTCGGCCAAAAATACAAACCAATTAGAAAAAAGACTGAGAAACGTACTAACAAAATTTAGAGAATCTGGCCTGAAAGTAAAGAAAGAAAAATGCTGTTTAAGGACGGATCGCGTCGAATTTTTGGGTTATTTAATAGACGGAGAGGGTATACACCCTACCGAAAAAAAAGTCAAAGCCATTAAAGATGCACCACGACCAAGAAACAAAACCGAGTTGCAAGCATTCGTGGGACTAATAAACTTTTATAACGTATTCCTTCCCCACAAAGCAACAATAGTGGAACCGTTACACCGTTTACTGGATAAGAAAACAAATTGGACTTGGGGTCATAGAGAGCAAGAAGCTTTTCAACAAATAAAAAAATTATTAACATCAAACACCGTTCTTATCCAGTTTAACAACACACTGCCATTGATGGTGACCTGCGACGCCTCGCCATTCAGAGTCGGTGCCATCCTGAGCCACCAATTGCCAGATGGAAGAGAGGCACCCGTCGCCTATTATTCAAAGACTCTGTCTAAAACAGAACGTAACTATAGTCAACTAGACAGAGAAGCCCTAGCAATCGTCGCTGGAGTAAAACGCTTCCACGAATATTTATACGGAAGGACATTTTCAATAGTAACGGATCATAAACCGTTACTAGGAATTTTGGCGGGAAACAAGCCTACACCGAACATTTTGTCCCCGAGAATGACCAGATGGTCGGAATTCCTGGCAGCCTACTTGTATACATTAATGCATCGACCCGGAAAGCAAATCTCCCATGCAGATACATTAAGCAGATTGCCAACGGAATCTGCTTAACAACGGAAGAAGACCCGGCACCAACGATGACCACCCTACAGATTGAGACATGCCCTGAGCTACCAATATCCGCCAACAATGTCGCCAGAGCCACAGCGAAAGACCCAGTGACTGCCCGCATACTAAACTGGGTAGGTAAAGGCTGGCTGGAAAATCAAAAAACTGAACACTTTAAACCTTTCCGGACCAGACAGATTGAACTCTCTATCCAAAAGGGTTGTTTATTGTGGGGTGATCGGGTAGTCATCCCTTCTAAATTACAAACCAGGGTACTGGGTATGCTTCACGAAGGCTACCCTGGTATAGTTAAAAGGAAAAGCCTTGCTAGAAGCTATGTCTGGTGGCCGGGTATAGATAGGGACATCGAATACTGGGTAAATTCTTGCAACAAATGCCAAAAAACCGGACCCTCCCCACCACAAGCACCCATAAGGGAGTAGGAAACCCCAAGGGGCCCCTGGTCTCAAATCCACATTGATTTTGCGGGACCTACTAAAGGGAATACTTTCTTAATTGTCATGGATGCATACTCAAATTGGCTGGAAGTTGTAGTTATGCCATCCACAACAACGGAAATGGTCATTAAACAACTTGACAAACTATTCGCAACCCATGGACTACCAGATGTCCTAGTGTCCAACAACAGGCCACAATTGACAAGCCTCCAATTCGAACAACACCTAGCCGCCCTGGGGATACGCCATGCTCTAACCACGCCGGCTCACCCGGCCGCAAATGGTAGAGCAGAGAGAATGGTCAGGTTTACCAAGGAGGGTTTAGAAAGAATGGACAATGGGGATGTCCAAGATAGAATTAACCGCCTACTCACCCTCCAACATATCACACCCAGTACCGTTACCAACAAAAGCCCGGCGGAACTATTAATGGGAAGGAAACTCAGGTCAGAACTAGACAGGTTGCACCCAAATTACACACCAGAAAGACCCCCCGACTCCTCCACCCACTCAAGAACATTTGAAATAGGCAACCTAGTCTATGCAAAAAATTTCACCAGGGACCCCTTATGGCTTCCAGGCACAATAACCAAAATCACAGGCCCCCGGTCCTACCGACTAACCGTGGACGATGGCAGGGAATGGAAGCAGCATATAGACCAGCTTCGTTCCTGATACATGGAAAAGAACACGAACGCTCAACCAGAAACAATAAAAAATGACGAAAAACAAACCAATGAAGGGGGGGAATTCAAAGGAACAATAAAGAACCATTTGAAATAAACCCAGAATATTACAAAAAACAAAAAGAGCAAAATAGAGACTTACAGTTAGAGGAAACTTGCGGGAAGCATCCAAGCAAAGGGGCCAGCCAGGCCAGCTCGACCTGCCCAGAAAAAACAGGAGGGAGCGGCAAGACCGCCGACCTGAGAAACTCAGGCGGCAGCAAAATGGCTGACTCACCCTTCCAGGCGGTTCCATGGAGAAGAGATGGAGACACAGCAAACCCCTCCGAACCGGTCGAAGTCGCCAGCAACAATGAACCGCGCAGGTCCAATAGAACCAGGAAAAGCCCCACCTACCTGCGCGACTACGTCACCTCGTAAGGACCAAACCAAAAGGGGAGGGGTGTACTGTATTAAAATGGTTGACTCCTAACCTCACATTCTGATTGGCTAAGAAAGCCACTATAGGGATTGGTTCACTAGGAACAAATCCTAGGAGCCGCTTAAAAGGCGGCAAAACCAAACTAATGTCATTGGCTACAAGCTGGCAGGCAAGCCCCTATAAAAGGGATGCCGCAGCTTGAGTCAATGTTCCGTTTTCACTTGTAAATCAACTAATAAAGACTTTGTTGTTGGAACCCGGTCTACCTCGTGTTTTTCCGAACGGAACAATTGTTATTGTTTAGAGAATTTAATAATGAAATTAAAAATTAAACAGAAATTTCAAGTGGAATACAGCTTGATGGGCACTAAAGAAGATAGCTATGTTGGTTCTGCAAGCATCATTTTGCCTTCCCCATTTCTGAAGAAATCCATAACATTACAGAGCAGATTTTGTAGGGATATAGAGGGAAGGAAGAACTTACTAAGAAAGCTAACTAAAATCAGAAGATCTAAAAACCTTAAGCACATTTCCAGACATACAGCCATGCTGAATAAAGTGAGAAGGAAACAAATGTACATATATGTTGTGGTGTGTGTGGGTGAGTGTGGTTGTGTGTGGGCGCGCCCCCACCTTCCAATCAATATTGACTCCTGGTGATTGATTGCCTGGATTTCTCCCTGCTTCTGTTTATTTCCAAAATTAAAAATCAAGCTGCAGGGTAGCAGAAAAAACAATTTCATGACCTCACAATTTGTGGTTAGTTAAACATTTCTGTTTAAAGGTCTAGATTGTTCAGAAGAAAACCTGGTCATTCATAACTGGTCTTTAAATAAAACCAGCAGAATAGTATTGATTCTGCATCAGGAAATAATCTGCCTGAACTGAATACATTCTTGAAGAATAATTTATTTGTAATTTATAGATAAGCAGATTTCCACAGAGGCCTCATAAGATTCTATTGCTTTCTTATGAGAAGGAATCTGGCATAAAGGTATTAGCTTCTGCATCTTGGCAAACAGCTATTTTTTATTAAAGCCCATGTCACACTGAACCAACGGATGCAAAGAGGATGTAAAACGGACAAAAAACCTTGCCATCCGTTCGAAAATGCGATGTACTCACTGCCTCCGTTTGGCTTCCTCTCTATCCGTCCAGCATCCGTTTATGGACGTTTCATCCGCTCAGAAAGTTTTGGGCTGCCTAAAACTTTTGCGTGGAAAATGTATCCAGTTCGTCCGTTCTGCATCCGCTATATCCGCTAGGCATCCGCTGCACATCCTCACAACTCGCATCCGCCCGGACGCCGGGAGGAAGCGGAACGGACGCGGAACAGATGCAGAACAGATGCCTTGCGGATGTAGAACGGAAACAAAGCGTTTAAAGTGGAAAAAACGTTCACAGAGGGGACCTATCTCGGATATTAAGGATGTCTAGAGGATGCCTAGAGGATGCCTAGAAGATGCCTAGCGGAAAACCTATACTGCCTATAAAAAGGGGGAGCAACTCACCTGCATCTCACTTTCAGAACAGCAGCCCAGCGGTGCAGACCTCTGCAGCCTTCATCTGGCTCTTCCTCTTCCACAGCATCCAGTCATGTCCACCATGGATTGTGACAAAGTCCTTTAGACAGCCACCATCCTTCTGCAACAGTGCGAAACCATCTACAGGCTCTGTGAACTCTACTAAGGGAAGAAAAGGAGGCACCCAAAAAAAGTCTGGGTCCAAAGATGGTTTGCCAGAAGAGCAGAGGATGGACTGTACAACAAGCTGATGGTGGAGCTCAGGAGCGAAGACACTCGGGCGTTCCAGAACTTCATGAGGATGCCTCCAGCCATGTTTGACGAAGTTGTGCAGCGGCTGACACCCAGGTTGACCAAGACAAACACCAACCTCCCACCCAGCCTGGAACTTGGGCTCTAGGTGGCACTCACTCTGCGCCACCTGGCCTCAGGGACCACTTACAGGAGCATGCAGTACGGCTGGAGAGTGCCACCCAGCACCATCAGCTTTGTGATCAGAGAAGTGGTGCAGGCCATCATTGAAGAGTACATGGAGGAGCTCCTCCAGTGCCCCTCCACTGAAGAAGGCTGGAAGAAAGTTGCAGAGCAGTGGGATCATAGGTGGAACTTCCCGCACACCATTGGAGCCATCGATGGCAAGCACGTGGCCTGCAAAGTGCCAGCCAACTCAGGGTCCTCTTATCACAACTACAAGGGCTTCTTCAGCATCATCCTCTTCGCTATGGTCGATGCTGACTACAAGTTCATGTACATCGATGCTTCAGGCAACGGCTCATCTTCAGATGCCCAGGTATACAACGCCAGTCACTTCAAGGAGGGACTGGAACGCAACCTCATGGTGGGCTTCCCAGATCCAGGCCCACTGCCCAATGACACACAAGATGTGCCCTACTTCATCGTGAGGAATGACGCCTTCTCCCTCACAACCTACCTCATGAAGCCCTACACCTCCAAATACCTTACCCGTGAAGAGAGGATCTTCAACTACACGCTGTTCAGGGCAAGATGGGTGGTGGAGAATGCCTTTGGCATCCTGGCCAACAGGTTCCAGGTACTTCTCACCAACATGCAGCATAGCCCAGAGACCATGAGGAGGATCGTGGAAGCTTGCTGCATCCTGCACAATCTCATGCGCACCTGCTACCCAGTCTTGCAGAACAGTCTTGTGGACTGTCAACAAGGCAATGGGGACATGGAGCCTGGGGAATGGAGGCAAGGGCAAAACCTGATCGACACTCAGGGTGTGCAAGGCCCCAACAGAGCTTCATGTGAGGCGAAGAAGCAGCGCAACCTCCTGAAACACTGGTGCAACTCCCCAGCTGGAGCAATGGAGTGGCAAGACAGGATGGTAAATGCTTAATGGATGCTTCCTTCAGCCTGTCTCATCACATGGATGAGATTGGGCCATGTATGTTGAGTGGCCCTACAATGAACAGGGCATTTAATAAAGAGTTGTGTTTATGTTGACATGTGTGGATGATTGATTATATTGTTATTGATAATAAAGGGCCATAGGTGTGGCACCTGGGAGGGTGGACCATACAGTCCCACTATGCTTGCACTGGAGGTTTATCTATCCCACAGCTATTACCCATCCCACTGCTATCTTAACCCATCCCACAAGCATGCAAAGGCTTAAACCATTTCTAAAAGTTTCCACCAAGACTTTATTAAAAAAAAAGAAATGAAGCAAGTGTGTGAATCATAAATAGACTTTATTAACAACAAGCTATAAGACAAAAATGAGTCTCTGGCACTCCTCTTGGCCACTCAGTGTCAGGGGTGAAGGGTGCAGGTGCTGTGGAGGTGGCTGGTGCTGGAGTGCTTGTCATCAGCTCCTCCAGAAGCAGAAGCGGCAGAAGCGCCAGCCCCAGAAGAGCGAGCCCGTGCTGCAGAAGCCCCAGGAGTGAGGGCCAGGGGGCGGGATGGCAGCCCTGTCCCTCTTGCCAGGGCTGGCAGCAGATGGCTGAGGCTTGCTGTGCTTCCGCATGGTAGTGGGGTTGCTGGCTGGCAGGGAGGCTGGCAGGAACCAAGGCTGGCAGCAAGGCTGGCAGGCAGACATGCAGGCAGGGCAGGCAAGGCAGTCGATGTGTCCGGCAGCAGGTCTTTCCTCTGAATGGCGACCTGCTTCTGAGCTGCTTCCGTTATATCCGCGGGGCTGACGCAATGCATCCCCCCTGCATGCGCAATTGACGCCAGGCATCTATTAGGCTTCTGCTCTGCATCCGCTGTGCATCCGCTGTGCATCCGCTTTATCCGTTCGGCGTCCGCTGTGCATCCGCTGTATCCGTTCCGTGTCCGCTTTGCTGAGCCCCCCCGGAAGCCTAGCAGATGCGCCATCTGCTCCCATCCGCTTCCATCCACTGGGCTTCCGTTCCGCATCTGCTTTGCATCTGCCCTGCGTCCTCCCCGCGTCCGTGTTATCCGCTCCGGTTATGCAAATTTTTGCCCCTTTTGATAGCAGATAACAACGGATGGAACATTTTGTTCATCCACTGTGTCCTTTTTGCATCCGTTGGCCAGTGTGATATGGGCTTAAGCTTGGTGAACATACATACTGTGTCCCCAAATGCTTATTGATGTGCCCATTGATGTGGCATCTGCATCATCACTCTCCAATCATTCCCTGCTTCCAGCTAGGCTTCTTGTCCCATCTGGTATATGCGCCTAGTGTAATCTTAATGCTAAGAATGCCCCTGGATTTCATATGGGCCTCTGTTCTGACCCACGCTCTTTTCCGACAAATCAAACACAAATTCAGAAGGAACAAAAACCTTGTAATGCTTTTACAAAATAATTAGCTGTGATAAGCACAAGCCTTGCCAAACTGTGCGAGGCTTACCAAAAGATAACAGACAATAAATAATTTGCAATACAAACTCAGGATGCTGGATTGTCCAGGAGGCTGTATTTTCAAAATGTCTTTGCAAAGAAGGTTTGTTTCACAGCTGGCTTTTATCTTCTTGAGGGAGGGGCCATTACCTTGCAGCCTTACTCCGAAATCGCCCATGCTGTTATAACTGCTCTTTCCTACAAGCAATCCTGCGCACACACGCATACGGCACAGGCTCCTCCGGAACCTCCTCATCACTGCTGCCAGCCCCCACAATCTCTGAAGGCAGCAGTCCTCAAATGATCCTGGCCCCTCATCTGAGTCCTTGCTCTCCTCAGCCGTCTGGATCTGCTGCTGGCTAACCACAACAACCTCAGAATCATGGTATTTGGTTGTGGCACATTGTTTTCTTTGAGACCATT
The DNA here is from genome assembly GCA_015471245.1 of Laticauda colubrina. Lineage (NCBI taxonomy): Eukaryota > Metazoa > Chordata > Lepidosauria > Squamata > Elapidae > Laticauda > Laticauda colubrina. Next base: position 9,274,731 of record BLBF01000025.1, read on the forward strand.
CTGCAGAAGTGGTTGTATAGATTCATCTGACATTCTGGTGAATTATTTGTACCTGGTCAGAGTCATTTTTGAATAACTTATAAATGGAGCCATTTTGAAAGAGTACCTACCATATATTCTCAAAATATGCCCACCAGATCAAAAAGGGTTCAGTGCTGATAGAAAATACCTAATACCTAGTTGAGAAGTGTGTGTTTGATAATTTGGAACTGCTTCTTTGAAACCTTTTGGGGTAAACCTCAAAAAGATGACCTAGATTATCACCCTTTACATATAATGAGGAAAGGCTTCATGAATCATAATTGTCATTATCATTTGTGCTGTGAGTTAGTGCAAGTAGCAGGTTAACAAATAAATTAGGTTATGTATGCTTTGTCAGTGATTCAGAAGTACTTCAGGAGTACTTCACACAAAAACTACAGTAATATCAAGCTGTTGACCTGATGATTCATTTTAATGTCTTTGGAATTTCATAGGACAAAAGTGGAAAGTCTGAGAATGAAAGAAAAATTTAAAAATGCAAGTTGTTTCTATTAGTCATTAATCATAATTGTTTGTATTTGTTGCAGAAAACGCATCATATATTTATATATTCTAAACTTTTTGACAAAGCCACTATTGTCTGTAACAACATGATTGCCAAATATACTTTTGGATCAATCTATTGTAAATTGATTCTGTGTCAGTTTTGAGCTCAAAAACTTTGTAGGAAGAGTGGAAACAATTAATGAAAGACCCATTATCTACAATACTATAAGATGTTCTGACTACTTTGGCAAATGCTTGCTATCTGGCTAATGGACACTTACTGTTGTGTAGTAGGTGCTATTTCATTATGTGTGGGTCTACTATACAAGTGGTTTTATGACCATCAAACTTGGTCTTCCTTTTTTTTAAGTCTAAGATTATTCTATTTCATTTGAAGATTTGATTGGATACAAACATTCCACTATGGAGTAATTTATTTGTAGTGCTTAGTGGAACATCTGAATTTTTTAAGCCATGGTTGACTACTCTTCCATGAATCAAAATACTATCAAGTGTCCAACAATGTAGGTTCTCGTCTGTGATTGTGGTAACATTAGAAGTGAACCCACATATTGAGAAATTCATTGACATCAAGCCCATAGAGTCTTGTTAGGTAGACATACTGTATATTTCAAATTGATCATGGACTAGATAGAGGCATGATGGCTCAGTGGCTTAATGACACTGGAGATGGTCTCTACTCCAGCAGTTTGAGGCCCAGCACTGTGTGGAAGGATGAACTCCTGTCACTTGCATTCTCTTTTGCCCATCTAGCAATTTGAAAATATGTTCCATGTGAGTAGATAAATATGTACAATTTAGATGGGGAGGCAAGCAGTAGTTAGAACCCAGCCAGCACTGAACCTTCCCAGTTGCAATGCCCATTTGCAAGGCAGCTTCTGTGGAGAGAGGGGATCTTGGTTGATGTTGCTGGAAACACTCGTCTTTCTTTCTGGGATGAAGTTAGCTTGGTCTCCTATGGTGCACCTTGGAAAGTACATAAGAGCTGGTAAACAAGTAGTCAAACTACTACTTTCCATTAACATTATAGTCTCCTGGCTAATGTAGCACTGCCATATGCTAAATAAATAAATTGATTAGATCTTTGTTAGGTTTAGGAAACCTAGCCTTTTCTGTATATTTTGGCTTACCACTTTCATCATTAATAATTGTTCACCATGCTGTCTGGAAGTTGTAATCTAAATCCTTGGTCACCTTTTCCTTATCTTATCCATGGCTTGAGTCACTATTAGAGACAAGAAACCATATAGGAGGGACTATCTATGTGTTTATTTGCAATGCCAGCATTGGTCTTTTGAGGGATAGATTACATGTGTGTGAAAGTGAGGTGGCTTCTGTTCTTTTTTTCCTCAACTATGACTTTCTTAATAAAGCATCCTACCCACTGATTGCGTGTGCACTTTTATAAAGAAAAACACATACACAAGAGCTACATGAATCTACTATATTCTGCCTTCTTTTTAATAGACTGTTTGCACAGAAGGGCAGAGCTTCCACAGCTCATAGAGTCAGGAAACAATCCAGCATTTCTTAAAGCTAGACAATAAATGAAAACAGAAACAGAAACAAAAGGCATATAACACACAGCTAACATTTTTGGCTTTTTGTGGTTATAATTAAATTGGAAAGTGATGTGGCTAAGCATTTTCTGGAGAGCTGTTCCAGTGAAAGTGGTAAATGCTGAAACTCTGACTCTTATTATAGCTACGAGATTACCAAAAGAACCAGTAACATAAGAAGAACAGCAGGAGTCATTTACAACATAAAAACTGCAACAGCCACTATGTGGGACAGACAAGCAGAAGACCAGTGCATTCATGAAGGCCAACTAGCAGTCAGAAGTTAGGATGAAAACACCTTAATTTCACAATGGACAAACTAAATCATAGTTTCAACTGGAAAATTGTGAGCATCCTAGATGAAGCCAAATCCAAAAATGCTAAGAAATTCCTGGAACCTTGGTATTGGGACAAATCAGTTATCATAAGGCATATAGAAATAAACCAGATGTACACACTATTCAAAAGAAACAATAAAAAAGCTAAAAAGGAAAGAAAAATACCATAACACCTCTTGCCAACAATCAACACCTAAGCAATCAACATGCAGACAAACAGGGATTAACACCAGCATTAACATGAGACAAACAATCAAACAGGAAACAACGCTGTGATCAAGGAACTACAATTTAGACAAACAGTCAAGCAGTAAATTACCCCTAAGAAATAACACCCCAACTAAGTTTGGTGGATCAAACTAGTGTATATATAGAGAGAGCTAAGCATATTTCTTTCTAGCATTAAAAATACTGAAAAAAAATATATGCCTGAGTAATGAAGTTTCTGCAAAAAAAATCCCCAGCCAAACTCAGAGAGTACCAAGAACTCCACAGATTACCTTCTGCTTTTTGCTAATGTTTGCATCCCTTGTTTCATCTGGGGGTTGCTACTTCAGCAAACATTGAGCCTTGCCTCATTTCATACTCAATGCCAACTCCAGAAAAGTGGTTAGAAAATACCATATACAGGTGTTCACAAGTTTCTCTGATTTCTATTTTGCTTTTTAAAATCTTATCTTCTTTGTGAGCAAGATTACTGTTTTTTTGTTATTGCTATTTTTGCTTCATCAGTTATAAATTTGAATATCAACTCTTAACTTAAAAAAAAAAACTAAGAAGGGAATAGACTCTTAATAATTGTCAAGTGACCAGTTTGGCAAGGAAAACAAAGCCCTTGCAGCAAATTACATTTCAGCAACAGATGGGCTAATTTTGTCTGTGCTGTGCCATTATAATGTGCAAACTCTTGTGTTTAAATGGGTTCTTTCTCCTCACAGCAGCAGACAGAAGTTCCTATTTCACATTAGATAGAATTTAGATCTATTTACATTTTCTAGTAAAAAAAAACAACATATGAGGTCCTATCATCTTTGGAAGGAATAACAGATCATTACACATCACTTATTGTTAATAAAAGATATTATGTGGCAGTTGCCATTGAACAATTTTTTTTGTAATTTATAGTGTATGTTAGAAAAAAGTTATAGACTGTCAAGCTAAGGAAAGGAAAAGATATTTTTATTATTAATATGGCATCAGGATAAAATGTGAGTTGGTAATTTTGGATTTACCATTGATGGTCAGAAAATGAATGAGAGAAAAGGGTGAAGTTAGGGAACAGATAAATAATCTTGCCTCTTTGCATGAGACATACACTATTCAACTCCCTTCCATTTGCTTTACTTCTAGTGTTAGTCGAAAGAAGTAATTAGGAAAAAGTTCTTCATCAATAAAAGATGTTCAGTGGGTGATTGTCATCTGCAAACATTTAAAAAAATATTTGCTGAGGACTGAAAAGAAATTCCTTTGGAGCTGTGTATTATTTGCATAATATAACCATTCTCATTTCCTTTCTCTCTTTCTCTATTTTTATCTCCTTTGGGCCCCCTATCCCTGTATATGCAATGACATCTAATTGCCTTTAGCCATATGTTTTTAGTATCATTTCATGACTTAGTATAGTTTATACAACAAAACATACTGGTTATTCCTTCACTGGTATGACTTACATCCACATAAAATTAATTTGCTCATTCTGAACGTAATTAGAATAGCTGCCTTTAACATTATTCTTGGCAAGTCATGTTCTAATCCTTGTTGTGATGTGATTCAAGTTGTTAGACAGGGCTTTGGTAATCTTCATTTTCATCCATATATCTAGAGGTAGACCCTGGATGTCTGAATTCTTTTTATTTTGATCCTAATTTTATGAATCACATTAGTTCATCATATCAAAGAATAGGGATATGAAGATGAAGAGGAGGAAAAGGTTGAAAGGGAGAGAAGAGTAGAACTACTATGGCAATTAGCTGCTTCTTCCTTCTCCTCCACCACCCCTTTCCCCTCCTCCTCCTTCTGAATCTTTAGTCTAGTTTCAATTTCTGAAATCATAAAATCTCAGATTTCTGTTTTATCTGACAGTAGACTAAACAAAGTGATTTCCATAAAAGTGTCCATGCATAGCCCCCCCCCCCATGCCTCATTTTCACCCTCCATGGGCTCCTGCAGCACTCTGGTGGCCAAAAATGGGTTGTGTGACCTACTTTTGGCCCATTTTTGGTATTATTTTGATCTGTTTTCAGCCCCCTTTCCAGCCCATTTCCAGTCTAGATTTTTGTCCAGTTTTGCCCGGCAGAGTGCTTTAGGAGGCCATGGAGGGTGAAAACAAGGTGCGGGGGGCTGCACGCAGCCTGTTTTAGCCACCAGAGCACTGTGGACCAGTCCCTTGATATTTCCATGCCAGCTCCGTGGGACAGATTTAAGCACCCCGTGGGCTGGATCTGACACCCCTGTTCTATAAAGTCCTCCCCTTCTCACATCTGCCAATATTAGTTTTCAAAGATATTCTCTCCCCAGTTTCTTATGCAGAATATAAAAGAGCCTTGGGATTGCAGGCTAAAAGATTCAGCCCCCTTTTTGAACAATGTATATTCCTCGTGTTACATTTTAAGACAAATATAAATCCTGTGATTTAGCAACCGTAGAGATAAAAAAAAGCTTACTATCACACAATCCATCACAACACTGGTTGGCAATGAAACTGAGCAGGCTTACACTGAGAATCCTATATTCAATGCATGTGAATGGATTTCCATTAATGGAACAGATTTGCTATTCATGTTGTTCATCACTTCCAGTCAATTCTGAGGGACACAGAAGGAGGAAAACATTAAAATAGCAGTGTCCTTTCTATTAAAAGATGGCCTCTGTTAGACAGAATGCAAATGTGTGGCATTTTCACAGCAAATCATGGTCATTGGTGGAATTTAACCTTTTAATGGATCGGGCTGCCAATTTCTCTGTGGTAATGATTGAATACTATTAGGTAGAAACAGTCTAAAAGAAATAAAACGGAAATGTATAAAATAGAAGAAGAAGATGTAATGGTAATGCAGGTGCTGTAAAACTATCAGCCAGTCTGCATACATAAAATTATCAAATAAGCAAATAAATAATCAAAGAAACAATAGTAAAGCAGTGGATAAATTAGTGAAAATCTCTCAACTCGGTCCTCTGCTTTAAAGCATTAATTGCCAAAAAATACTGTTACACAGCAAAAGATGCAACCAACATTTGACTGGTAAGAATAATGCTCCAAAATAGAGTAATATTTGCATTAGAACATGGTTTTATTTGAATTTTGCTTGTTTCCTGCGCAACACTATAGATGTCAAAGAGTTTACCAAAAAGAATCTGAAAAGTCTCTGAAGTCCTAAAAAATTAGTACTGTTTGCTATTTGTTTAAGGGCAATGAAAATCAGTAATGCAATGATTGAAGCCAGCTAAAGTTTCTGAGATTCCACCATGGCGGCCTGGAACGTGGTGCAGCGACACTGATTTATACCAGCTGAGAATCTTGTCCAAAGCTGATCTCTGAAGAATGAAGATCAAAATTGCAGGGCCTCTGTGTTTAAAAGAAAATAAATGTCTCTACACCAGCTCCACCTGCTGGCTCTTTTATTCAACAGCATTAAAAAAAAAAATCAATTTTCTTGAATTATTTACAACACCGTATTCAAAGATAACTAGTATTTATTTAGTCTAATTGTCTTTCCTTTTTTCTTCCTTCCTTTGCCTCAAAATTTGCCAGATTTCTATGCACCTTTCTGTTGTTAAGATATTTAGAAGATAAAAAAAAGGGGTGCATACATTGCAATTATATAGACACTATAGAAACAGAGAGAGGTGTAACTATCATGCAGGACTAAAAGGGAAAGAAAGGTAATGATAATGATTAAACCTTGTAAAGGACTTGTAAATCCATGTATTATATTTATTTCCTAGAGAAGTTTATACCATTTCTCTTTTCTTCCTGGAAGGGGGATTTTTTCTTCTTCTTATGAACATGCAACAGTTTGGCAATATGATTTAAGCAATTACTCTGCCATCCTACTGTCTGACTGTCTCTGTGCTCTGAATAGGTGACAGCAGGTCATCTGGCTCATTCATAATAGAGATTAGAAAGTTGTTTTTCTGAATGAAACATCATTGAGCCAAAGCACTACTTTTATGTTTAGGATCTGAAACACTGAGAAATGAATGTCAGTAGAAGGAAGGAAGGAGGATTATGCAGTGAGAGAAATTTAGCCACAGGCCTACATTTTGCCTTTCCACTTCACACAGCCCTAAAGTAATTTGTCACACATTTTCTGTAATAAGACAAGCATTTGGAGGAATTTAGTGCATGGTAGATATAGTAATTATT
>BLBF01000025.1:9285677-9301153 GCA_015471245.1 Laticauda colubrina
ACACACACACACACACACACACACACACACACACACACACACACACATATTCACACACTGTCACAGTACAGACAGACATGCATCCACAGAATTAGAGGCTGAGTAAATGTGCCACACAACTTCATATCCTCCTCCATCTTAGACATTGGCTGTTTTCTTTTGTAAATTGTAACAGCAAAAGTTGGCCTTTAAGACCAAAGATTATGATAGGAAGGAGCAAAGTTATATTGCAACATAAAATACTTTCTGCAAACTCTTTTTCCTCTGTGAAAGGGAAAAAAAACACAGAAAGTTGAGTAAATAACAGAATGGACAGAATGAGGAAGAGTTTGCTACTATTCACAGCAAAAAAAAAAAGGGATAAAGCTAAATATTCAGTCAAAGTTAGTATAAAGTAGAATGACTCTTAAATAGAAGTTGAAATTCAGTTATACAAAATGTTGGTACCCTGTGCCCCTGACCATTTAAATATGTATGGAAATTGAGTGTGTTTACAAATCTCACTCTGATTATTGTTCCACAAAGAATAGAAAAGGGGATTTCAGCTAATGAAATGCTTAACCTATATCGTTCAGTGCAGGTGTAGCCATTTACAATCATGACTGGATTCAAATTATATCTCAATATTTATCATTTCTTTTCAAAACAGATGAGGCAATATCTATAATTTCAAGCAGCCCAGCAGATGGAGGAGAGAACCTGGGCAAGGAAAAAGGTACAGATCACGAAACTGGCTAAGAAAAACCAAATCCTCAAAGGGGATTTTAAAAAGCAATATTTTCTGTTAAGCCTACGAAAACCCACGCTCAAGCTTTAAAGGCCAGATGTCAGATAAGTACTTCTGGGATGTCTTTTAGAAAAGCCTTTTTAATGAACCACTTGACATCATAGTTGCCAGCGGGGATCGATGGCATGATTTTCAACTGCAGTTATAGATTTCCCATAAAAAATATCTTGTGGGTCATAGGGAATGGTGAGACACATATCTGTGGGAATGCTCACATCCATAAATGTACGCTTGCTTCCATGACAGCAGCATTTGATCTATCTGCTGCAGTGTGATTCAAAAAGAAAGAAAACAAAATTGACTATCCAAGGCAGAGCTGAGGGAAGATTCTCTTCATTTATGACAGACTGTGCTGGGCACTCTGGTCTTTTTTGTGTGTTTGCTGTTTGTTTGTTTGTTTTGCTTTGTAGTCTTGATTCCTGATGGTGACATGGATAAGTACCTACAGTTTTTCTAGGCAGGTTGTTTTTAGAAGTGCTTTAGCCTTTCATTAATACTTAAAAATCAAGGAGTTACAACACAAATTGAAATAACAGAGAGCTGATACCTAATTTAATCTTTTCCAGCTGAGTTTTACCCTCTTGGGTTGCTCATCTTTCAACAAAGAATGAATTATAGAATCGTACCGCTGTTGCATGACATCACTGCATTAATTGGTAATGCTTCCTTTTCATTCTTCTGGCTCTATCAGTAATGAGCATGGAACACAGTTTTTAAAATTGTAGCTTTGAATAATTCAAAGCAGGGTTCTTCTGTATCAGCATATAGCATTCAAACAAGCACAGTGATAAAATTAATGTATTTTGTGATATATTTATTTATTGCATTTGTAGAGTTGCCCATTTTTCCAAGGAAGTCTGGGCAGTGAACACCAAGCCTAATCAAAAAATGATAATATAACTCAAAAGAAATTAGGTCAAGTTGCCTAATATGTTTGTTATCAATGTCAAACAAAATTACATCCATGCCAGAGTTCCATCAACAACCTAGGCCTCAGTTTTGCAATGTTTTGAATGACCAATGAGGTTAGGGCTGTCTGTATTTCAAGGGAAGGCTGTTTCAAAAGTCAAGGTGTCATGACAGTTCAATCACATGTAAGAAGTAAAGAAGGTAATAGACCCAATCCATCACCAGAACAAGTGGAAAAGTGTGGTTTGAATCCAAAACTTGAAAAAGGCATGCGCACAAAGCTCACTTAGACACCTTCTGAATTCACATAAGTATAAGGGATGGGAAGAATAAAAGCACAGTCCTGCAAAATTCTGTCGCTATAACCAGTAGTAATAAACATAGTTTTAACCTTCATGTAGAACTGATTTCTTGGCTTGGTCTACATAGTAGGACTAACAACATCCTTCGTGGGGCCCACCAGGTAACTTGGAGCATGCCCATTCTGCAAGATCAAGTAAGAAAGAACGAAAGAAACCATCAGGGATAGGTAATGCCACAAGACCTTGCCCCATGATGTGTGGGGCTTTAAAGAGGAAAACCCACAACTTGAATTGCACCTAGAAGCTACCTGGGAGATGGTATTATTCATGTAGTAGTGTTAGATAGGCATATCATGGCATTCTGCATATGCTGTTGTGTTTTGGAACAGTTAAATAGTTGAAATGTCTGGATGCCATTGAAGGATAGTGTGATGTACTGGTCCTATTGAGAGATTACTGAGGCATGGATGATTCTGAGTAATGCTTCTCAGTCAGAGTAATGCTTCTCAGATATAACTATGGAAAGGTCTTCCTAGCCATCGCTACTACCAGCCCAAGCAAGCCCATGAGCAAGGTAACTCCCAGACTGTGTACCAGTTCTTCTACAGGGAGCATGAATTCCATCCAGAGTTAGATGATACCCAGTCGGTAGGTGCCAGAGGCCCTATAACCCACAACTTTTCAGTCTCATCAGGGATGAGCCAAAGCCAATTCCTTCTGGACTTGATCTACATAGCCTCCATGCACTGAGTAAACACTTCAATAGCACTACTTTGATGGTTCAGGGCATACATACTGTATATAGCTGAGTTTTATCCACATACTATTGACAGTTAACCCTGCCCTGTGCTGCAGATAACCTCACCCAGTGGCTTTGTACAGATGTTAAATAAGAGTAAGGGAAGAGCTGAGTCCTGTGGCAGCCCACAAAACAGGGACATTGAGTTGGAATTGGAGCTTCCATCATATCACCTAGAACCAACCTTGGATGAAGGAAGAGAACTCTCCTCTCAGGATGCCAGAGGAATTGGTCATGAGATGGACATTTGTGCATTCATATCAACAAAAGCATGCTTGTGAGAATGAGGAGCATTTCCTGCTCTCAAAGTTCTATGCAATAAATCTTTCAATGGGAATAGGAAGCAAGATACAAGTAAACTGAGCATGGAAAGCAAAGGCTTCATTGAATTGATACCAAGAATGGAAAGGCATTTACATTCAAAAGGAGAGACCAGAGGCTCCTTATCTGTTTTTTTTTTAATTGGTTTTTAAAACAAACATAAACAAACAAAACATAAAAACATCAGGCCATCAGAAATCCATATATGTACATATAATGTGCCATTTGGTTTACAAATTGTTTTGTGCTTCCATTTCGTAGTCTTCAGTTAAAATTACATTGTATGTGATCTTGTATTTTCAATCCAATATTAAATAATATCATTATTAATCAATCATTTGACTATACTTTATTCATTCATGCTTTAGGAAATAATCATATTTTACTTAATTTATTTTGTGACAATTCATATTATCATCCAAAATCTATCCTAAAATCATTTTGTAGATATAATAAGAAAAAAAATACATCTTTATATATTTAGTATTTTCTAAAAGTCTGTATATTTCGTTACTATATTTTATTGTCTAACCATTGATAAAATAGATCCCAAATTTTATAAAATTGTTTATCATCCTGTTCTATAATTTCAAATGTCAATCTACTCATTTCAGCACATTCCAATATTTTCTTAATGATTTCCTCCTGTGATGGTATTTAATCATTTTTCCAGTTTTTAGCAAATACAATCCTAGCCGCTGTTAATACATTTACCATCAGGTATTTCAAGTCTTTACTATATATTTCAGATAAAATTCCTAATAAAAATATCCCTGGTTTCAAATCTATATGGTTTTTTGTCATTTTTTCCAACCACGTGTGGATTTTAGTCCAGTATTTTTTAGCATCCGCACAAGTCCACCACATATTGTAATATGAGCCAGGTGTCTGATTATATTTCCAACATTTTTCGGATTTATTCTTGAACATTCTTGCTATTCTTGTCAGGGGAAAATGCCACCTGTAAAACATACAAATTCTATTTATATGCTGTTGACATTGTCATTTTATAATTTTGAGACCACAATTTTTGCCATTTCTCTAGATCAATCCCATATCCAAAATTCTTCCCCCAAGCAATCATTGTTTCTTGAACTTATTCTTCTTCTAATTTAATTTCTAATAAATATCCATACAGTTTTTTAATCACCTTTTCATCAGTACCTGTCAAAATCATATCTAAATCAGTTTATCATAGAAACCTTCTGTTTTAGAACCTTTATCATACCTTGAATGTATTTGCGCATATGAAAACCAATTCATCTTCATACCTTGTTCCTCTAGTTTTTGTATAGATTTAAGTTCACTCTTTTCATTCAATATTTCACCATATCTAACTGTTTGTTCCTTTTTGTATATTATAGGAGAGGAAAATGCTTCAATAGTCGATAGCCAGACTGGAATTTTCAGATAACATTGTCTTTTAAACTTCTCCCAGTTTAACTACAGAGACTCCCATATATAATGTCTTCTGAAGTACCCCTGTGTTTTAGTTCCTTTATACCATAAAAAAGCATGCCACCCCAACAACAGATCATGGACTTCTAATGTCAACAATCTAGTATTTCTTAATGTTATCCATTCCTTAACCCACATCAAATTTGTAGCTTGGAAATACAACTCCCAATTAGGCAAACCAAATCCTCCTCTTATTCTAGCATCTTGCAAAAGTTTTAACTTTATTCGCACTTTCTTACTTTGCCATATATATTTCAACACAATTTTATTTAAATCTTCAAAACAGCCTTTTCCAAGCCTAATTCCAAGCCTAATTGGAATTGTTTGAAACAAATATAAAATTCTGGGTAATATATTCATCTTGATTGTTAATATTCGTCCTATTTATGACAGTTGTAAATTTTCCCATTTCGCCATATCTAGTGCTATCTGCTGTTTAAGTTTGACATAATTATTCTCTTTTAGTTTACTGCATCTTGCTGTCAAGTATACTGTTGTAATGACGAGGCAGTTGAGTTGTTTGATCATGAACAACTGAATCATGATGATCTTTATTGGGGTATAGTCTTGCTTTTGTATACATTTTTAGTTATCCTCCATCATTGGTTAACTTTGGTTACTGCTTAACTTTCATTACTGTTCAGCACAGTAATCCATACAATTAACTATCTCTAGTCAAAGTCTAAAGCTCATGTCACACTGCACCAATGGATGGAAAGAGGATGTAAAACAGAGAGAAAAACTTGCCATCCGTTGGTTAACGCGATTCATCCATTATGTACTCACTGCCTCCGTTTTTCTTCCTCTCTATCTGTCCAGCATCCGTAGACTGAGGTTCCATCAGCTCAAAAAGTTTTGAGCTGCTCAAAACTTTTTGAGCGGAAAATGTATCCAACACGTCCATTCTGCATCCGCAACGCATACGGGGAACATCCGTTCTGCATCCGTCGTCATACGTTATGCGTCCCCTACATCCGCTAGGCATCCGCTGCGCATCCACGCAACTCAAATCCGCTCCAGTGGAAAGTGGACACAGGGAGGAAGCGAAACGGATGCGGAATGGACGTGCAGCGTAAGTAGCACAGACGGAGAAAGGATGAAAGTGGATGCGGCTCACATAGAAAGCATTTAAAACGGAAAAAACTTTCGCAGAGGGGACCTATCTCGGATATTAAGGATGCCAAGAGGATGCAAAAGGACACATAGTGGAAAACCTATATTGCCTATAAAAAGGGGGAGCAACTCACCTGGATCTCACTTTCAGTCCAGCAGCCCTGCTGTGCAGACCTCTGCAGCCTTCATCTGGCTCTTGCTCTTCCATAGCATCCATTGATGTCCACCATGGATCGTAACACACTCCTTTTGGTAGCCACCATCGTTCTGCAACAGTTCTACGGGAAGAAAAGGAGGCGGCCAAGAAGCCTCTGGGTCTGAAGATGGATCGAGAGAAGAGCAGAGTACGGACTGTACAACAAGCTGATGGTGGAGCTCAGGAACAAAGACCCTCGTGCATTCCAGAACTTCATAAGGATGCCTCCAGCCATGTTTGACGAAGTTGTGCAGCGGCTGACACCCAGGTTGACCAAGCAGAGCACCAACTTCCAGCCCAGCCTGGACCCTGGGCTGAAGGTGGCACTGACTCTGCATCACCTGGCCTCAGGGACCACTTACAGGAGCATGCAGTACAGCTGGAGGGTGCCACACAACACCATCAGCATTGTGGTCAGAGAAGTGGTGCAGGCCATCATCGAAGAATACCTGGAGGAGCTCCTCCAGTGCCCCTCCACTGAAGAAGGCTGGAAGAAAGTTGCAGAGCAGTGGTATCAGAGGTGGAACTTCCCCCACACCGTTGGAGCCATAGATGGCAAGCAGGTGGCCTGCAAAGCTCCAGCCAAGTCGGGGTCCACTTATTTCAACTACAAGGGCTTCTGCAGCATCATCCTCTTCGCCATGGTCGATGACTACAAGTTCATGTACATCGATGCTTCAGGCAACGGGTCAGCTTCAGATGCCCAGGTACACAACGCCAGTCACCTCAAGGAGGGGCTGGAATGCAACCTCATCATGGGCTTCCCAGATCCAGACCCCCTGCCCAACGACACGCAAGATGTGCCCTACTTCATCGTGGGGGATGACGCCTTCTCCCTCAGAACCTACCTCATGAAGCCCTACACCTCCAGATGCCTCATCCGTTAAAAGAGGATCTTCAACTACAGGCTGTCCAGGGCAAGGCGGGTGGTGGAGAACACCTTTGGCATCCTGGCCAACAGGTTCCAGGTACTTCTCACCACCATGCAGCATTGCCCAGAGACCGTGAGGAGGATTGTGGAAGCTTGCTGCATCCTGCACAATCACATGCGCACCCGCTATCCAGTGTTGGAGAACAAGGCAATGGGGACATGGAGCCTGGGGAATGGAGGCAAGGGCGAAACCTGATAGACACTGAGGATGTGCAAGGCCCCAACAGAGTCTCACGTGAAGGGAAGAAGCAGTGCAACCTCCTGAAACACTGGTGCAACTCCCCAGCTGGAGCAGTGGAGTGGCAAGACAGGATGATAGATGATTAATGGATGCTTCCTTCAGCCTGTCTCATCACATGGATGAGATTGGGCCATATATGTTGGGTGGGCCTACAATGAACAGGGCATTTAATAAAGAGTTCTGTTTATGTTCAAATGTGTGGATCAATGCTTACATTGTTATTGATAATAAAGGGCCATAGGTGTGGCACCTGGGAGGGTGGACCATACAGTCCCACTATGCTTGCACTGGAGGTTTATCTATCCCACAGCTATTACCCATCCCACAGGTATCACTGCCCATCCTGCAGCTATTACCCATCCCGCAGCTGTTACCCATCCCACAGCTATTACCCATTCCAAAGGTATCCCTGCCCAATCCACTGCTATCCTTACCCATCCCAAAGGTATCCCTGCCCATCCCACTGATATCTTAACCCATTCCACAAGCATGCAAAGGCTTAAACCATTTCTAAAAGTTTCCACCAAGACTTTATTTTATAAAATAAATAAAGCAAGTGTGTAGTGGGGCTGTCTGGTCTGCAGCTGGGTGAGGACTGGCGTCGGTGGCATCTGTGGTGTGGGTGGCATCGGTGGCGTGGGTGGCATCGGTGGCATCAGTGGCACCGGTGGCGTCCGATGTACATGTGCCTGGACTGGGAAGGGCTGCTGCCTGTGGTGCTGGACCTCCTGGTAGCCGTAGCCTTGGTAGGAGAGGGCCTGTGTAAAGCCTTGGAAGGGCTGTGACATCACCTGGGGTGGAGGAGCAGACCTGGACTGGGTGGGAGCAGGTTCATCTTGGTCTGGAGGATTGTGAAGCAGATCGGTGATCCTGTCCTTCACCACCTGGTACTAGGGTTCTGCCATGTCCATGAGGGTGTGGTTCACATAGGTGAGGAAAGGCTTGTGGTTGGAGGATGAGGAGTCGGTGTGTACCAGCTGAGAGGAGATCTACACTGCTCCTGATGGTGTCTCTTATCTCCAGCAGGACAGTGTGTCTCTGTCCCTCCGGTTTGCCTCTCTGCCTTTCTGTGGAGGTGGAGATGGGGGTGGATGCGGGTTGGGCTGTAGTGGAAGTGCCGTCTCCTTTCTCCCACTGCGTCAGGTTGTCCTCCATGCGCTCCGCCACGGGTAGTACAGCTGTCGGGGGGGTCTCCGTCGTGGCACGCTCCACAGATACCTGCCTGGAGACAGGAGCTGACTCTCTGCCAGAAGAGGACTGGCTCTCAGCAGGCTGCCTGAGAGGGTTGTGAGAGGGGCTGCTCCTCGGTGGCGGATCTCACCCTCCAGGAAGCTGCACTTGGCCATCACATAGGTCTCTCTGTCCGTCAGCTTGACCGCGGCCTGGTCAGATTTCTTGAGGTGCAGCTTCCCGTACCAGGTGTGCATGTGCTTCCACCAGCCGAGGAGCACCTCTGAAGGAACACCTCCCAGGCTCTCCACCTTCTCTCTCCAAGCAGCCTGCTTCCTTTTGGTGTCCCTATAGAGCCTGTGTCCCTTCTGCCATGGATACTCATTCTCTCTCAGCCACTCTTGCACCTCATCCTCATGTTCCTCTTCTATGTTGTATTGCCTCCTCTCCCGTTCTCGCGTCTGCCTCCTCCTCCCTTTGGCAGGACCATATGGGCCCTCATCAGAGGGGCTTCCAGGTTGTAGGGCCTGCTCCTCCACACCACCACCACCAGCAGCAGCAAAAGTAGCAGGAAAAGCAGGACCAGCAGGACCACCAGCAGCAGCAGCACCAGCAGGACCAGGATCAGCAGCAGCAGAGTAAGCACCAGCAGAGCCAGCAGCACCAGCAGCACCAGCAGGACCAGCAGGACCAGGAGCACCAGCAGGACCAGGAGCACGAGCAGGACCAGGAGCACCAGCAGGACCAGCAGGACCAGGAGCACCAGCAGGACCAGGAGCACCAGCAGGACCAGGAGCACCAGCAGGACCAGGAGCATCAGCAGGACCAGCAGGACCAGGAGCACCAGCAGGACCAGGAGCACCAGCAGGACCAGCAGGATGAGGAGCAGCACCAGCAGAGTAAGCACCAGCAGAAGCACCAGCACCAGGAGCAGCGCCAGCAGAGTAAGCACTAGGAGGACCAGCAGGATGAGGAACAGCACCAGCAGAGTAAGCACCAGCAGAAGTACCACCGTCAGAAGCAGCTTCAGCAGAGTAAGCACCAGCAGAAGCACCACCGCCAGAAGCAGCATCAGCAGAGTAAGCACCAGCAGAAGCACCACCGCCAGAAGCAGCATCAGCAGCTCCTCCAGAAGCAGCATCAGCAGAAGCCCAGCCCCAGAAGAGCGAGCCCAGGCTGCAGAAGCCCCAGCAGAAGCAGAGTGATGGCCATGGGGTGGAAGGGTGGCCCTGTCCCTCTTGCCAGGGCTGGCAGCAGATGGCTGAGGCTTTCTCTTCATACCCATGGTTGTGGGGTTGCTGGCTGGCTGGCTGGCTGGCCGGCTGGCAAGCTGTGTCTGGAAGCAGGTCTTTCCTCTGAATGGTGACCTGCTTGGGAGCTGCTTCCTTTTATATCCGTGGGGCTGACGCAATGCATCCTCCCCGCATGCGCAGTGAATGCTAGGCATCCGCTAGGCATCCACTAGGCTTCCGCTCTGCATCCGCTTAATCCGCTCTGCATCCCCTTCATCCGCTCGGCATCCGCTCTGCATCCGCTCTTTCCGTTCCACGTCCGCTTTGCTACACTCCCCCGGAAGCCTTGCGGATGTGCCATCCACTTCCATCCGCTTCCATCCACTAGGCTTCTGTGGAGCATCCGCTTTCCATCCGCCCTACGTCCTCTCCCCGTCGGTTCCTTTCCGTGTTGTCCGCTCTGGTTATGCAAATTTTTGCCCCTTTTGAGAGCGGATAACAACAGATGGAACATTTTTCTCGTCCACTGTGTCCTTTTTACAAACGTTTTGCATCCGTCAGCCAGTGTGACAGGGCCTTAACATATGTCTACTTCCCCTCTCTAATCCTCCTTTATCCATAGATTAGTGACTTTTGCCTGAGTTGTATTTGCTTGGAAACATTCTTTATCTGAGGTTTGCCATCCGAGATTGGAACATTCCTGCAATTATAGCTCTACAGTATATCCCCAAGTACTTGATCGTATTCGTGACCTGAATTTTCAATAGGTCTGCCAGTTCTTCCTTTTGTCTTGATAGCATATTCTTTGTCAAGATCTTTGTCTTATCTTTATTTATTTTCAAACCAGCCACCTTTCCATATGTCTCTATCTTTTCTATCAATTTTGATCCTGTTTCTAGTGGGTCTTCTAAGATAAAAACCAGATCATCTGCAAATGCTTGCAACTTAAATTCTTCCTTTTTAATTTTCATCCCTTTTATATTCTTTTCATCTCTAATATTTCTATTTAGCACTTCCAAAGTTAACACAAACAAGAGAGGTGATAGTGGGCACCCTTGTCTTGTTCCTTTTCTTATATCAATAGTCCGTCAGTTCTCCCTCTATCATTACCTTTGCTGTTTGCTTATGATGTATAGCTTCTATTGCTTGAATAAATTTTCTGGCAAAGCCCATCTGTTCCAGCAGGAACAACATGAATCGCCAATTCACATTATCAAATGCCTTCTGTGCATCTAGAAATATCAGAGCCATTTGTTTTTCAGGATGTGCCTCGTAATATTCCAAAGTATCCAAGGTTACTCTCATATTGTCTTTAATTTGTCTCTTTGGCAGAAATCCATTTTGATCAGGAAAGATAAAATTATTTAAGTATTTTTTAAGTCTTCCTGCCAATATTTAAGCAAAAATTTTATAATCTGCATTTAGTAGGGAAATAGGTCTATAGTTCTTGATTTGTAATGGATCGGCCTCCTCTTTTGGAACAAGTGTGATATAAGCTTCTTAACATGATTTAGGTATCCTCTTCTTTCACATAACTTCATTCATAACTTCTAGCAATGGAATATTCAACAATTCTTGTAATGCTTTGTAAAATTCTGCCGAAAGTCCATTTGGGCCTGGTGCCTTTCCATTATTTTGCTTCTTGAGTGCTTCAGTTAACTCCATCATCGTTATATTGCTTTCTAGCATTGTTTCAATCTCTTTAGGTATCTGGGGTAACTTAGCATTCTGAAAGTACTGTTTGACTGTTTCCTCATCAATATTCTCTTGTGTGTATAGTTTCCATAATAGTCTCAATGATTTCCTTCTTCTCTTTACTACCGTAGCAAATTTGGCCTTGATCATCTGTTAATTGCAATATTTTCCTTGATTCCTTTCTCCTTTCTCAATTTATATGCTAACAATCTACCTGGCTTATTTGCATCTTCAAAATAGTTCTGTTTAGCACCTCTAATTTTCTGGGCTAATTCTTCTTTTTTTTAGTATTCTTCCGTTGTCATCAGTATAAATCAATTTCACTGGAATGGTCTCTTTAATATATAAAACCACTCCTCTTTTCTTGCATTGTGTCAAGAAGGTAAATATTTTCCCGAGTTTTGGCTGTATCAACAATTGTTCATATTGCTTTTTAATATGTACTTCTTGTAGGCAGATGATATCAAATTTTAATTTCTCCAATTTATGAAAAGTTTTCCTTCTTTTTATGGCTGAATTAAGTCCATTTATATTAATTGTAATCAATTTTTTTCTCTTCCATGGTTATATTTTATAATTAGGTTTGGCAGCTCTCGTGGATCTTGGTTCACGTTGTTCTTTGGCTTCCTCCTTTCCACTTACTGGACTTTCCTCTTTTTCAGTTGTCATTTGGCAGTCCTCTTGGAATTCAATTAGTGAAATTTCTTTTTCTGCCTCTTCCTCTTTCCCTCTGAAAAATTCTGTATAAAATGATTCAGCTTTCTCAATTGAATCAATTCTGTATCTCTGTTCTTGCCATGTGAACATTAAACCTTCTGGAATCAGCCATCTATAATTCACCTCTTTTTAAAGTAGCAATTTGGTCAAGAATTGGTGTTCTCTCTCGTCTCTCTCACTCTTCTGGGTACTTGTTTCAAAACCACAATCTCCTTATCTTTATATTTCAATGTTTTCTTTCTTGCCACTTGCAATATTTGCATTTTAATGGCTTTCTTTGTAAATCTAATGTGAACTTCTCTTGGTAGGCTATTTCTCATTGAAATGTGTGAAGACTCGTGTGAAGAGTGAAGACTCGATAAACCTCATCTATTCCATCCATCATCTTCTCTTCAGTTGTTTCCAAAGCTTCAGCCAATATTTCTATCATTATCTCAGCTAGATTTTGTCCTTTTTCTTCCTCTATGTTTTGGAATCTAAGATAAAATTCTGATCTGTCCATCTCCCATCACAGCATACCACTTTTATCTTGTTCAACCACAGTTAATCTGTTATCAATGTCTCCAATCTTCTTATCTCTTTATCTTCTTCAATTTTTAGTGGTCTCTCATCATTCTTCATCATCATTTGTTGGATGTTCTCCACCTTTTCATTGGTTTTCCCTGTTCTTTGTTCAATGTTCTCTGTTCTTTGTTCGATGTTCTCTATTCTCTTTTCAGTATTTTCTGATCTTGTTTGAATGTTTTGAATTCCTTGCATAATCATCTGCAGGGTCACTTTTTCTTTTTCTTGTTCTTTCTCTTGCCTTAACATTGTCTGTGTTGAATGTTGTCCTCCAGATGGTGGAGAGGAGGAAGTAGAAGTTGAAGAACCGGGAGCTGTTAATTTCCTACTCTTTTCAAACAATTCAAAATCTTCAGGTTCTTCTAGACCTTAATCCAATTGTGAAGTAGACAATTGTAATTCCAAATAAAAATAGTAGGGAAAAAGAAGCTAAATAGTAATAATAATAAAAAAAAGAAAAAAGAGTTTCTTCAGGTTCTTGTATACCTTAATCCAATTGACTGGTTAGATAACAGTGAAAATTCAAAAATGAAGGGAAAAAACCATAAACACACACAAAAGAGAAAAAGTTGTTAAATGTTAAAAAAGACGGAAGAATGAGGAATAAAAAGTTTTTAAAAAAAGGAAAAATTATTCAGGTTCTTCAACACCTTAATCTAATTAAGCAATCTCAAATATAAAAGGCTGCATAAGAGAAAAAGAAAAAAAAAGGCCAGGAAGATTAAAAAGAAAAAGAAAAAACCAGTATTGGAGGTAGATGGAAAAACAAAAAGAAAAAAAGGCTAGTCCCTTAAAAAGAAAAGGAAGGGAATCATTAATACAAAAACTTTTCTTTTAAAATAAAAAGCAAAAGTAAAAATTTAACTTCCAAAGGCAAGCAAAAAAAAAAAAAAAAATCAAAGACAAGTTCCAAAGAACTAAAAATTCAAATAGCTATTTCAAAAAGTAAAACTGTTGAAAAGGGATAGACAGCTTAAGAAAAATCAAGAGAACACATTGCATTTTGTTTAATTATCCAAGGCTCTTGTTATAACACTCTTCTCCAGAAACTTATCACCTTTTCTTTTCTTATAAACTTCAACACCAGAGTCCAACTGTTGATAGAAACCCAGAAGAGCACCTGCAGTAATACTGTCTCATGGTCCTCCCACTATCTTATCAAATAGCAATGTCCTTGAAAAAAAGTCTCAGTTCTTTCTTTCTCAGCTTTGTCTGGTCACAAAAGAAATAGAATATTTTCAAGCCTCTAGTTGCCAGTGTTACAAATTTTCTTTGCTTTCACTTTCCCCCTCCTTTTCCAAGAAAAATATACTAAGGATTAATTAAAAAAAAAGAAAAAATATTTTAAAAAAGAAATAACTAAAAGGGAGTATTTAGCCTAAAAGGTTGCAAAATCAAAAAGGAGAAAGAAAATTAATGGGAAAAAACCCCCAGTCCAGTTTCAAAATATAAGATCATGCATAGAAAATCCAGCAATGAGAAAAAAACATTACTTTGACATTCCTGTTTAAAATCGCCACTTAATTACTTCTGTCAAAACTTTTTTAGATTCTTTCTTTTTCTTAGGGTGTCCTTTCAGATCTTTGAATAAAGAAAAAGTTCTCACCAAACCGGCACACTCTCTCTTTCTGTTCTCTTTCGTTTCGGAGCTGTCCCAACTTCAGCAGCTTTAATGGCTGCCTCTTTGCCGCTGGCAAGAAGAGCTTCTCCTGGATCTACCAGGGACTTTGCGGTATCCCTGGGATCGACAGGATGCGCTCTTCACTTTCACCGTCTCTTCGGGATGGTTTAGATCTGATAGGAGCATCCAGGAGCAAAGATATTGGCAGCGATCTCAGACCTCCAAGATCGCATGCTGTATCGTCGCGACACCAGTTCCGCCCTCTACTCCTTATCTGTTTTTTTGAAGCACAGGTTTATTTCCTGAACCTGGCAGGACTTCCTTGGAAGAAGAAGCAAAATAGACTAGCTTGATTGGTAAAGACTGATCAGCAATAGTTTTTATAACGTTTCTCTATCTGCTTACTTTGATCCATCCATCTTTGGGATATGGACTAAGTAATTTCACAGGGGTGGGGGAAACCTTTAGATGGAATTTTTTCAACTGGGACACTTTCCAGTTTATACAAATAACAGAGGGACGCCTCATCATCATGTTCCACTCCAAGGGAGAAATGCTGACAAGTTAAAATGGGGGAAATAATAATTAAAGTTTTCTTGCACTTCAGCAATGTTTTTATAGTTTCTATCTACCCTTGACATTAATAAATTGCCCAATAAGTAAATTATCAGAATTTGATACACACACAACCTCAGGAGAGTTAAAGTCCACAAGATGGAGAGTGCAGTTTTGCAACCAAAGACTTGTATCTTTTGTATATGTACAGATAGTTCTTGACTTACAACCACAATTGAGCCCAAACTTTTTGTTTTGTTAAGTGAGGCATTTGTTGAATGAGTTTTGCCCCATTTTATGACTGTTCTTGCCACAGTTGTTAAGTGAATCACTGAAGTTGATAAATTAGGAACACAATTATTACTTGAATCTGGCTTCCCCGTTGATTTTGCTTGGCAAAAGGTTGCAACCTTGGGACATAGCAACGATCATAAGTATGAACCAGTTGCCATGTGCCTGAATTTTTATCACATGTTCATGGGGCTGCTACAAAGGTCATAAGTGTGAAAATTGGTCATAAGTTACTTTTTTCAGTGCTGTTGTAACTTTGAACACTCACTAAATGAACTGTTGTAAATTGAGGACTACCTGTCCATGATGGCATCATTCATACAAACTGGGCTTACTTGGACAAAACGATACTTTTGATGTCATTCAATTCCAATTCTGGATTTAGAATCCTCCAAAGAGCAGCCAGCAGTTTTTCATTATTTCTATATTTTCATTTACACCACAATGAAACAAATCTGATGAAGCCTTTAAAAAGGAGGCAGAAGAGGAGGGGGAGGGGGAGGGGGAGGAGGAGGAGGAGGAGGAGGAGAAGAAGAAGAAGAAGAAGAAGAAGAAGAAGAAGAAGAAGAAGAAG
>BLBF01000025.1:9301163-9325270 GCA_015471245.1 Laticauda colubrina
AAGAAGAAGAAGAAGAAGAAGAAGAAGAAGAAGAAGAAGAAGAAGAAATATGGTACATACCACTTCGCCATTTATGAGTTGCTGTTATTCTGGTTATGACTTTACATCTAATTGTTTTTTTCTTAATTGTTACATGGAATCTGAACAGGGAAACCTCATGTCTATTAAATATTTAAACGAGGTAGTGTTTGTAAATAAGTTCATACTTATTCAGATTGTTTCCCTCTCTCCCAGGCCAATGTACTGCTTCCACCAGCAATATATGATGCCTTGCAATCTCTGCTGTTTGTTCGGTTTCTTTGTCCTACACTTGAGACTCGTCTTGTAATGTTCAGATCTACCATCTGGCCTTGCTTTATTTGTCTTTTCGCAGGAAAATCCCAATTGCTCTGTAATTTCTCCCAGTCCATTTAGGCTCATCTCCAACAGACCAATTCTGGTTCAACCACTTTCTTCAGCACACACTTAACCCAAAGCTAACTGTGTGAGTTGCAGTATGAAAACACACACACACACACACAGAGAGAGAGAGAGAGAGAGAGAGAATAGTAATAAATGAGGACCAACTTAAGAAAAGAACTTATTTAAGATTAATTTAAGCTCTGATAAACAATAATATAGTACCAAGTATCAAGATTTAGAAGTTAAAATGAGTCACCCTCGACTACTAATAGTTCACTGTTTTCAAATTATTACAGATTTATGATTGAATATTTTCATAAATGTACAACTGTACATCATTGGTTTTTTAAAATAAGCTTTCATACTGTTGGTGGATTATTAAAAATGCCATATCTTTTTCTTTTAAGTGAGATGCAGATTTAAAGTAGAACATCACAAAGAATAATCAATTTGCATATTTAAAAAATATCCCAAACTGAGTAATGACAGTTTAAAATGAAATATAATCCTCACTCCATGCAAATTAATGCATGCAAATAACCTATTTATTTCTACGTTTTAATACACATTAGATAACCCTTTTTTGAAATAGATAATATTAGAGTTGTACATTATTTTGGATCCAAAAATAAAAATAAGTTTCTGATTGCAGTTCTTCAACCAAACACAGCTTCACCAGGATGTTCCAGCACAGTCTGGGTTCTGTTGAAATTACTAGCACTTGTTTTATGCGTCAGAAGAATTTTATATAAATGTTGCATGCATGAAACTATAGAGGACAACCATCCTCAATCTGCTTTTGTCTAGATATGTTAAGGATGACAACATAGTGGCTGAAAATTCAGGGAGTTGTGACCCCAACTTCCATGATTGAGGATGGCTGATACAATCCTTTCCAGATTTAAAACTGGCATTTATTATACTGTCCATAGCTCTTTTAAATATGACCTCGAAGAGAAAGCTTTTGCATCACATTAGCAGTCACCTTCATTGTCAGTTCCTCCATGTCCTGATTTAACTATACAAGGGAAAAAATAGTATCTGTCACATTATGTACCCCTTCTGCATAATATACTAATTTTAATTCATTACAACTTAATAAAAGTAATTGTGCATTTGAAGGTCAACTCAATTAAATCATATGTTAATTAATCTTAAAATTAAGGTACCAATTATTATATTTCCAGATGTTCATGAAGCTTAGGTTCCTATGGGGAAAATGTATAGAAAATATTTCTGCTTTCCTATATACTGTTGAAATTAAGAAGGTATAAAGGAAAATATGTTTTATTTAAACCCTGTGTTTGTTTCAACTAGTCTTTAACTGTATAATTTCAGAGGGGTGCTAAGCTTTCTAAGATACGTTGCAGGTCTGAATAGATTCTAAAATTCTTAAATAATTCAATTATTTGGTTATTTGAAATCTTTAGGAGAAATAATTCAAATAAAGTACAAAGAAAACAAAAAAAAACTTGAAAGCATTCCTTTATTTTTGAAGGAAAATATGGTAGATGTACTCAGCAGTGGCTAATATTCTATCAGTGGAGGTTGAAGTCTTTTCAAGTAGCTCTATGTGAAGTGCTCAGTAATTAGAGGCACATGTTGAAGAAAATGCTGATTTTGAACATTTACCTAAATTTTTGATAGAGAAGTTGTGAAGACTTTAAGTAATCCAAATGGGTAATCCAAATTGGCTATGTATCCAGGCCTGGGGCTGAGAATGTGTGAAGGGCCCTGTTACTTGGCTTCACTATTAGTTGATTAATCATCATGGCTGCTGCTATTTTTTTACTGATTTTTTATTTTATTGTTTTAACATCTTTTAAATTGTTTTAATTGTTTTAGAATTTTAGAAGTGTAAGCCTCCCAGAATTACTTGGTTGAGTTGGACAGTTATAGAGAATGAATGAATGAGGCTTCTTAGGTAAAGCTCCCCATCCTTGTTAGTAACTAAAGGATTCAGTCCAGGAAACCATACAACTTTACACAACTAAAGGCCGTGTCACACTGCCCAATGGATGCAAAAAGGACACAACGGAAGAGAAAAATGTTACATCCGTTGTATCCGCGCTCAAAAGGGGGGAAAATTTGCATAATTGGAGCGGATAACACGGATGTGGGGAGGACGCAGGGCGGATGCAAAGCGGATGCGGAACAGAAGCACAGTGGATGGAAGCGGATGGCGCATCTGCTAGGCTTCCGGGGGGGGGCTCAGCAAAGCGGACGTGGAACAGAAACAGCTGATGCAGAACGGATGCACAGCGGATGAAGCGGATGCAGAGCGGAAGCCTAGCGAATGCACAGCGGAAGCCTAACGGATGCCTGGCATTAATTGCGCATGCGGGGGGGATGCATTACGCAAGCCCCGCGGATATAAAGGGAAGCAGCTTGCACATGGCCAGCATTTGGAGGAAAGACCTGCTGCTGGATACCTCGAGTTCTTGCCTGCATGTCTGCCTGCAAGCCTTGCTGCCAGCCTGCCTCCAAGCCTGCCTCCCAGCCTGCCTCCCAGTCTCCTGGGCAGCCTCCCTTCCAGCCTTGCTGCCAGCCTGCCTTCCAGCCTCCCTGCCAGCCTTGCTGCCAGCCTGCCTTCCAGCCTCCCTGCCAGCCAGTCTGTCTGCCAGCCTTGGTGCCTGCCTTCCTGCCAGGCTTCCTAACAGGCTTCCTACCAGGCTTCCTGCCAGCCTTGGTGCCAGGCTTCCTGCCAGCCGTGGTGCCTGCCAGCCTTCCTGCCAGCCTCCCTGCCAGCCAGCAACCCCACAACCATGGGGAAGAAGCAAAAGGCTCAGCAACCTGCCGCCATCCCTGGCAAGAGGGACAGGGCCACCCTCCCACCCCCTGTCCCTGACTCATCTTCTGCTGGGGCTTCTGCTGCTTGGGTTCACTCTTCTGTTGCTGGAGCTTCTGCTGCAGCTGCTCCTGGCGGTGGTGCTTCTGCTGCTGCGTACTCTGCTGAAGCTGCTCCTGGTCCTGCTGGTCCTGCTGGTCCTGCTCGTTCTGCTCGTGCTCCTGGTCTTGCTGACCCTGCTGCTGGTGCTTATTCTGCTGCTGCTGATCCTGGTCTTGCTGCTGCTGCTGCTGCTGCTGCTGATCCTGCTGCTGCTGCTGCTGCTGCTTATGATCCTGCTGGTGATTATGCTGCTGCTTCTGATGATGATGATTATGATCCTGCTGGTGATGATGTTGATGATGATGATGATGATGATGCTGTTGGTGTGGAGTAGCAGCCCCTACAACCTGGAAAACCCTCTGTTGAGGGCCCATCTGGTCCTGCCAAAGGGAGGAAGAGGCGTATGCAACAACGGGAGAGGAGGCAGTACTACATTGTGGAAGCGCATGAGGATGAGGTGCTGGAGTGGCTGAGAGAGAACGACTATCTGTGGCGGAAGGGACACCGGCTGTACAGGGACACGAAGCGGAAGCAGGCTGCTTGGAGAGAGAGGTCAGAGAGTCTGGGCTACACTTCGGAGGTGCTCCTCGGCTGGTGGAAGCACATGCACACCTGCTACGGGAAGCTGCACCGCAAAAAATCTGGCCAGGCCACGGTTAAGCAGACGGACAGAGAGAACTATGTCATGGCCAAGTGCAGCTTCCTGGAGGGTGAGGTCCGCCACCGAGGAGCACCAGGAGCCCAAATCTCTACCCTCTCTCTCCGGCAGCCTGCTGGGAGCCAGTCCTCTGGCGGCCGAGAGTCAGTCCCTGTCTCCATGCTGGTATCTGTGGAGCGTGCCACGGCGGAGAACCCCCGGGCAGGTGTTGAAAGCATGGTGGAGAGCGATGAGGACTCCCTGGTGCAGTAGGAGAAAGGAGACATCGAGTCCACCGCTGCCGAAGCCGCATCCACCCACACCTCCGCCACCACAGTAAGGAAGAGAGCCAGACCGCAGGAGGGGCAAAGCCACAAGGTCTTGGTGGAGATCAGGGACACCATCCGCACCAGCATAGGTCTCCTCTCTCAGCTGGTCCCCATCTAATCCTCCTCCTCCAACCGCAAGCCCTTCCTCAATTATGTCAACCAGACCCTCAAGGAGATGGCGGATCCCCAGTACCAGGTGGTGAAGGAGAGGATCACCACGCTGCTTAACAACCCTCCAGACCCAGAGGCACCTGCTCCCACCCAGTCCAGGTCTGCTCCTCCACCCCAGGTGATGTCCCTCCCATACCAAGGCTTCCCACAGCCCCTCACCTACCAAGGCTACAGCAACCCGGAGGTCCAGCAGCACAGACAGCAGCCCTTCCAAATGCAGGCACAGAATCATCGGGCGACACCGTTGCCACCGGTTCCAATGATGCCACTGATGCCAACCACGATAGTCCTCACCCCGCTGCAGACCAGGCAGCCCCACTACACTGCTCCTTCCTCCATCCCACAGCCAAGCCCGGCCTCAGTACATCTATCCTCAGTACTGGGGCTGACACCCCATGGCATGGAGGAAGGACCTCTCAGCATCAGGGGGCTGAGCCAGCTGTCCGACACCTTCCTCAACACACCGTCCCCTGTTGTCCTCTCGGGGCTAGGCACTCCAATAACACCTCAGACCAGCATTGCAGCAGCACCCACCTCCCCAGCACCTGCTCCCTAACACCTTAGACTGGGCACACACCTCTGAGTGACCAAGAGGAGTGCCAGAGACTGGCTGCCTGGATATTTGTGGACTTTATTTGGACACTTGACTTGGGTCATGTTTATTTTACAGCTTGTTATTAATATATTTTATCTTTGTTTCACACACTTGCTTCATTAATTTTTTTCTATAAAGTCTGGGTGGAAACTTTTAGAAATGTTTTAGCCTTTGCATGCTTGTGGGATGGATTAAGATACCTGTGGGATGGGCAGGGATACCTGTGGGATGGGCAGGGATACCTATGGAATGGGTAATAGTTGTGGGATAGATAAACCTCCAGTGCAAGCATAATGGGACTGTATGGTCCACCCTCCCAGGTGCCACCCCTATGGCCCTTCATTATCAATTACAATGTAAGCATTGATCCACACATGTCAACATAAACACAACTCTTTATTAAACGCCCTGTTCAATGTAGGCCAACCAAACATACATGGCCCAATCTCATCAGTATGATGAGACAGGCTGTCTTGCCACTCCACCACTCCAGCTGGGGAATTGCACCAGTGTTTCAGGAGGTTGCGCTGCTTCTTCGCCTCACGTGAGGCTCTGTTGGGCCCTTGCACATCCTCAGTGTTGATCAGGTTTTGCCCTTGCCTCCATTCCCCAGGCTCCATGTCCCCATTGCCTTGCTGGAGGTCCACGAGCCTGTTCTGCAAGACTGGGTAGCAGGTGTGCATGAGATTGTGCAGGATGCAGCAATCTTCCACGATCCTCCTCATGGTCCCTGGGCGATGCTGCATGTTGGTGAGAAGTACCTGGAACCTGTTGGCCAGGATGCCAAAGGCGTTCTCCACCACCCGCCTTGCCCTGGACAGCCTGTAGTTGAAGATCCTCTCTTCATGGGTGAGGTATTTGGAGGTGTAGGGCTTCATGAGGTAGGTTGTGAGTGAGAAGGCGTCATCCCCCACGATGAAGTAGGGCACATCTTGTGTGTCGTTGGGCAGCGGGTCTGGATCTGGGAAGCCAACCATGAGGTTGCTTTCCAGCCCCTCCTTGAGGTGACTGGCGTTGCATACCTGGGCATCTGAAGATGAGCCGTTGCCTGAAACATCAATGTACATGAACTTGTAGTCAGCATAGACCATGGCGAAGACGATGATGCTGAAGAAGCCCTTGTAGTTGTGATAAGTGGACCCCGACTTGGCTGGAGCTTTGCAGGCCACATGCTTGCCATCGATGACTCCAACGGTGTGTGGGAAGTTCCACTTCTGATACCACTGCTCTGCAACTTTCTTCCATCCTTCTTCAGTGGAGGGGCACTGGAGGAGCTCCTCCTTGTATTCTTCGATGATGGCCTGATGCCACTTCTCTGACAACAAAGCTGATGGTGCTGGGTGGCACCCTCCAGCCGTACTGCATGCTCCTGTAGGTGGTCCCTGAGGCCAGGTGGCGCAGAGTGAGTTTCACCTTGAGCCCAGGTTCCAGGCTGGGCGGGAAGTTGGTGTTTGTCTTTGTCAACCTGGGTGTCAGCTGCTACACAACTTCGTCAAACATGGCTGGAGGCATCCTCATGAAGTTCTGGAACGCCCAAGGGTCTTCGCTCCTGAGCTCCACCATCAGCTTGTCGTAAAGTACGTACTGTGCTCTTCTGGCGAACCATCTTTGGACCCATACTTTTTTTTGGGGTGCCTCCTTTTCTTCCCATAGTACTGTTCATAGAGACTGTAGATGGTTTCGCAGTGTTGCAGAAGGATGTTGGCTGCTGAAAGGATTTTGTCGCAATCCACGGTGGACATGACTGGATGCTGTGGAAGAGCAAGAGTCAGATGAAGGATGCAGAGGTCTGCACCGTGGGGCTGCTGGTCTGAAAGTGCGATGCAGACGAGTTGCTCCCCCTTTTTATAGGCAGTATAGGTTTTCCGCTAGGCATCCTCTAGACATCCTTAATATCCGAGATAGGTCCCCTCTGCGAACGTTTTTTCCATTTTAAACGCTTTGTTTCCGTTCTGCATCCGTTCTGCATCCGTTCTGCATCCGTTCCACTTCCTCCCTGCATCCGGGCGGATGCGAGTTGCGTGGATGTGCAGCGGATGCCTAGCGGATATAGCGGATGCGTAACGGATGCGTAGCGGATGCGTAGCGGACGAACTGGATACATTTTCCGCGCAAAAGTTTTAAGCAGCCTAAAACTTTTTGAGCGGATGAAACGTCAATAAACGGATGCTGGACGGATAGAGAGGAAGCAAAACGGAGGCAGTGAGTACATCACGTTTTCGAACGGATGGCAAGGTTTTTTGTCCGTTTTACATCCTCTTTGCATCCGTTGGTGCAGTGTGACAGGGGCTTAAGGGACATTCACATCTATGTCTGAAAGAAAAGAACTTGCATATCTGTAGCTTTATGAGTCATATTCAAAAATTCTTATTCCTCTAAGACAATATAATGAGTTCCAGAAATCAAGATAGCTTTT
Source organism: Laticauda colubrina (assembly GCA_015471245.1). NCBI lineage: Eukaryota > Metazoa > Chordata > Lepidosauria > Squamata > Elapidae > Laticauda > Laticauda colubrina. The sequence continues at coordinate 9,308,604 of BLBF01000025.1, forward strand.
CAGAGTTTGTTTGTTTGTTTGTTTGTTTTGCTTTTTGTCTTTGGGAATTTGTTGCCAAGATTGCAGCAGGCAAACTAATTAAGCACAGGATAATAATACCCCCACTGAAACAACTTCTGCACAACTTGTAAGCACTCCAAACTTGCAAGAAGAAGGATTCTTTCTTAAAATGAACTGGAGTTATTACTCTTTGTTTTTATACTTCTGGACTGGTGAGCCAGGGGAGGATATCTAATTGAATTTACTTTACAACTTCAAGGTTTGCCAAGATAATATACTAACTAGACTAAAGCTTATGTTACGGCAGCTCTTCCAAATTCCCTAGCTTGAGAGGAGGAACAAAATTATGCTTCGTGGCTGCTCTCTGTTCTGTATTCAAATGAAGATGATGTCAGGTTGGTGAGATGGGTAGGTGGTGACATCAAAACAATCTTCCAGGAGATGACATAAGTAACCGCTATTGCTTACTCAGGCAACTCACTATGGCACATAAAATAGGAATAACTGAGAATAAAATGAAGCAGAAGTTGCAACCTGTAAAATTCTTATGGAAAAGGAAGGAGGACAACTCCTCTGGTCTGCCTTGTCCTTCTGGCTACCAGAACTTAGTGCAAAAATTCACTGAATGCCCAGTTTTCCATGTGATCAATGCTGCCAGAGTTAAGAGTGAAAAATTTCCTTCTTTCTTTTTTATTTTCTGCTTTCATCAGTGAAATTCTCTCCTAGGTTGCTACTATTAAGTTTTGTAATGCCTCTATTGATTATTCCCTGCCACTCATCATGTATTGTATATTATCACTAGTATTTACACAATGAAAACAAGATTTTACTTTGGGCTCTCCCAAAATATCTAGCCATTTATTCAGAACATAGACTTAATGTTTTTATTTATTTTTTTGTGAAGAGCATATTTATCACTCTGCGCTATCATATTTAATATCTTGATCTAAAATTCATTGCTAAATCAAAATTTCTAGTTATTGCTTTCCAAATTAGATATGCATAATGAGCAAGATAACGTCATGTGTTATTCTTCCATATTTTGCCACTTTTGTGCACTCTATCATTTTCTGGTGCCTCATTTGTCCTATTTTCTTTCATATGTTTCCATTAGGAGTACAGTGATTTTTCTAGAGCCTGATGGAGAAGCTATTTAAAACTCATTCCACAGATAATGGGAAACTGCCACTCATTAAATATTAGAGTAACTAATGTGGCAATTCCCATTTATCTTCCATAATGTAGTCAAGATATGGGAGGGGGGTTGCTTTTGTATTTATTTAACATGATTTTTTTAAAAAACCAGCTATTTTATAGTAGCAGTACTGTGAACAAGCAGAGAACATAAAATGTTAAGATAAAATATTAAGAGCATCTCTTCATGTGGATCATGTTTTCTACAATTGATTATGGACGATTCACAAAGCCAATTTCTTTTATGATGGCCAATTGTCATGTGCAGTGTGTATGTATCCTGTGTGTTTATTCTTTTCTATCCATTGAAAAGCACTAGGTACTTTATTGGATAGAGCACTATCAAATAATACCTGTAACATTTTCTAGAACAGTTGTAAGAGAGTGCTGAGAGTTCCCAAAACTTACCAATGAAATGTTACTTTAGGAGCCACCATATACTAAACATCAAGATGTTGTTTTGATTAGTTGTTTTGATTAATTTGTTTATTTTCTCTTCTGTCATGTTCTCATCATAACATTAAATAATAACAATTTATATATTGAACAAATTCATATGGCCATTCAACTCATACACGGTCACCTCCAGATGGTTTACAAATTATACAACATATAATTGTATAACATTATAACATGGAATGATTTGAAATACCTCCCCAAATTCCAAATTTTAATGCCAAAAAAAAAATCAGGCTCCCCCTATATTTAAGAGATGTGCAGCTATCCTGCAAAGAGTTTGCTGAGAGTTAAGATTTCTTCTTGTTTATCATGAGGTGGAATATTGCTGTGCATTTGTTTTAAGAATTGTTTTGTGATCTTTATATGAATATATCACTGAGAGGACAACTGAGGCTGTTTGCAATTCCCAAGTCAACTTTCTGTGCCTCTTAAACATGACCCTAACCAAAATCTGACTCTTTTAAATAGTAGAAAAATTCTTCCTCCTAAGCCCAAATAAACAAATAAACAAACAAACAAACAAATAAATAAATAAATAAATATTGTCGGAACTTCCCGCAGCAGTAATACTTACTTCCTATCTTCAACTTGTCCTCTGAAGCCTTCATCTCCCACCTCCCACTCCCAAACATCAAATATGTTCTCATGCTTTCAAAACATTGCTTCTTTCTGTTTTACTGAACACCCCACTGAGCGATTTAGAAATTTAAATACAAATTAAGGAAATAATCCTTCAGACAAAAGAAAAACTGGCCTAGAAAATTGAACAATGAGTAATTCATTCCCACCTTGGAGGTGGTGTTATCAGTTCTGTGCTGTCAAGGCAAGAATACCTTAATTATCTTTCTCTCATAGAAAAGAAGATTGCTTTAGCATTTGCAGGTATTATAATGAAGCCTTTCTTTGCTACATCTTCCACTCTTTTTTCCAAGGTGGAATAATGTTTATTTCCTCTGGTGATTTTATAATCACCCCCCCCTTTCTCTGCTCATCAGAATTTCTTTGTCATGTGAAGTCGGATCTGTTTCCAGTTTAATGGAAGGGGATCTCCTCTCTTGGATTCTACCTGATCTAATTTTGGTATGGAGATAAAGAATACTGAGAAGTAAGAGCACAAGCTTGGCAGCTTTTTCACTAGGTAGTATCTGGGTTCGTTGAGAGACTCATAGAAATCCTAGGGCAGTGGTGGCTAACCTATTTGGGCTCCTATGCCAACAATTGTGTGCATGCTTGCACACTCATGCTCGCATGCCAGCAACCAGAAGGCAATGCGTGCCCCCTACACCTGCACATGCAATCCCCACCCACCCCTACCATCCCCTTATTTGCACTGCACCTCACAGCTGATTTTCGGCATCCCAGAGGCTTCAGGAAGGCTTCTGCGGGCTTTCTGCAGGCTTTCCGGCTGAAAACTAGGCTCGTTTCATCACTTCTGGTATTTCCAGAAAAATAGGAAGTGACAAAACGGGTCTAGTTTTCATCCTGAAAAGCTTGCAGAAGCCCGAGAAGCCTGCCTGAAGCCTCTGGGATACCGAAAAAGGCCGAAAATCAGCTGTGAGGCACACGCATGCGCAGTGAGGTAAGTTTACCTGCAGCTCGCATGCCGGCACAAATGGCTGTGCGTGTCACCTGTGGCACACGTGCCATAGGTTCACCATCACGTTCCTAGGGTACCACGCTGTCAAGAGGCAGCCTATTTCTATTTAAATTACTATTTTTCAGTTTTTATTTTTCCAAATTATTTTAATTTTGTTCCAATTTAGCATCCTTTAATGTGGCATGCAAATTTTTGCTTGTTTTTGCTGTCCTGTTGTAAATGTATTTAATGTTTTTTTTTTTTTTTTTGCTGGAGCAGCCACCTATATATCACCCACAACAGTAAAAACCAGCAAAGTACCCACTAACCACCCACACTGTTTGCATCAATGAATATGTAAACTGCCTATAAATCTGTATAAACTGGAGTTCATCTCAATCTAAAACTTCATTACAATGGCTTGACATGAAATCTTGGAAAAAAATATAAAAGCATTTTGGAGTTAAAACTCAAGAATTTCATCCTAGATTTTTATGGTCCTTCAATTTGTAATATATTTTTTTCTCAGTTTATGAAGCAGAAGAATACTGTAATCATGCATCAGCTTCTGTGCACAACATTACCTATGATTTGGGATGCCTGGTTGATTTCTTTCCCTGTGGAATTATTGCAGTCATTTTTCACAAAGTACCTAAAATAAAATGCAATTAATCTGTCTTGTTCATAAGAACTAACTTCTCCCATTTGAAATTCAGGTAAATTAGTCATGCTCTGTCCAGGGCTTAGTTCTATAACCCATTAGAAATTCAAGACTTAGCTGAAGAAACGGTTGGTTGTTGTTTTTTTTCCTCATAGCATTTTCCCACAAGTGCACAGTCTGTTTTTTGGAGAGGATTACGTAGGTGTTTGTCCATTGTTTATGACAAGAACTGCACAATCAGCTTGTTGCTTGAACCTCATATTGTGGACTGAGGGAGTGACTGGCTCAAGGTCACCCAGTCAGCTTTCATGCCAATGGTGCAACTGGATCTCACAATCTCCTAGTCTCTTGCTTTATGCCTTAATTACCAGACTAACTGGGTCTCTGGAGAAATTTCTATAACCCTGCTTAACTTTCAGCCTTGCCATACCCATTATTTGCAAAACTTGGCTTGTGTTTATGTTTAGCAGGCTGCCTTTCTTAATCTAGAATGAAAAGAAAAAGTTAGATTGAAGAGAAAGAAGTGAAGATGGTGGGGATGTTAACCATTTATTGCAAAAGGTTTAACTATTTGTAAATAAATAAGCAACAAAAATAAAATTATTTAGGAAGCTATAGATGTGCTTTTTATTGTCCAATTCTTGAATGAACTGTCATATTCAAACATGGTTAGTATGGCTTTCTAAGGTTGCCTTGTAGTAAAGCACATTTAATCATTTATTTCTTCCTTTTTTTGAGAGACAGGATATATTTCATCCTTATATGTTTGTTTAGTACAGCTGGGATAATGTTTAATACCTCCTAAATAAGAGCAATAATGATGAACTGTCCTCTATAAATGAATAAAAGGAGAACAATTATCATATAATTCTGCTACGAAATGAAGAAGCAAAGGACTAGATTGGTGACATGCATTATATTTATCTGACTGGTGAAGGATATTGCATTCTACTAAAACAAATTTGTTCTCCACTGATAGTTGTCCCTTATGATATCCAAGCACATATTTGGATTATATATAGAATATCAGAAAAACATTGGGAAAAGTCAGATTTTAATCCATTGATGGACCTTGGAAACATCCTACTTTTTTTTTTGACTAAAATGCCTCCCAGATATTATTCTTCTGATAATAAATGAGCATTTAAGTGAAGAGAGAGAGAAAGACACAATTCATATAAATGCCTGGTTTTTCTATATTCAAGGATGTGTGTATAAAAGTCAAAATTGGTTTGACTACAGTATGACCTTTTGCTCCTCCTCAATAAAGTGAAAGTTAATATATTTTAACAACAAATACTTTTTTCAAGAGCCAGAATGGAAAAATATGAACATATTTTCATTTAGAAATATTTTATATCCTAGCATTATTGAAGCAGTGACTTACATTTTTAAAACTTTTCTATCTGGTATGTATGTGTGTGTGTGTGTGTGTGCACGCACATGCATATATGTCTGTGTCTGGCCCCTTAAAATACATAGAAGACCAGATTACACAATAACATCCTTTTTTCCAATATAATTAGTTATTTTTTTAACACTTCTCACATTTTTCAGCCACTGAATTTTCTTTATGAAATGGGCTTGCTACCTTCCTTTATTTTATGCCTGTTAATCTGAAAAGTAAATCTATCCTTAGGCTTGAATATTTGATTTAATATTTGCATTTGAGGATGAGTCTTCAATGCACACTTGACCTTAACGATTTTGAAAGTCAGAATCTACATATCAGTGTAATATCTGTCTTGGCAGTTTAAATAACATAGCCTTAACTCTCTGATGTTATTTTCTTTAAAACATGATATGTATGAAAAGCTAAAATGGAAAATCCTCATATCTTTTTATGTGGAATAAAATTCTATGTCATTTCACTAATATCTGATTTTCAATTTTATCTTCCCTAATGAAACTGTATTTTATGACAAAGTTCTGCTCCAAGTTACTGATGGACAATACCCTCCCCTCCCAAATTAAAATAACCCTCCAGCATTGAAAGGGGAAAGGACATATGATCATCCATTTCAAATTATAGGCAACTATACTGGTTCTATGCTTGATATTTATATCATATTTCAAAGGTCCATTTACTGGAACTTGCAGTTAAAAGACTATCTGGTGAAGTTCTGGAAGGCCCAGAAAGCTATTCCAGCTGACACAAATCAATGCACTAGTAGTATCAGTAGTTCAGCTCATGTAAAACAAAGATATATATGTTCTTACTTCAGAAAACATTCATTAAGCCCTTTATGCATAAAAGTCCAATTCATACTTTAAATCTAACCATAGTGGAATAGAGTAGAATACTTGATTTAGCCAATTATCATTATATACATAAGGAATTTGTCTCCAGTGCAGAAGCATGCTAAATAACAGAGTATTAATTATTATATTCATATCAATAAAATGAGGTAACAGAAAAGATGAGAAGGATAATAGTAATACAGCCATCTACACGGGTAAATATAATTTATACTTAAGAGAGTAGTGTGGGAATTAGGTGTGCAGCAGAGCGATGGCATGAGGGGAAAACTATATAGTAGTTTTGGCATGCAATGCACTGCAGTGGCGTCCCAAGGGGAGGAGTTGAATGAGCTTATGTCCAGGATGTAAAAGGGCTGTAGATATTTTCTCAGCCCTTCTTCTGGCCCATGCAATATATTGGTCCTCAATGGAAGGCAAGCTGGTTGCAGTTATTTTTTTCTGCAGTCCTAACTATCCATTCTATTGTCTGTATTTGTCCTGTTTGGTTGCTGTAGAAATCAGACAGTTACAGAAGTATAAATGACAAGAGTCAATAATTCCTCTGTACAACTGCATCAACAGCTCCTGAGGCAGCCTGAACTTTCTGAGTTGACACAGGAAAAATATTCTTTGTTACACCTTTTTAATGATGTTTCTAATGTTAGGTGTCCATTTCAAATCCTGGGAGCTTATAAAACCCAAAACCCTGAAGGACTCTACTGTTGATACTGTGTTATCTAGTATAGTAAGAGATAGTAGAATAAATAGAATAAATAAATCCTCCAAAAATCCATCTCACCTCTACAGTTTTTAAGCGTGTTCAGCTCCAGATTGTTCCAGCTGCACCACAGGATGAGTTGTTCAACCTCTATCTATATGCACTCATCATCATCTCAAATGAGACCAATGGTTGTTGTGTCATCTGCAAGTTTCAGTATTTTAACAGAGGATCCTTAGAGATGCAGTTGTTAGTACTGAGAGAAAAGAGTAACAGAGAACAGCCCTGTGCTACTTGCTCTGGTATCCAATGTGATTTTCCTAGCTTCATCTGTTGCTTTCTATCTGCCAGAAAGCTTATAATCCCACCTAACAAGAATGGACAGGCATTCCATTCAGTTTAGAGTGAAGAATTTCTGGAATGGTGGCATTGAATGCCAGGCTCAAGTCTACAGAAAGGATCCATGCATTGGTCCCTGGGTATTTAAGATGTTGCAAGATATAGTGCAGTGCCATAATGACAGCATCAGCTGCCGATCTATTTGCATGGTAGGCAAACTCTAAAGGGCCTAACAGCAGATCCAGGATGATTTTCAAGTGGGTCAGCACTACTTTTCAAAGGTTTTCATAACTACAGATGTCAGAGCAACCGGTCTGTAGTCATTCAACTCCTTGATGGAGGGTTTCTTGGGAACTGGAATGATAGTAGAGCATTTGAAGCAAGAAGGAACATAATGCATCTCTAGTGATTTATTAAAGATGTGCGTGAAGATGGGGGCCAGTTGATCAGCACAGACTTTTCAAGTAAGGAGTTACTCCATCTTGGTCTGATGCTTTCCCAATCTTTTGTCTGTGAAAGAGACCTCTTGCATCTTTTTTTAAGGCCATGTCACACTGCACACTGCACAAAATGTTCCATCCGTTGTTATCCGCTCTCAAAAGGGGCAAAAATTTGCATAAGCAGAGCGGATAAAGCCCATGTCACACTGGCCAACGGATGCAAAACGGACACAATGGATGACCAAAATGTTCCATCTGTTGTTATCCACTCTCAAAAGGGGCAAAAATTTGCATAACCGGAGCAGATAATACGGACGCGGGGAGGATGCAGGGCAGATGCAAAGCGGATGTGGAATGGAAGCCCAGCGGATGGAAGTGGATGGGAGTGGATGGCGCAACCGCAGGGCTTCCGGGGGGCCTCAGCAAAGCAGACGCGGAACAGATACAGCGGATGCAGAGCGGACGCCGAACGGATGAAGCGGATGCACAGCGGAAGCCTAGCAGATAAAGCAGATACACAGTGGAAGCCTAGCGGATGGACAGTGGAAGCGGAACGGATGCCGACCGTTAATTGTGCATGCGGGGGGGAAGTATTATGTAAGCCCCCCGGATATAAAGGGAAGGAGCTCGCGCGTGGCCAGCATTCCGAGGAAAGACCTGCTGCTGGACACTTCGAGTTCCTTGCCTGCCCTGCCAGCCTGTGTTCCAGCCAGCCTTGGTGCCTGCCTGCCTGCCTGCCTTCCTGCCAGGCTTCCTACCAGGCTTCCTGCCAGCCTTGGTGCCTGCCAGCCTCCCTCCCAGCCAGCAACCCCACAACCATGGGGAGGAAGCGAAAGCCTCAGCAACCTGCTGCCATCCCTGGCAAGAGGGGCAGAGCCAACCTCCCGCCCCCTGCCCCTGACTCTGCTGGTGCTGGGGCTTCTGCTGAAGCTGCTCCTGGCGGTGGTGCTTCTGCTGGTGCTGGGGCTTCTGCTGGTGCTTACTCTGTTGAAGCTGCTCCTGGTCCTGCTCGACCTGCTCGTGCTCCGGGACTTGCTCGTCCTGCTCGTGCTCCTGGTCTTGCTCATCCTGTTCGTGCTCCTGGTCCTGCTCGTGCTCCTGGACTTGCTGGCCCTGCTGGTGCTTACTCTACTGCTGCTGATCCTGTTCCTGCTGTTCCTGCTGCTGCTGCTGCTGATGATGATGATGATGATGATAATGCTGATTATGATCCTGCTGGTGAGGATGATTATGATGATGATGATTCTGCTGGTGCTGCTGCTGCTGCTGGTGTGGAGGAGCAGCCCCTACTACCTGGGAGCCCCTCTGATGAGGGCCCATATGATCCTGCCAAAGGGAGGAAGAGGCGTATGCGACAACGGGAGAGGAGGCAATACTCCATTGAGGAGGCGCACGAGGATGAGGTGTTGGAGTGGCTGAGAGAGAATGACTATCTGTGGCGGAAGGGACACCGGCTGTACAGGGACACCAAGTGGAAGCAGGCTGCTTGGAGAGAGAGGGTGGAAAGTATGGGTTACACTTCGGAGGTGCTCCTCGGCTGGTGGAAGCACATGCACACCTGGTACGGGAAGCTGCACCTGAAGAAATCTGGCCAGGCCACTGTGAAGCTGATAGACAGAGAGACCTACGTCATGGCCAGGTGCAGCTTCCTGGAGGGTGAGGTCCGCCACTGAGCAGCACCAGCAGCCCCTCTCACGACCCTCTCTCTCTGGCAGCCTGCTGCCACCCAGTCCTCTTCCGGCCGAGAGTCAGTCCCTGTCTCCAGGCAGGTTTCTGTGGAGCGTGCCACGGCGGAGAACCCACGGACAGGTGTGGTAAGCGTGGTGGAGTGCGTAGAGGACTCCCTGATGCGGTGGGAGAAAGGAGACATCGAGTCCACCACACTCCTAGCCGCATCCACCACCACCCAGCTCCGCCTCCGCAGAAAGGCAGAGAGCCAGACAGCTGGAGGGGCAGAGCCACAATGTCCTGCTGGAGATCAGGGACACCATCCACACCAGCATAGATCTCCTCTCTCAGCTAGTCCACACCGACTCCTCATCCTCCAACCGCAAGCCCTTCCTCACCTATGTCAACCAGACCCTCAAGGAAATGGCGGATCCACAGTACCAGCAGGTGAAGGACCAGATCACCAAGCTGCTGCACAACCCTCCAGACCCAGAGGAACCTGCTCCCACCCAGTCCAGGCCTGCTCCTCCACCCCAGGTGATGTCCCTCCCATTCCAAGGCTTCCCACAGGCCCTCACCTACCAAGGCTACGGCTACCATGAGGTTCAGCAGCACAGGCAGCAGCCCTTCCCAGTCCAGGCACAGAGTCATTGGGCGACACCATTGCCACTTGTTTCACTGATGCCACCGATGCCACCCACGCCAATGATGCCACCGACGACAGCGATGCCACCCACGCCAGTCCTCACCCAGCTGCAGAGCAGACAGCCCCACTACACTACTCCTTCCTCCACCCCACAGCCAAGCCCGGCCTCAGTACATCTGTCATCAGTAGTGGGGCTGACACCCCATGGCATGGAGGAAGGACCTCTCAGCATCACGGGGCTGAGCCAGCTGTCCGAGACCTTTCTCAACACACCGTCCCCTGTTGTCCTCTCGAGGCCAGGCACTCCAACACCACCCAACACCACAGCACCTGGACCCTTCACCCCTGAGACTGGGCATACCTCCGAGTGACCAAGAAGAGTGCCAGAGACCGGGTAGCTGGCTACCTGTGGACTTTATTTGGACACTTAACTTGGGTCATTTTTTTTTTACAGCTTGTTGTTCAATAAAGTTTATCTTTGATGCACACACTTGCTTCATTTCTTTTTTTTAATAAAGTCTTGGTGGAAACTTTTAGAATTGGCTTAAGCCTTTGCATGCTTGTGGGATGGGTTAAGATAGCAATGGGTTGGGCAGGGGTACCTGTGGAATGAGCAGGGATACCATTGGGATGGCTAATAGCTGTGGGATAGATAAACCTCCAGTGCAAGCATAGTGGGACTGTATGGTCCACCCTCCCAGGTGCCACATCTATGGCCCTTTATTATCAATAATAATGTAATGAATCATCCACACATGTCAACATAAACACAACTCTTTATTAAACGCCCTGTTTATTGTAGGCCCACCCAACATACATGGTCCAATCTCATCCGTGTGATGAGACAGGCTGAAGGAAGCATCCATTAAGCATCTACCATCCTGTCTTGCCACTCCACCACTCCAGCTGGGGAGTTGCACCAGTGTTTCAGGAGGTTGCACTGCTTCTTCCCTTCCCGTGAGGCTCTGTTGTGGCCTTGCACATCCTGAGTGTCGATCAGGTTTCGCCCTTGCCTCCATTCACCAGGCTCCATGTCCCCATTGCCTTGTTGACGGTCCACGAGCCTGTTCTGCAAGATTGGGTAGCGGGTGTGCATGAGATTGTGCAAGATGCAGCAAGCTTCCACGATCCTCCTCACGGTCTCTGGGCGATGCTGCATGGTGGTGAGAAGTACCTGGAACCTGTTGGCCAGGATGCCAAAGGCATTCTCCACCACTCGCCTTGCGCTGGACAGGCTATAGTTGACGATCCTCTCTTCACGGGTCATGAGTCTGGAGGTGTATGGCTTCATGAGGTAGGTTCTGAGGGAGAAGGCGTCATCCCCCACGATGAAGTAGGGCACATCTTGCCTGTCGTTGGGCAGGGGGTCTGGATCTGGGAAGCCCACGATGAGGTTGCCTTCCAGCCCCTCCTTGAGGTGACTGGTGTTGTATACCTGGGCATCTGAAGATGAGCTGTAGCCTGAAGCATCGATGTACATGAACTTGTAGTCAGCATCAACCATGGCGAAGAGGATAATGCTGAAGAAGCCCTTGTAGTTGAAATAAGTGGACCCCGACTTGGCTGGAGCCTTGCAGGCCACGTGCTTGCCATCGATGGCTCCAACGGTGTGGGGGAAGTTCCACCTTTGATACCACTGCTCTGCAACTTTCTTCCATCCTTCTTCAGTGGAGGGGCACTGGAGGAGCTCCTTCTTGTATTCTTCGATGATGGCCTGCATCACTTCTCTGACCACAATGCTGATGGTGTTGTGTGGCACCCTCCAGCCGTACTGCATGCTTTTGTAGGTGGTCCCTGAGGCCAGGTGGCGCAGAGTGAGTGCCACCTTGAGCCCAGGTTCCAGGCTGGGGCGGAAGTTGGTGTTTGCCTTGGTCAACCTGGGTGTCAGCCGTTGCACAACTTCGTCAAACATGGCTGGAGGCATCCTCATGAAGTTCTGGAATGCATGAGTGTCTTCGTTCCTGAGCTCCACCATCAGCTTGTTGTACAGTCCGTACTCTGCTCTTCTCCCGATCCATTTTCGGACCCAGACGCTTCTTGGCCGCCTCTTTTTCTTCCCATAGTAGAGTTCACAGAGCCTGTCGATGGCTTCGTTTTGTTGCAGAAGGATGGTGGCTGCCAAAAGAATTGTGGTACGATCCACGGTGGACATGACTGGATGCTGTGGAAGAGGAAGAGTCAGATGAAGGCTGCAGAGGTCTGCACAGCTGGGCTGCTGGGCTGAAAGTGAGATGCAGACGAGTTGCTCCCCCTTTTTATAGGCAGTATAGGCATCCCTTTGCATCCTCTAGGCATCCTCTAGGCATCCTCTAGACATCCTTAATATCCAAGATAGATCCCCTCTGCGAACGTTTTTTCCGCTTTAAACGCTTTGTTTCCGTGCTGCATCCGTTCTGCATCCATTCTGCATCTGTTCCGCGTCTGTTCCGTTTCCTCCCTGCGTCCAGGCGGATGTGAGTTGCGCGGATGAGCAGCGGACGCCAAGCAGATATAGCGGATGCATAACGGATGTGAAACGGATGCCTAACGGATGCGTAGTGGATGCAGAATAGACAAACTGGATACATTTTCCGCTCAAAAGTTTTAGGCAGCCCAAAACTTTTGGAGCAGATGAAACGTCCATAAACGGATGCTGGACGGATAGAGAGGAAGCCAAACGGAGGCAGTGAGTACATCGCGTTTTCGAATGGATGGCAAGCTTTTTTGTCCCTTTTACATCCTCTTTGCATCCGTTGGTTCAGTGTGACATGGGCTTAACACGGAAAGGAACGGACGTGGGGAGGACACAGAGCGGATGTATAGAGAATGCAGAGCGGATGTATAGAGGATGCAGAGTGGATGTATGGAGGATGCGTAGAGGATGCGTAGAGGATGCGTAGAGGATGCAGAGCGGATGCGTAGAGGATGCAGAGCGGATGCGTAGAGGATGCGTAGAGGATGCAGAGCAGATGCATAGAGGATGCAGAGCGGATGCAGAACAGATGCTGAGCAGATGAGCTGCATCCGCTTTCATCCTTTCTCCATCCGTGCTACTAATGCTGCACGTCCGTTCTGCTTCCTCCCTGCCTCCGTTTACCACTGGAACGGATTTGAGTTGTGCGGATGCACAGCGGATGCCTAACGGATATAGCAGATGCGTAATGGATGCAGAACAGACGTCCCCCGTATGCCTGGAGGATGCAGAACGGATGCATTGGATACATTTTCTGCTCAAAAGTTTTGGGCAGCTCAAAACTTTCTGAGCGGATGAAACGTCAATAAACGGATGCTGGACGGATAGAGAGGAAGCAAAACGGAGGCAGTGAAGGAGATTTGGCTACTGTTGGTCTATCAGAAATGTGGAGGGTAATGATAGCTGACAGTTATCTCCTCTCAAACCTACACTAGAACACATATAAGTCTTCTGCCAGTTGCTGATTTTTTTCCAGTAAAGTACAGAAATCTGCTGTCGGCAATGATATTCTTCAGGCTTTTCCACACATTTGCTGGTTCATTTGCTAAAAACTGATTTCTCAGCTTTTCAGAGTATCTATTCCTTGCTGCCCTGATCTTCCTTGCTAATATATTCCTGGCCTGATTGCTAGCAACATTTCGGCAGAATCTCATCTGCTATCATCAGGCTTTTGTATTGTGTTCGTCTGTGAGTCAGGCTATCACAACTGTTTCAGTTTTAAATTTGAGGCGAGCCTATGCTGTGCCAGCATGGTTTTTTTCTTCATCCTGATTGGTTGGGAGTCCTGGTCTGGTGTTTATTGGTCTTGGAGTTTCATCTCGGTTTCATCTCGGTTTCATCTGGGTGAAACACCTGGGCAAACACCTGGGCACAAACAGACTCCCCCTGTTACCTCCAGCTCAAACACACCCCAACAGGCACCCAGATGAAACCTAGCTTCCTAATGGATGATAACCGTCCTTTTACTCGAAGCCAAGCTGCACTGAAAGCTTCCAATACAGGAACACAATGTTGCCAGCCAATTACGGCCACAAAACAGACAGAAGAAACCAGAAAAAACCAATCAAGCAAACTCCAAGACCAATAAACACAGACCAAGATTCCCAACCAATCAGGATGAAGAAAAAAGCATTCTGGCTCAACAGTAGGCTAGCCTCAAATTTAAAACTAAACGGCTGTGATAGCCTGACTCACAGACGAACTCAATACAGAAGCCTGATGATGGCAGATGAGATTCTGCTGAAACGTTGCTACAACTTTAAAAGCACTACAATGACGTGGGATAATACCCGAAGGAAGCTGAACTGCATTCATGTAAGTAACTTAAAAAAAACAAACATATCTATCTATCTATACATACATACATACATACATACATACATACATACATACATACATACATATCTTCCTTTGGGTATTATCCCACGTCATTGTAGTGCTTTTAAAGTTGTAGCAACGTTTCAGCAGAATCTCATCTCATCTCATCTCATCTATATATATATGTTTGATTCTTGTCTATTTGTATTGAATTGTTTATTAATGTTGACATAGAAACAATGAAAAAAGATCATACAGAGATCATACTGAATACTGGCAATGCTTGCTTCAACACAAAAATATCTTCATGGAACACCTTGCTGCTGTTTAAAATTTGAACTAATGTCTATTTTTGTTGCAAGTATTGTGACTAGTTATTAGCAAATGCCTAATGTGTGATAAATTTGGAACAAGGTACATCATTTTATGATTATTTAATGAGATTCTCCCTTCCTTCCTTCCTTCCTTCCTTCCTTCCTTCCTTCCTTCCTTCCTTCCTTTCTTCCCTTTTCCTGTGGCTTGGCTTGCTTGAATAGTCTGAAGTTATTTGCTCTGCAGGCATCTTTCTGCTGTACACCTGTTCCCTGTTTGTAGCATACTGTTAATCAGGATTGTTTAAATTGGCCAGCTTTTTCTGCTTCCATGGTTTAATTCAAAAGTCTCTTTCCCTTTCTTATTTTGATAGTATTGGCAGAAAGCATTTTAGATTTAAAATACAATGAATAATATTCTGTAGATTAATTTGAGAAGCTTAAATACAAATGATTTGAAAAATATGTATACTGCAGTTCTACTTCAACTTCTGACTTTGTCTTTGAACAAACAAGCTGTGTAGGTAATTAAATATTTGCCTTGGGGAATTATGTACAATTAATTAAAATCACCAACTTTTGATGCATTCCCATTTTACAGATTATTAAACTTTGATCAGATGTTAACCGCCTAGGTTTCCCATACATCTCACAATGATTGTATTTGGCAGCCTTTAAAAGCTGTTACTTTCATGCTATTCTTTAGTTCATTGCTTACTGTTAGATATATTCATCCAAATTTTAGTATGGATGTGACCCAGCTGGAGATAAAATAGCATTAAGGCTGATGTTTTGAAACAACAATAGCTTTTATGGCATAGATTGCATACCATTATGACAGCTACCGTAGTTATTGAGTGTATTATTTAATAAATGATATACACATTTTGGAATGGCAACTTGGTCTTCTCTAAATATTTTACATTTCAACTACACCACATCTTGCCATTAATCTGGTTGACTCAAAGTCTCTAAATTATGAAAAAGCTTAATCATGGGATATTTGAAGATGGCTAAGTTTCAAAAGGAGGAAAATCAACTGAGATTCTCACTTGCTGTGAGACTCCCATCTTCATCACAATGTTAAAGGTAAAAGTATATTCAGTGCAGGGATTTTGAATTTTTTGACAACAGTACAAGGAAGCTGGGATTAGAGAGGATTCAGATTTAGTTCCTTCTTTTTACTTCCATCCTCATCCTCCAAGCATGGCTAAAGTTCTGTTAAGGGTTTTGCATGCTGAGCTGATCAAGCAAGGACTTATACATATTCAGCACCAGATGCTTGATTTGAAGGAGTTTGTTCTGCACATTCCTTTGTGTATCTACACTGTTATTCCGAGATTCTGAAGTTTTATTTGTGAAGTTTATCCAATGGTTTATTTATGGAGAATACAGGGCAATTCTTCTTTACAAAGTTGGCTATTTCGAAAAATGATATGAATTTTTTTTCATGTGGGGGAAGAAAAAGTAAAGGCTGAGCATGGGCTAGAGGCCTTTTTCCCCCTCTAGTTTATATAGAATTGAAAAAATAACATGTAAGAAGTCTTGATCTGTGATGTGATAATAAAAGGGAAAATGGTTTGGAAAATGAAAAAAAGGAGAGGGAAAAAGCTGTAAAGGGAAGTTCAAAAGAAAAATCAAAAGAGGGAGGGAG
Organism: Laticauda colubrina; assembly: GCA_015471245.1. Taxonomy (NCBI): domain Eukaryota; kingdom Metazoa; phylum Chordata; class Lepidosauria; order Squamata; family Elapidae; genus Laticauda; species Laticauda colubrina. The sequence goes on from BLBF01000025.1 coordinate 9,324,781, forward strand.
AAAAAGTTAACAATTGGAATGAGAAATGGAGAGGAATAAGAACGGGGAAAAGGGGAATGAAAAGAAAGAACCAGAAAATTAAAGAGAATCAGGAAGCAAATAAGGATGAAAAGAAACTATATTGTTAAAAAAGAGCGAGAGATAATGGGTAAAATAAAAAAGAGGATAGGAAGGAGATTACGCAAGGTAATAAGTTGTGATATAAATGAATAAGTACTGAAAATAGATAAGAATGATGTGGTTTTTTTTTCTTTTAGCTTCTTTCTTTTTCTTTTTTCTCTTTTCTTTTATTAAAGAATTATTGTTATACTAGACATGGAATTTAATGGAATAAATATGGAATTGGGAATTTATAATACAAATATCATGTATTGATGATTAATGATGTATAAGAAAAGGGGGGAAAATGATGAAATGAGAACTATTATGGAAGGACTAATATCAGTTGCTATAATTAATTGTTTAGACTAATATTTTTGTAATGTGTAGA
>BLBF01000025.1:9327429-9350373 GCA_015471245.1 Laticauda colubrina
TGTGTGTGTGTGTGTGTGTGTGTGTGTGTGTGTGTGTGTGTGTGTGTTTTGAAAGTTTTCGCGGGTACTTACATTTATAATAAATAGGGTGATGGTATTAAGGTAGATTGAAGATGATTGGCTCGAATAAATAATTGGAGGGGACAATTTTGAATTAATAAACTAAAGATTGATAAAATTTGCAAATATGACAGATAAAGGTAATATGGGAAATTAACAGAAATGAGATGAGAATTTCAAATAATACTTTAAAATAAGATATAAGAATACTCTAATGAATGAAATAAGTTATAATATGAATTGGAATTGCATAATATTTAATACTAATAAGGGTAATGTGATATGAAATTGAACAAACAAAATGAATAGGTAAATATGGTTTGTATTTTATTGAAACCTGGAACCACACTGCTTACCCAAATGAGAATTTTTTATTTAAAAAAAATTGAAGAAATTGAATAATGAAATTATTAGGTATGTCTAACTGATATAATGGTTGGCATTAGGAGAGAGTATTGGAATGTTGAAAATAAACAAGAAAGGATTTTGATTTAATGTGAATGTAGGTATTAAGAAATATGATTGGTACCATTAAGCTTGCCTATACTAAAATGTATGATATATTGATGCCATATAGTTAATGTATTGTTGTGTATGTGTAGATTGATATAAAAAAAATATTTTAAAAAAGAAGTCTTTACCTGCTTTTCCTGAAATGATTTCCAGGAGAGAAAAATGAGAGCACTGCGGTTTTCTCCTTGGAGGTGACTATATGAATCAGTGGTGGGATTCAAAAAAATTTTACTTCGGATTCTGTGGGCGTGGCTTGTTGGGGGTAGCAGGGAAAGGATACTGTAAAATCTCCATTCCCACCCCACCCCATTAGCCTGCTTTCCAGCTCCGTTCTCCTGTGCAGGGCAACAAAAGAAGGCCCAGCTGATCAGTTGGGACTTGGGAGGCAGAGACTAGATGGGCGAGGGGCTAGTCAAAGGTGGGATTTGCTGGTTCTCCGAACTACTCAAAATTTCCACTACCAGTTCTCCAGAATTGGTCAGAACCTGCTGAATTCCACCTCTGATCCGAATGCTGACAAGACAACCCAGGTCATGAGGCTGAATCATTGTTGTCTGGAGTGAACTGTTCCAAAATACAAGGATGTGTGGGTTACATTTTATTTTCCATGTAAAATTTAGTTCTTTCTATTATTATGGGAAAGAGTTAATTGTGAAATCACCAAAACTATAACATCTCTGCCTTGGTAATCCTAAAATTAAGTACCATTTTTGTTATCTGCATAATTCTTATTCTGAATTTTTGCTTAGTGAGATATTTCAAAATTTCGGGCGAATGTATATGATTGTTGTAAATTCTATTAAAATGAAATTGATGAAGAAGAATATAATCAAAGTGCATTCATAAATTTGTTAGTGGTTTCAGTATTTTATATTAAAAATTCAATAATTATATTCATTGTAATTCAATGTAATATAATGTCAATCAATCAAACATTGTGAACATTATTTTAAATACCTTTAAAACTGTGAGGCTTCATAAAAAGTGCTCAGAAAATCTATAGAGAAGCAAAGTCATTTTTATTTGTTTTATTTTTCTGTAGAATCCCCAGATACAAAAGAGCCTAATCCAGTGTCTCAGGCAACCTGTGAAGAAGATCAAGCTGATGGTATGTCTTCTACAAGACTTTACAGAATCATAATCAATAGTTTGATGGGATCACCAGTTCTTTTCATTAATAATATCTGTTTGCTTCTTCACATCTTAAATCAACTTGTTTCATACATGGCTCAGGGCAACACTCCAAAATTTCAATAATCAACTTCAGTGGTGTAATCTCTAATTTTGTACACATGTTCTGATCAGTATCATGTTTATTAGAAATGAAGATGAGTTTTTCTCCCCAAATGTGATTTAAGAATGGGGTCACCTTGCATGCTTTGAAAATATGGAAAGTGAACAGGAAAGGTGAAAAGCAACTAATAAGAGGGTAATTGAAAACAAGTGATATGAAGCCGAGCAAAAGAAAGGAAGAAGCTGCTATATATCATAAGTCCATAGGGACATGTATCATTGCCCTTCCTTCTCTCTGTTATTCTCTCTTATTAGAATCTCAGGCCATAAAAATGCTATCTCAATGGATAAGGAGAGTCTTTACTACACTCAGCTTTTACGTATGGATGGGAATGAAATGAGAATGAAGCTAGCATGTAGCAGGCTGAAACTCCTATGCAAAACTTACCTGGGAGTAAAAGATACTGAATTGTGTGAGATTCGCTATAGCACAAGATTGGGGAGGGTCCCTTGTGTTTGCAGCCCATCACAAAGCCTTCTATCAGCCAATAAAAAGGCCAAGCCTATAGATATCTCCAAATAGAGGTGTCAAACTCAAGCCCCGTGGCCCGGATCCAGCCTCTGAGATGTTTAAATCTGGCCTGCGGGGCTGGCCTGGAAATAGCAAATGACTGGTCCACGGTGCCTTTGGCAGCCAAAATGGGGCACGAGGGGCTGGGTGTGCCCCTCCGCACCCCATTTTTGGCCTGGACAGTTTCCTGCATCCTCCTGCTGCCAACCAAAACGGAGCCGGCAGGGTGCTGCAGGAGGCATCTGACCCATCTTCCCCCCCACCCCATCCAGCCCACAAAGAAGAAATACAATGCTGATTCGGCTCTCAAAGAAATCCAGTTTGATACTCCTGTCTTAGTGAAAGCATCACAAACTAAATGGTACTTAGTACACAATAAGGATGCATGAGCCCAGATAGCTTCTCCTCCCCTCTCTGAAGTACAATAGTTTGTATGTGAAATATTTCTATGCAAGTGGGAAATAAAATGATTTTGCAAACTATTAATTTTCAGACAATTCATTTTATTCAATAGTGATTAATTCCATTCACTGGCATGATAATGTTTGGGTAATGAAATGTCTGCAACAGCCAAGCTTAGAGAGCACCAAGGACCCCTGATTTCAACCCTGAAATATACAAATATTCTCCTTTATTAATATCAATTACCACCATTTTTCCCAACAACCCTGCCTTTCTAGAGAAGAGCCTGTGGCATGTGTTTGTTTCTCTCTGTCCTTAATCTAGATAAAAAAACAAGAAGAGCGTTGAAAATATCCTAGTCCCTCTTTATAACTCTAATTATGACAGACAGACATATTCATTTTCTAAATTGATTTCAGTTCCGCCAGTTATCAGAGTAGGAACTGGGCAATGTGCGGAGGTTTTGCATCTTGTGTCTATCTTCCTGTATGGGAGGACTGTCTTAAATAGAGGAACATCTTCCTTTCAGGGAAATAAAGTAGCCTTTTTATTGTTAAACATTTCTTAAATTAAAAATACACATTAATATCATACTGACAACATTTTCTATTTTTTAATACAATAGGATTGCAAGATGATTCCTCAGAAATTGAAATGAATACTCAGGCAGATTCTCAGATCTCTTACATGGAAGCTGAAGGTAGTTTTTGTTCAAAAGAAGAGGGGAAATGTTCAAAATGTTCAATCAATTATTTATAAAGTCCATACCATTTGAAACATTAGTTTTAATTACGACTAGTATTTTAATATAGATCTGGGGAACAAATGTCTTTTTTAGATTCTAGTTTGGGACCCTGAGCAAGAAATAATAATTATATATTCCAGAGTATTTCCATTACTGAAATGGTTTTATGGAAATAAATATTATTCTCCTTGCTGTGTCTGTTAAATCCTGTTAGGTTTTACTGAATAGCTCAATCATCTTTTCTATATACCTATTTTGTTTATTTTGAATTTTATAGAAATTTAGATATTGTGTACTGAATATTTCTCAGCCTAAATAGCCAGTAGATTTGAACCACTTAACATTAAATTAAATTCCCCAACTGGGCAAACTGTTTACTGACAAGTGAGTGTCATAAAGAGTTATAATCAAGTCCTATACACAGAAAACTGTGTATTGATAGCCATTTCATGAAATTGGGTTTTATGGATTAATTCAAGATGAGAGGGGTCTTTAGTTGGATTGACTACAGCAACATACTACCTAGTACAAACCTTACAACCATGTGGTATTATTTGGGGGAAATATTGTAAATTATACTAATGATATCTCCTGGCCATTATTCTGTATAATCTCACCCAACACCTCTTTTCAGATACTTTGATAACCCAGGAGGAGACAGTAAAGGAAGAGAAACCTCTGAGTCCTGAAGTAGATAAAACTAATCAGGAGAGCAAAGGACAAGATAAAGGTAGGATAGCGTGTGTAAATGTAAGATAGCAAACTATGTTTATGAATTACATTTCTCCTTTTGCTGATAGGCATGTACTTCCTTCCTTCCTTCCTTCTTTCCTTCCTTCCTTCCTTCCTTCCTTCCTTCCTTCCTTCCGCAAAATACAGGACAATAAGGATTTTTAAAAAATGTTTTCTGAGATTGATTCAAAATATTTTGGGAAAATAAATAGTATTCTCATTAGAAGAATGGGTATTTGGCAATGTATTAAAGACCTAGTTGACAATTCCACTGTAAGAATTTTTTTCTTAAAAAAAGTTCATTTGCATGCCATACATGTGTCTAACTTGCACCCAGTGATTCTATGCAATTGTTGTTCGTCGTCAAATGGATGTTTCCTAATTTTAAAGCACTTACTGTTAATAACAAGGTTTTCCATTCATACAGAAATTAAAGAATTTAAAATAAAAATGACCCATGGTCTTTACTGAAATCCAGGTCATTGCTAATTACAGCTTTGTAACAATAAACTTACAGAGAAGGTGCTTTAATTACAAAACCATATTCGTAATATTGACACTTTTCTGCATTGGAAACTTAGGTTATAGCACTTACCTTCTTCATTGCGCATATCCAGCTTCACAACATTTTCATATTTTTTTTTTATTGCATTGCAAATTCAAGTTGAGACTAATCACACCTTCTTTATTCTGCATGATGTTAATGGTATCAGAGTTGTGTTTCATTACTGACAGTAATAATAGAATTGATATAATCCTTCCTGCAAATCCAGGTAAATGGTGTTATTCTTTTTTTCTTTCTTTTTCACAGAGCTAGCTTAGGGAATGCAAACTCATTCAAGCTACAAATGCCAAAACCATTATGCTAATTTCTCCTGCACAGAAATTATTTACATTTTATTTTATGCCTCATCAGAAGGAAGGCAAATCAAATGTACCTTCATTATTTGTACCTTTCATTCTAACCCCTTTCTGTCCCTTACAGCTTGCATTTAACACCCAGTGGGTGCATTATATTTCACCAGCTGTTCCACCTAAGGTTGAGATATGGGGTATTTGAAAAGTTAATGTCCAGTCCTCCCTTCAGTAGAGAGCTAGTTTGGCTGGTTGGTTGATAAATTTGTTGGTCAGTTTTCTTCGCATATTGTCTTTCTAAAAATAAGAGACTGCTCTCAAATGAAAAACTGATGTTTGGGTCCCCTTTGTCTGCAGTGTACAGTTTAGGGTTCTGTTGCTGAAACATCTCATGTTTAACAAGTGCAGGCACAGTTATCTTCACTTCCATCACAAAAATAGACAACTTTTTGCATTTACTCTGATACCTTTGGATCATACTGTAGTGCTATAAACTGGAGATTGGCTAATTACTCTGTTCCACCTTGGATGCTAAAACTGGACCACTAACAAGAGTTTGTCATTAAAGAGTTAAATAAAAAATAACATTGGAGTCAATTAATGTACTTTACAGATTAGATATAGGTAATGATGTAATCTCTTTTCTGTGATTTCTGCTCAGTTTATACAATCCAGCAAAGGTGAGCTGCACAGATCCCTTCCATTATGCAGTGACATCTGTTGGGATCTAAGAAGCATGCCTTCTCTGTTGCAGCACTTGCCCTCTGGAACATCTCCTATCTCCAAATATAGCTACCGCTCCCCATCTTGGCCATGTTAAAAAGAATCCTGAAAAGTTGACTCTTTGCCCAGGCTTTGGGTTAGAGTAAGTGGCAGGTCCTATGGGTTTTAATTGCTTTTAAATTATTGTTTTGAGAATAAAATGGAAAAGAGACAGAGAGAGAGAAAGGGAGAGAGAGAGAGAGAGAGAATTAAGACGAGGGGAGGAGAACTGGATGCCTTATTATTTTAGGCTATTGTAGAATAGAATAGAATAGAATAGAATAGAATAGAATAGAATAGAATAGAAAAACAAAGTTGGAAGGGACCTTGGAGATCTTCTAGTCCAACCCCCTGCTTCGGCAGGAAACCCTACACCACTTCAGACAAATGGTTACCTCACATCTTTTTAAAAACTTCTAGAGTTGGAGCATTTATAACTTCTGGAGGCAAGTTGTTCCATTGATTAATTGTTCTAATTATCAGGCAATTTCTCCTTAGTTCTAAGTTGCTTCTCTCTTTCATTAGTTTCCACCCATTGCTTCCTGTCCTGCCCTCAGGTGCTTTGGAGAATAGCTTGACTCCCTCTTCTTTGGGGCAGTCTCTGAGATATTGGAACACTGCTATCATGTCTCCCTTAGTCCTTCCTTTCATTAAACTAGACATACCCAGGTCCTGCAACCGTTTTTCATATGTTTTAGCCTCCAGTTCCTTAATCATCTTTATTGCTCTTCTCTGCACTCTTTCTAAAGTCTCAACATCTTTTTTACATAATGGCAACCAAAATTGGATGCAGTATTCCAAGTGTGGCCTTACCAAGGCATTAAAAGTGGTATTAACACTTCACGTGATCTTGATTCTATCCCTCTGTTTATGCAGCCTAGGACTGCGTTGGCTTTTTTGGCAGCTACTGTACACTTTTGGTTCATCTTTAAATGGTTGTCCACTAGGACCGAGATCCTCGTGAGCAAGGTACCACATATACTGTACCTGTGCATTTTGTGTTCTATTTAAGTAAGGTTTAAGTTCTACTGTTTATAGCTTTTACTTCAGGTTTCTGAAAGTTGAAACTTGGCCATTCTGAATTTCCAGACTGAACAGAAGAATCCAATTCAGCTAATACCCTGTTGTTCCCTGACTTTTCTTGGCCTGAGAATTGAGGGACTCTTCCTCTGTGATGAAATGTTTGAATTGGTTTACCTTCCTTAGTAGGAAGTGCCTTTCTTTTTGCCTACCATATCTTTGGATCCACATAAAAGTTTTTGACTCTATAACAGCATGAAATTCAGTGGTGGGATTCAAATTTTTTTACTATCAGTTCTGTGGGCATGGCAGGGGAAGGAGAGTGTAAAATTTCCACTCATTTGGTGACATTTACCGGTTCTCCAAACTACTCAAATTTTTCACTACCGGTTCTCCAGAACTAGTCTGAACCTGCTAAATACCACCCCTAATGAAGTTCCCTCAGCAAAGCTTGAGAGAGATTGTACAGAGAGAGGCAACCATTATTGTACACTATGCATTTGCTTAAATATATCTTAGCAAGAGCTCTATTCTAATTATGACCACAACAGAATTGGTGAAATGAATCCCAGAATACATGTGACATAAAAAAAGGTTACTGATTTTGTTGTTTTTGATGATGAACACAATACTAGATCTTGTCTCATGTATCAAAGATTGGGTAACGTTAACTTTCAACGCTGGCCCTGTCGATGCACCCTGGCTTATATCAGACACCTCCTTCCCATGGTTTATTCTGCCATCCAATCTAAGTGGGCCTGCTGAAATTCCCCTTTCCCTGTCTCTGGGAGGTATATAGGACAGGTATCAGGCCTTTTCTACATCTCATGTTCTGGCATATGCTTTCCATGGATATAGCTATCTCCCTCTTGGGATTCTGCAAGTTAGTAAGGTTATTGTATTTGTATTAATTGTGCTGTTGAGCCCTGGTTAACTGTGGATATTCTGCAATGTGCGTTTGTTTTAGTTCTGTTGTACCTTGATTGCTTTTTGTTTATTTTTCAAGCATGTATGCTTCAGTGTACGCTTGAATCTTATGGGTGGGGTTCTCTACAAATATTATAAGTAAACAAAGCATAAATATCTAAGAATGTGTTAAGGGGGAAATATTGGCAGGACAACATATTTAATTTACCAGATATGCAAAAGTTGCTATCAGAAGTCTGTGTTATATTAAGGCTAACTGAAATAAGCAATAAACAAATATTGAGAACCAGTGCAATTTTTCTATTGTAAAGTTGTGAAGTATTAAACCATGCTTGCTTTGCTAAAATCACTTGGTTTCATAGAATTACAACTGCAGACATTTATGGGCCTCTGAGGAAGACTTGTTCCCTCTAGCAAATACCCTTTTTATTGATGGAGAAGCACATTTCACTTATCTCCCTTGGTTATTTATCCAAGTAGACAAGATTAGGATTTCCCATTTAACACTCAGAGAACACCTTCACAGTGAGATACTGAAGAGGAAGTCAAGGAATAAATATTGTATAATCTGTGTCCTATGTACTGAACCTGCCAGTTTTCATTGAGAGTCACAACAAAGTGCATTTTGATCAGCATAATCCCTACATGAGTTTTGAACATTAGAATGACTCTTTCCAGGTGAGACGTTTGTTCCATCATCTGAGACGTTCTAATGAGGTATAAAACAAAAGTAATTTAATATTGGTTGATATCCTAGTTATCATCCCATTTTCCTTTGCCTCCAGTGGCACAAAATTCTGGGATGCCTGCCAATCCATTCAACTAATCAAATATCATCCTTCCTTCTACCCCCTCTCCAAACTGGTCAATTAAATATTTTCTTTGCCACCCACTCACAGGTCTTTAAGACTCCAAAGCACCAGAGTGTTTCAAGACCAAAAATCAAAGTCACTAGCCATCTTCACATACATAAAATTCTTTATAATGATACAGTCTCCTCATCCCTAACTATCTATTTGTCTACCGTGTTTCTCACAAAATAAGGCCGGGCCTTTTTTTTTTTTTTTTTGAGCCCTGAAAAAACGGCTAGGATATCTTTTTGGGGGTGAATTAATTTCTTCCCCCCACACACACACACACACCAGCAATGTCTCCAAGAACAGCATCTGAGTCGCTCCCTCTTTTCTCCCATCCCCGTAACAACAGGAAAAAAGATTTTGAGGTACCTGGGAGCGCCACGTGCTGCACTTTGTTTTAATCCCAAGTGGCTGGCTGGGCATAAAAAGAGCCGAGTGAGCGTCTCTGCTGCTGCTACCCTTGGTGTTCCAGCCTTGGGCTCTGCAAGTTTGCAAAAGTCCTGGTGCGCAGCGTGTTCCGGCATTCCAAGCACCCAGGCCGAGCTGCAGCTGTCCCTCTCTCGCCAGCGCCATCTCCAATAACAGCGGCAGCAGTGGTGGGAACGGTGGAAGCATTTCAGCCGCTTCTCAGGTGGGAGAGACACCTCCGTAACTTCCGCCACCTGCTGACCCAGGTAAGGGAGGGTTAAGGGAGCCCTCCGTGCTCCACCATGGTGTTAGGAGCAGCTGATGGTGTGGTGTAAGTGCCCGCAGGGCACTCCTAATAGCAAGTTCCCCCCTGCCTTCCCTCCCCCAATTTTGCATGTTTTAAACTCGGCCTAAATTTGGGGGGAGGGGCTTAATTTCATTTTATGCCTAGAAAACATGCTGGGTCTTCCTATTGTGGGGGGGCATATTGTTGGAGAAACACAGTATTAATGAACACAGCATAAGCTCTTGGAAAATAGTGACATATCTGAAAAAGTATCTGGCCACATGAACTATAAACAGAACTGCTTATACTGTAAGTGAGAGGGAAGTATGCAAGAATGAATATTTAAGTGCATTGTTTGTGAACAAAAACCTGCAGAACCCATACAAGTGTTTAAAAGTTGATCTCTACCTAGATTAATGAGCTCCAAAAAATAAAGAAATGATTTGGTATAGAAACTTAGAGAGGCACAGAAAAACATTGAAGTAGAGGAATGAAAGTCTAGTCATGGTTTGGCAGCTACATTCAGAATCTTCCATCTAAAAGTATTCTAATGAATGGCTCCATAATTAAGTAAATAATAATAATAATAACACCACCACCCTTTCTTAGTCTTTTTTTTTTTTGTTGGAAGACTGAAAGAAAAGTACTGCAAATTAATTCTTGAATCTTAAAGAAACATGCATGTGGGATACTTTTCCATTACTCACTAAAGATTGATTACAATGGAACTTGCTGCAGTTTCCATTTCTTCTCGGTACCCTGCCCACTCACCCACCTGGCCAAGTGCTTGACTGAAAATTTGTATTCATTATTTAAGAATATTTTCTTCTAATGAAGTGTTTTGCTTTAAAAAGTGCCTGCTTTGTTCCTTGATTGATGGCAGGGGTGGGTTTCTACTGGTTCACACTGGTTCTATAGAACTGGATATTAATGTCACTGATAGTTCTAAGAACCAGTAAAACCGACCCCTGCTTGGCCCCACCCCTCTCTGCTGCTCCTAAGGGCCAAAAACCGCTTTTTATTACTGTGCATGCACGAAAATCCCTTCTGCATTCTCCCCTGCCCGCCCCTCCCTTCGCTGCCCTGGCCCCTGCCCCTATCCGCCACTCCAAAGTTAAAAAAAAATGTTTTTTTTAAAAAAACTGGTTTTTTAACTGTGTATGCACAGAAATCCCTTTCTCATTCTCCTCCACGCTCCCTGCCCCGGCCCTACTTAGAGTGCATGTGCACTAATTACAAAAATGTATCTGCACGGAGCCATCGCTCACACCAGCAGCAGCAGCAGTCCAGCCAACCATCTGTCCCTGCCTGCCTTCTGCCGCTCTGCTGAGTGAGGGCAAGCCGCAAGCCCCGGTCGCCACCGCTGCTAACCGTCCTCACCCAGCCAGCCTGCCTTACCCTGCCTGTCTCCCACCATGGCCTCTAGCTGTCCTCACCTGCCTGGACTGCCTACCCAGCCTCTGGCCTGCGAAGACATAGATCGGTAAGTACAACCTCCAACCCGATTGCCTACCTACCGCCACCAGTCCCGGTCGACCGCCCTTGCTGATACTCCCTGCCTCCCCCATCCCATCTTCCCTCGCCCACGGCCCTCCATTGTTGCTGCCTTCCCTTCCCACCACCAATTGGTAGTGAGGAGGCAAAGCAGCAACTCCTGCTGCTGGCCCGGTCCCCTACCTCCTGCTGCTACTGCTGCCACCCCCAGCCTAGTGGAGAGCCGACTCCCGGGCTGGGCGCCATTGCCTCGCCCACATGGCGGCCACCAACTTGGCTAGGCTGCCAGCCTGCCACCTTCCCTCGCCTGCCACGGCCCAAGCATTGCTGCCTTGCCTTCCAACCTCCCATTGGTAGTGAGGACGCAAAGCAGCAACTCCTGCAGCTGGCCCGGTCCCCTAACTCCTCCTGCCACCTCTTCCGCCAGCCCAGTTGAGAGCCAACTCCTGGGCCGGCCATCTTTGCTGCAGCAAGCTAGAAGACTGAGGATGACCCAGGCATAGTTGGCTAGCCAACTTGCCTGTCTCCTTTTTGGTAAGTTGGTTTTTTATATTTATGTATTTATTTATTTTTTTACTATCTGTTTTTGTTTTTATTAATCATAAAAACAAAACAGATACTAAAGAAATAAACACAAATAAAATTATTTTACTATTCATCTTGATGTTACTTCTTTGCTTAAAGAAACATCAAGATGAATGTAAAATAATGTTTATTTATGTGTTTATTTCTTTAATATCTGTTTTTGTTTTTATGATTAATAAAAACAAAAACAGATAATAAAAATAAATAAATAAATAAATAAAAAAGCAACTTTCCAAAAGGGAGACAGGCAACTTCTTGTTACATTGATGTTATACATTATCTGTTTCTGCTTAAATCAATATATAGCAACATCAATGTAACAAGAAGTTGCATGCATAGATGAATGAATTTTTTAAAATAAAAGTGTTTTTTTTAAGATAAACAAAAACATAAAACATAAACCATCTTCAGTTACATAGTGTGTTGGTTGGTACAAATCATTTGTCACACAATCTCTGCAGTCTTTCCTTTCCAATTTGCATTAATCCTTATATCATATGCTAAACAATTGGCCACTAAGTGAGCACCTGGTCATTAAGTGAAGACCCTTAAATTTGGGTTGCCAGCTACATGGCCACCTGCCTGGGCCTTGCCAGGGCCTACCCAGGCCTTGGAAATTGGCAAAAAGCACTTGCTAAGCAATTGGCCACTAAACTAGGACCTGGTCATGAAGTGAGTACTACTTAAATTTGGGTTGCCAGCCACATGGCCACGCCCACCCCAGTCACATGACCACCAAGCCACACCCACAAATTAGGCCACACCCACAGAACCGGTTGTTAAGAAATTTGAATCCCACCCCTGATTGATGAAGCAAAAAATACTGCTGTTTCCAATACACAGATGAATAGCAGTAATATTACATTAGAGGTCTGTATTTTTATTTCAAACTTTACTAATATTCATAGGTTTGTTTGCAAAGAGGGAAAGAAAAATGTCTGCTTATTCTTTGAAAAATTTTCTTAACTCCGGTCTTATAAAAATATTTTCCCCCTTGCAAATGAATGACTGCCATTTTTAAAAAAAATTAACCAAAAAGCAAACTAAGTAATCTGGTGGGGATGGGAGAAGGTAAGAGACTGAATATCATTAATTTATTATTTGTTAAATTTAGATGCTGCTGAGAGTCGCTCCAACAATAAGATGGGTGTCATATAAATTTAATAAATAAATAATATCTGTGCCTTAAAACCCTAACCAGGTGATAGTATAATATGGGTATCCATTGATTTCTTTTGGGGGGCTGTCCATGGAATTCTTAGGAGTCTTCCTTCCCCAACACCAAAATTGAAAAGTGTCAGTTCTCTTCCTTCTAAATAGGAATGAATTAAAATTCTGACAAAACTCATAAATGACAGGAGAAATGCTCAGCAACCTCTCATGCTCAAGTGACAGGTGAGATTTAGCTCAGACAGCCTTTCAAGTTTAAATAGAAGACATACATTTATTTTATGAAAAGGCAGAAAGAAGCAAATTAACAGAAGAAAAGGCACGGGCCTATTAGTAGATGCATGATTGGCATACAGGGATGTATACGCAGAGTTTGCCACACAGGGATGGGCAACCTTTCAGTGACTGAGAGATGTACTCAGAAAATGGTAATATCGTAGTCATTAAAGCCCATGTCACACTGCCCAACGGATGCAAAAAGGACACAGCGGACGAGTAAAATGTTCCATCCGTTGTTATCCGCTCTCAAAAGGGGCTAAAATTTGCATAACCGGAGCGGATAACACGGACGCGGGGAGGACGCAGGGCGGATGCAAAGCGGATGCGGAACGGAAGCCTAGCGGATGGAAGCGGATGGGAGCGGATGGCACATCCGCAGGGCTTCTGGGGGGCCTCAGCGAAGCGGACGCAGAACGGATACAGCGGATGCAGAACGGACGCCGAGCGGATGAAGCGGATGCACAGCGGATGCACAGTGGAAGCCTAGCGGATGCCTGGCATTAATTGCGCATGTGGGGAGGATGCATTGCGTCAGCCCCGCGGATATAACGGAAGCAGCTCGGAAGCAGGTCGCCATTCAGAGGAAGACCTGCTGCCGGACGGATTGGCTGCCTTGCCTGCCCTGCCTGCATGTCTGCCTGCCAGCCTTGCTGCCAGCATTGCTACCAGCCTTGCTGCCAGCCTTGCTACCAGCCTTGCTGCCAGCCTTGTTGCCAGCCTTGCTACCAGCCTTGCTGCCAGCCTTGTTGCCAGCCTTGCTACCAGCCTTGCTGCCAGCCTCCCTGCCAGTCAGCAACCCCACAACCATGCGGAAGCACAGCAAGCCTCAGCCATCTGCTGCCAGCCCTTGCAAGAGGGACAGGGCTACCATCCCGCCCCCTGGCCCTCACTCTGGTTCTGCTAGGGCTTCTGCAGCACGGGCTCGCTATTCTGGGGCTGGGGCTTCTGCTGCTTCTGCTTCTGGAGGAGCTGATGACAAGCACTCCAGCACCAGCCACCTCCACAGCACCTGGACCCTTCACCCCTGAGACTGAGCGACCAAGAGGAGTGCCAGAGACTCATTTTTGTTTTATAGCTTGTTGTTAATAAAGTCTAGTTTTGATTCACACACTTGCTTCATTTCTTTTTTTTTTAATAAAGTCTTGCTGGAAACTTTTAGAAATGGTTAAAGCCTTTGCATGCTTGTGGGATGGGTTAAGATAGCAGTGGGATGGGTTGAGATAGCAGTGGGATGGGCAGGGATACCTTTGGCATGGGTAATAGCTTTGGGATACATAAATCTCCAGTGCAAGCATAGTGGGACTGTATGGTCCACCCTCCCAGGTGCCACACCTATGGCCCTTTATTATCAATAATAATGTAATAATTATCCACACATGTCAACATAAACACAACTCTTTATTAAACGCCCTGTTCATTGTAGGCCAACCAAACATACATGGCCCAATCTCATCCGTGTGATGAGACAGGCTGAAGAAAGCATCCATTAAGCATCTACCATCCTGTCTTGCCACTCCACTGCTCCAGCTGGGGAGTTGCACCAGTGTCTCAGGAGGTTGCGCTGCTTCTTCCCTTCATGTGAGGCTCTGTTGGGGCCTTGCACATCCTCAGTGTCGATCAGGTTTCGCCCTTGCCTCCATTCCCCAGGCTCCATGTTCCCATTTGCTGGAGGTCCACGAGCCTGTTCTGCAAGACTGGGTAGCGGGTGCGCATGAGATTGTGCAGGATGTAGCAAGCTTCCATGATCCTCCTCACGGTCTCTTGGCAATGCTGCATGGTGATGAGAAGTACCTGGAACCTGTTGGCCAGGATGCCAAAGGCGTTCTCCACCACCCGCCTTGCCCTGGACAGCCTGTAGTTGAAGATCCTCTCTTCACGGGTGAGGAGTCTGGAGGTGTAGGGCTTCATGAGGTAGGTTGTGAGGGAGAAGGCATCATCCCCCATGATGAAGTAGGGCACATCTTGTGTGTCGTTGGGCAGGGGTTCTGGATCTGGGAAGCCCACGATGAGGTTGCCTTCCAGCTCCTCCTTGAGGTGACTGGCGTTGTATACCTGGGCATCTGAAGATGAGCCATTGCCTGAAGCATCGATGTACATGAACTTGTAGTCAGCATCGACCATGGCGAAGAGGATGATGCTGAAGAAGCCCTTGGAGTTGAAATAAGTGGACCCCGACTTGGCTGGAGCTTTGCAGGCCACATGCTTGCCATCTATGGCTCCAACGGTGTGTGGTAAGTTCCAATTCTGATACCACTGCTCTGCAACTTTCTTCCATCCTTCTTCAGTGGAGGGGTACCAGAGGAGCTCCTCCTTGTATTCTTCAATGATGGCCTGCACCACTTCTCTGACCACAATGCTGATGGTGTTGTGTGGCACCCTGCATCCGTACTGCATGCTCCTGTAGGTGGTCCCTGAGGCCAGGTGGCGCAGAGTCAGTGCCACTTTGAGTCCAGGGTCCAGGCTGGGATGGAAGTTGGTGTTTGCCTTGGTCAACCTGGGTGTCAGCTGCTGCACAACTTCATCAAACATGGCTGGAGGCATCCTCATGAAGTTTTGGAATGCACGAGTGTCTTCGTTCCTGAGCTCCACCATCAGCTTGTTGTACAGTCCGTCTTCTGCTCTTCTGGTGAACCATCTTTGGATCCAGACTCTTTTTGGGTGGCTCCTTTTCTTCTCGCAGTAGAGTTCACAGAGCCTGCAGATAGCTTCGCACTGTTGCAGAACGATGGTGGCTGCCTAAAGGACTTTGTTACAATTCACGGTGGACATGACTGGATGCTGTGGAAGAGGAAGAGCCAGATGAAGGCTGCAGAGGTCTGCACCGCTGGGCTGCTGTTCTGAAAGTGAGATGCAGGTGAGTTGCTCCCCCTTTTTATAGGCAGTATAGGTTTTCCGCTAGGCATCCTCTAGGCATCCTCTAGGCATCCTCTAGGCATCCTTAATATCCGAGATAGGTCCCCTCTGCGAATGCTTTTTCCATTTTAAATGCTTTGTTTCCGTTCTGCATCCGCTAGGCATCCGTTCTGCATCCGTTCTGCGTCCGTTCTGCTTCCTCCCTGCATCCGGGTGGATGCGAGTTGCGCAGATGCGCAGCAGATGCCTAGCGGATATATCGGATGCGTAATGGACGCGTAACGGATGCGTAGCGGATGCGTAGCGGATGCAGAACGGACGAACTGGATACATTTTCCGCGCAAAAGTTTTGGGCAGCCCAAAACTTTTGGAGCAGATGAAACGTCCATAAACGGATGCTGGATGGATAGAGAGGAAGCCAAACGGAGGCAGTGAGTACATCGTGTTTTCCAATGGATGGCAAGGTTTTTTGTCCATTTTACATCCTCTTTGCATCTGTTGGTTCAGTGTGACATGGGCTTAAAATGTCAAGTATGGAACTTTTGGAAAGCTCCACATAGATGACTGAGATATGTTTTCTTGGTACATTAAGCACAAAAGAAAGCTTATAAGTAGCCCTCTGGAATCATGACTGGGCAACCATGTAGATTGATATATTTTTCTGCCAAAATGAACCATAAATCAAACACAGGCTTTAGTTATTTGTCGTCAGTCATGCAACTGAATGGATAGATGATCTGGAGGGTACAAGAATTTAGAATTTACATTTAGAATTCTAAATGTATTTAGAATTTACATGTGATCCAGGAGCTGCTAGTTTTTTTTTCCTCCCTGTGCCAATTGGGTTAAACAGCCTTATTCATAATTTTTAAAGAGCAAAGAGAATTATGCTTGTCCAATAAGAAATCGAAGAAGTTATTGAAATAGTAGGAAATAATGGACTTGCAGGGTGGAAGAAGCTGTGTAAAAAAAGACAGGTATGGAGTCAAAATGGATAGGAGATTAAAAAGAGAGGGTACAAACCAAGACATTTTGTCATTATTATTCTCTATTGCAAAAGGTAAACACCGAATAGTTTCATGTTCAGGTTAGAAGCAGCATACAGCCAAAACTTCAGATATTCAGTTTTTAGGCAGAAAAGAAAATGAGATGAAATATCTTGTGCTTTTATTGGACATAATTAAGAATTGTGTTCTTTTAAAAAAAAGCAAGGAAATCACTAATTTTAGCAGCAACAATGCAGAGAGCAAACAAAAGCAGGGCATTACTTGAATTAAAAAGCATTATGTAGGATTTTAATTTGATATTTCTCAAGAATAGGTTTGATTTTTGAGCAGCTCTACTATTGGTCTCAGAGCTAGAAACAAACATGGAGAATGCAAATTGCTGTCAGGAGCCAAAAGGCCATACCAAAATGACTAGTTAAAATAATAGAACCAGGCTGAGGACTTAATGGGCATTCATTAAATTAACAGGAATAAAATGATCTTTCCAAATATGCAGTGCAAATAGAGACAAATAAGTGATTCTATTCAAAAAATAAAATCATCATGTTAGATCAGAGATTCTAGATAATGACATGGAATAGACTTAGTTAATGTGCAATTTGGAAAGAGCAGGTGGTGGGAGATGCATAACTTGGGTTTGATGTAAGTCTGATACTGAACTGTTTTTGATATTGGACTTTGTTATTGGATTATCCTTGGACTGAAAACTGACTGATTTACTTGTGAATGACTTTGGACTGTGTTTGAACTTTGCTTAAACCTTTATGGAAAGTAAAAACCTACATTTACTGCACAGTGTATCTGTGTGATGTGTGTGTTCAAACAGTATTCTCAATATGTCTCCCTGTACGCGCTCATTCTCCTAACGGGGAATTACCTCAACATCCTCCTCCTCCGTCTTCTTCTTTTTCTATAATTTAATATGAGTCAAGAAGACAAGACACCAAAACAAGTTTCTCACATTATATTAGGTAGTTGCTATTTGATGCAAGCTTTTCTATACAACATCAACGCAAGTTTTCTTGCAATATTTTCTATATGGGCATTGAAGACTGTATTTTGCTGTCATCATAATATCACCTTATGTTAATTAACTTTGAATACATGAATATAGATAGGGCAAAATGGACTGAGCCATTTTGCACATTTTGCACTGAATACACATCCTGAGAGCCTATAATATAATTTATAATTATTTGAACTGAATCTTTTATTGATTTTCTGTTCTCTTTATAACCATTGGCATTATTTTTGTTGTGTTGTATGTTATTTCTTTGATTCTAGGACACACTGTGTTTCTCCATTTTTAATTCTCCATTTTTTAATTCTCCAATATTCTCCATTTTAATCCATTTTAATTGGTGTGATTTTCTTGAAACTTAAAATTAATTTCAAAAAGAATTAATAGCATATATGCCACTGAGATGGAAATGTGTATTTGGTTTTCCTATGTAGTGACTATGTAAATTAACCCAAATCACTTAACAATCCTTGAATTGAAACTTTGCAACTGTTTTTTTTTTTTTAACATTATACAAATCTTCCTATGTGCTTCTTATACTGATCCAGTTTGTATTGTTTTTGGTATTTTGTTTTTTATTTACTCCTTTTCTGATTTATAGCTCTGGGAATGGGTTGAAACCCATTTTACTCTTTGTTTTAAAAGTATCAGTATTCTGCTCCATCATATTTTTTTAAATAGTTTTTATAATATCTGTAAAAAAATAAAGCAAGTTTTATTTTGCAGTTTTGTCTAACATATGAAAATTGTCAAAGCAATTTTATTTAATGTTAATTGTTATAAATATCAATTCTGTAAGAAGAACAAAAGCAACCCACATTTCTGTGATGTTATAGTTCATTTTGCAAATGTCCCCACATAAAGCTTTTAAGTATAGAAAGTGTATGCTGTTTTGAAAAATGCAACTGCTTTGTTTTGAGAAATGTTATTTTTCCAAAGATACTTCTCACTAAATGCTATGGTATGTTGTTTAAAGTACTTTTCATCCTAACTTGTTCCATATGGTTGTTCTGGGGGGAAATGAGAGATGTATGTATCCTACTTAGAGTTCCTGAAGGCAAGGCATTTATTTATATACTCTTATAAATAGCAATAGCACTTAGACTTATATACTACTTTACAGTGCTTTACAGTCCTCTCTAAGTGGTTTACAGAGTCAGCATATTTCTTCCAACAATCTGGGTCCTCATTTTGCAGACCTCAGAAGGATGGAAGGCTGAGTCAACCTTCAGTCTGATGAGATTCGATCTGCCAAACTGCTGGCAGCTGGCAGTGAGCTGCACTCTAACCACTGTGCTACTGTGGCTAAATAAATAAAAAGTGTTCTGTATGCAAATTGGGTTACTCCAAAACATGCAAATCTGATTGGTCAACTAAAGTGAGCATTGGATTGGTTCACTAAGAACCAATCCAAATAAAGGAAAAGAGGCGGCAAATTCGATCAGCTGCCATTGGTTACAAGCCGGCAGGCTAGCCTGTATAAAAGGCTGCCGCTAAGTTGGCCAACTGTTCCGTTTTACTAACTCCTGTAAATAAAGACTTTTCGTTGTTGGAACCCGGTCTACCTCGTGTTTTTCCGAACAAAACACTGGCGACGAAGGTGGGATCGTCCTGAACACGAAAACTGCACGCGGTGAGAAGAAGCCCAGATGACGACAAAGATGCCTGGAAACAACGCACCGCCCGCACCCTTCAACCCCAACGAAGAGGATTGGGATTCCTATGCAGATCGCTTCCAAATGTATCTGGAAAGCAATGAAATGGAAGGAATTTCAGAGCAACGAAAGAGAGCTGTGTTCCTAACACACTGCGGGCCAACTGTTTTTAAGATGGCAAAAGCTCTAGCGAAGCAACAAGATGTCAAGCAACTAACGTGGCCAGAATTGCAACGAATCCTCAAAGCACACTACGCTCCGATGGTGTCAAACCTAATAAAGCGACACGAATTCTACACGAGAGACCAGAGAGGGGGAGAGACCATCGCCAATTTCGTTGCCGCACTTCGACAAATAGGTGGTGAGTGTGAATTCTCAAACCTCGACGAGGCAATGAGGGATCGAGTGGTGTTGGGGTTGAGAGACTCGACCACACAGAGTAAACTACTCAACAAACCCAACATCAGCGTAGCCGAAGCTATCAAGGAAGCCACAGCCGTGGAAGCCGCGAAAAAATCGGCTGTCACTATGAAGAAAATGAACACACATAGTGACGAAACGAACCCAACCAAAGACAAAAAACAATCTACCACCACCACGCATTACGAAGAGTATGGCGAAACACCTGACACTAGCGAAGAAGACGACAAGGTTCACCGTCTATACACTAACAGAAAAGAGCGCGAAAGACGAAATTGGCGGGAATGCGCTGGCTGCGGAGGAAACCATCCCCGAGCCGAATGCAGATTTCTCGATGCCATCTGCAGGGTCTGCAAGAAATGAGGGCATATCGAAAAAGTCTGCAGAAACAAAAAATACTACAGCCCCACGAGACGCAGAAATTCCCCAACACGAGCTGAGCCTAAACGAGCTGAAAGAAAGTGGCAACAAGAGAAGCGAGCCAATACACACCAAACTGTCATTATAAAGAGCGCTCAGACGGAAAGCGGAAAGAAAGTTAAAATTGTTGTAGAGATCGAGGGGAAACCATGCAAGATGGAAGTGGACTCGGGGTCCTTTCTCTCTATGGTATCGTGGGACACAATAAAACAGCTAGTCCCAGATATCAAAACCAAAGAACTAAAGAAGCAGCACCTAACTCTCAAGGACTACCAGGGAAACCAAATCCCTGTAGTCGGCATGGGACATTTCAAAGTTACCTACAAAGAACACGTCAAGGTGCTACCGCTGACCATAGTCGACAGAGACAGACCAAGTCTCCTGGGCATCGAATGGTTCGCACCATTGGGCTTTGGGATGACCGGGATCGATCGAGTAACTGCAACCGGCTGGGAAGAAGACCTCATCCGGGAATTCCAGGACGTTTTTGATGGCTCACTTGGCAAGTATCGGGGAAATCCCATTTCTTTCAGTTTAAACCCCCAAATAGCCCCACGAAGAATAACAGCCAGACGAGTTCCTTTTGCACTAAAGGCAAAAATAGAGGAACAGCGAGACAAATTAATAGCCCAAGGGGTATTAGAACCCATGGACCATGCCAAGTGGGAAACGCCTATAGTCACACCTATCAAACCCGACGGGTCCGTTAGAATCTGTGGTGACTATAAGGCTACCCTGAACCACGCATTACAACCAAGCGCATACCCGGTGCCAGTAGTCCAGCATTTACTCCACTCCCTGGGAAAAGGAAAGGTTTTTGCTAAACTTGACCTAGCACAAGCCTACCAACAACTCCCAGTGGACCCAGAAATTGCGGAAGCACAAACTATAGTTACCCATAAGGGCGCATTCAAATGTCACCGACTGCAATTTGGAGTAAGTGTAGCCCCAGGCGTTTTCCAGAGTCTAATGGAACGCCTTCTAAATGGCATACAAGGAGTCGTACCATACTTTGACGACGTCCTGATCTCAGCCAAAGATGAAACCCAATTAAAAAAAAGACTCAAAGAAGTACTAACTTAGTTTAGAGAATCTGGCCTCAAAGTGAAAAGAGAAAAGTGTTGCCTAGCTAAGAATAGCGTCGAATTCCTGGGCTATTTAATAGACAGAGAAGGGATACACCCTACAGACAAGAAAATTAAAGCCATAAATGAAGCACCAGAACCAAGAAACAAAGCCGAACTACAAGCATTTCTTGGACTAATAAATTTTTATAATGTATTCCTACCGAATAAAGCCACAATAGCAGAACCATTGCACCGTCTATTGGATAAGAAAGCAAATTGGACTTGGGGTGATAGAGAAAAGGATTCTTTCCAGAAAATAAAAAAATTGCTAACATCAGCAAACATTCTCATCCAATTCAGCGACACACTGCCATTGAGGGTGACCTGCGATGCTTCACCATTTGGAGTCGGGGCCATCCTGAGGCACCAACTGCCTGATGGCAGAGAGGCACCCGTCGCGTACTACTCAAGGACTTTGTCTAAAACCGAGAGGAACTACAGCCAACTCGACAGAGAAGCCCTAGCAATTGTCGCTGGAGTAAAACGCTTCCACGAGTACCTCTACGGGCGGACTTTTCAAATTATAACAGACCACAAGCCGTTAATGGGGATTTTGGCGGGAAACAAGCCAACACCAAATATCCTTTCTCCAAGAATGACTAGATGGTCAGAGTTTCTAGCAGCCTATTCATACACTCTGACACATCGACCAGGGAAAGAAATTTCCCATGTGGACGCTTTGAGCAGAGCACCCTTGCCAGAAACCGAGGAAGACCCGGCACCAGCGATGACAGCATTACAAATAGAGACTTGCCCCGATCTACCCATTTCTGCTTATGATGTCGCCAGAGCCACTGCGAAAGACTCAGTGACTTCCCGCATCCTCAGCTGGGTAGGTAAAGGCTGGCCGGAAAACCAAAAAACTGAAAACTTTAAACCTTTCCAGACCAGACAGACTGAACTTTCAATTCAAAAAGGATGTTTATTGTGCGGTGATCGGGTAGTGATTCCAAACAAACTGCAACCCAGGGTACTTGGGATGTTACATGAACCCAGGGTACCCAAACTGCAACCCAGGGTACTTGGGATGTTACCCGGGAATTGTGAAAATGAAAAGCCTTGCAAGAAATTGTGTTTGGTGGCCGGGAATTGATAAGGACATAGAATATTGGATAAGCTCGTGCAACAAGTGCCAGGGAATTAGACCGTCCCCGCCTAAAGCACCTATTAGAGACTGGGAAACCCCACGAGGCCCTTGGTCAAGGATCCACATTGATTTCGCAGGTCCTACCAAAGGGCATACATTTCTGATTGTCGTTGATGCCTATTCTAATTGGCTAGAAGTAAAAATCATGCCATCAACGACAACAGAATCTGTAATCAAACAACTAGACAACCTTTTTGCCACCCATGGTCTACCGGACGTCCTCGTATCAGACAACGGGCCACAGCTTACCAGCTTACAATTCGAGCAATACCTGGCCTCCCTAGGTATTAGACATGCCCTAACCACGCCGGCTCACCCGGCCGCGAACGGCAGGGCTGAGAGAATGGTCCGGTTTACCAAAGAGGGAATAGAAAGAATGGACACCGGGGACGTCC
>BLBF01000025.1:9350773-9411089 GCA_015471245.1 Laticauda colubrina
CGGGGGGGGGGGGGGAAATGCGAGAAACAAATAAAGAACCTATACAAACAAAAACCAAAGAGATTAACAAACAAAAAGAGCAAATAAAAGACTCACTGTTTGAAGAGTCTTGCGTGAAGAGCCCATCGGAAGGGGACAGCCAGGCCAGCTCGACCTGCCTGGAGGAAACAGGAGGGAGCGGCAAAACCGCCGGCCTAAGACACTCAGGCGGCAGAATGGCTGACTCACCCTTCCAGACAGTTCCAGAGAGAAGGACGGACGACACAGCAGCCCCATCCGAACAGGTCGGAGTCTCCGCCGAAACTGAACTGCGCAGGTCCAGTCGAGTCAGGAAAAGCCCCGCCTACCTGCGCAACTACATCACCACGTAGGACTGAACCAAGGGGGGAGGGGTGTTCTGTATGCAAATTGGGTTACTCCAAAACATGCAAATCTGATTGGTCAACTAAAGTAAGCATTGGATTGGTTCACTAAGAACCAATCCAAATAAAGGAAAAGAGGCGGCAAATTCGATCAGCTGCCATTGGTTACAAGCCGGCAGGCTAGCCTGTATAAAAGGCTGCCACTAAGTCGGCCAACTGTTCCGTTTTACTAACTCCTGTAAATAAAGACTTTTCATTGTTGGAACCCGGTCTACCTCGTGTTTTTCCGAACAAAACAAAAAGCAATAGTTGATTTGTGACCAGGGAAAGACTCATGCTACCTGACTTCATTAAGTGGTATAATCTACTATCAAGTAGAGTCTGAACTGGAAGATCCCTCAAATCCTATTGAAAACTTTTACATCCCTCCTTTTTCTTTCATTATTAATTAAGAAATTGTTTGTATTTACAGCTGGTGTTATTATAGTAGCCTTTTTATTGAGGAGAAACTACACAAAGTATAATTTAGTTATGCCTTTAAAAAGTCAATTATGGTATGATTATTCTAACACAGGGAAGAGGAAGTGTACAATTTTCATCAGTGACTGTATTGTAGCAGAATAACAGGAACCAAACCACAGCTATACATTTCGTAAAGACTATGTATTGATCATCTGTTAAATTGTTAATAAAAAGGTACAGGATAGGGTTATGTCATCTTTTGTGCTTTGTTTCCCCAGATGTTACTCTACTTCCAAGAATGGCATTGTTTGCAATAAATATAAGTGACAAGAGTAGGATTTTGTGTCCTGTTCAATGAAATGCTGTAACATTATATATGTATGACAACTCTTCCATAGGACAATTTACTACTGGTAAAGGCTAGTATTTACAAGTTGAGTTGATCTTGCTAATTATACTGAAGTCACTGCTGTTTCTGGTAGTCTCAACATCACAGCCAGCTTTTCTTTTGTACATTCCTGACCAATGCAAACATTTGCAGAACAAAATTTTCAGTTGTAGTGGTATAGAAGGATATAGAGGAACCCCTATAATGTCATATCAGCAAGCCTGTGACAATGGTCAGGTAAGGGTTAGGGTCAAATAAATGCCACAAAACTGTTGTTCTGTCACTGCGGAAGCAATTACTTATTTCTAGATTGACAAAGGTACAGTTATTCAATAATACCACCAAGTGAATTGTACTTTAGCATCCAATTAGTTAGTAACTTCTTGTTGCATTTGTGCTTGACATAAGCCATAAGCTTACAGAACAAAATAATGGAGTACATTTTCCTAGAGCATAAAAGATAAAATGTGCTCATTTTTATTCATTTTTCTCTGTGCCTTTATACACATATTGGGTGAAATTACATGCAAAGAGGAGGTTCTGAATATTAATAAAAAGGTGCAGTTCTGAATATTGTTTGTTTTCCTTAGCCTAGAAGAAATGCCTTTTGAGGGGAATATTGTGATTGAGAATAAGAACAGTAAAGCGATCTGATGGTTTTTTTCTTCCCATTTTGTCACAATCATTTAATGGAAGTTGCTTTGATAATAGACAACAAAAAGAAGCACAGAACAGGAAAACTAAAACATTTTATCCATGTCAGGGGAGGAGATGTTGTTATATTTGACTGCTTTTTTCATAGACAAAATACAACCAGTAACTTTTTGCCCTATTTAATATTGGCCATTCTTAACAGAGAAATGTTTTGGCAGCCTGAGATTCCTAATGCAACAGAATTCAAGCTATTCGGTATAAAATAGCATTTGTGTGAGTTGTCAGTCAGAGAGTTAGGAATTCATATAAGACCCTGAATGGAAAAAAAAGCTTAAAAATGGAAATAGTATTCTTAGCATCATGTGTAGCAAACAGAGCTTTTGTCAAAATAACAACGTACTTGTCATGACATTATTGTGCAAGCTCTGCACTTAGTGCTTGCATGCACAATGCAAGCATAAAAGGGATTTGTATTACAATTTTACGTTGCATCTTTCATCATTTGCCACCCTTTCTTTCAAATGTCCATGGTTAGTATTGTTGGGTTAGATTTGTTAATATTTTGTACTTGGGTAATATAGTGTTTGGAGAGCTCTAGCAATGCCATTATTTTTTAAAATGCAAAGTCAGGAAAACATCACAGTGCTCTTGTATACCACAGAAACATTTCTAAGCACAAGTGTTAGACAAATAAATTGTTTAAAGAATTAATCAATTTTTACCTGAAGACTGTAATTTAGCAGTTATTGTGTACTCAACCTTGGCAAATACAGTGAATAGAAAGGGATTTTTCTTCCTAATACTTCCAAAGGATTTCTTCCTGAATCTATATATATATATAAATGAAATGCCACTCACGCATCATCACAAAATCTCCAGAACCGTAAAGCCTACAAACTTGAAATTTGGCATGTATGTTCCTCTTGGCTTCTATGTGCTCACTAAGAAAGGATTTTTTGAAATGACCATGAGAGCATTAATATTTTATAATTATGATGAACACCCTCTGATGCTAAGGAGTTCTACTACTTTTCCTCCCCTGAAAATAATTCTGTTCCAAATGCAAAACACAAGCAGAGGAGAGGAGTTTCAGTTGTAGTTTCACAGCAGCAACCAGCTTTAGTACAGAACAGTTGAGCTAAGCCATGCCCAGGCTCCTTGCTGTGTCCTTCTTGCTCACACAACAAATACAGTTTCAGTTTCCAAACAGCCCTCAACTCTTTCTCACACTGACAGGACACTAGCCAGATGAATACCAATGGATGCCCCTTATTCTCCTCCCTAAAAACTAAGCCCGACCACATAGTTTTGTTGCAAAGCACGGGCATCGAGATCGTAACATATATGCTACAAAAGGAAAAATGAATGAATGAATGATCTGTCACAGTTTGACTTTGGAGGCATGATTGAAACTTCCATTTCCCTCCCTTCCTGAAGTATGCTGAGAATTCTGGGGGTGATTTGTAAACTCCTCCCAGAACAAAAAGTAATTTGAGGTACTCAGATGTAAGACTATTTTTGCTGTGTACAAATATCAAGTAAATATTACAAAATAAATCAATAAATCCTTAATGTGACTTCATGAAATAAAAAGGGAAGATATTTAACACCAGGACACTGAGTTCAATATGTCATTCTTTACCAGCATGTGCAAAACTCTGTTCCCATGGTTACCATAGTTAAGAGATTTATCATTTCTTGTGTACAGTGTGTGAGCAAAATTTAGTTTCCCTGAAACCCACGATGAGGTCTGAATGGCCCAAAATGAGCAATAAAGTACTCCTTGTTCATGAGAAATGTTTCATCATAATAACCCTGAGGTAAAAATCATCTGAAATCTTCACAGTAGGGATTTATTAATAAAATGTCATGTCGATGTTACATTTTCATGCTTCATATTTGTTTTCTACTGAAAATCCATGTCAATTTGTTACTATCCCATATTTCAGAGATGTAAATTGAGGGTATGACTTGGCTAAACCTATCTTATGGAATCATAGCACAGTAATTCTATTTCTAAGGATTACAGGACTTTAGTCTACTTTTTCAAAAGCTTAAGATATTCCTAAATGCAGACTTTACCGAAGAATGGCTCCCTGGAGATCCATCAGCAAGGCAAATAATAAGGGACACTTACAATTGCACCCCCGCAATCATTGGTTTGGTTCCCTTTTCCTCACTTCCCACCTTATTCAGGTAAGAAGTAAAAGACTTCATTCAAACGTTGCACTTTGTGAAAGTAGAGACAGTAAGGATCAGCTGCAGCTCCAAGGATAACGTTTCAGAATTTAGGAGAGATATAAATAAAAGCTGTTTCAGTATATCTCTTTAGAAAGTCTGGTGGGCAAATCAAATAATCTAAGCAAGCTCCTACCAGATAGTAGCTCGTAACCCATAGGTAGGTGGGCTGTAAGTCCTGCAAAGCATAAAGATTAAAACCTGTACTTTGAATTGAGCTTAAAAACCAGTAGTTTACTCATGATATCTAATGGAGGAATAAAGCTGGCCCTTTAAAATATAAACGGGGTGACACTTTAAAATGTAAATGGGCTCTGCTGCTCCCCTGGCATTCCTGTAGTAGTGCAGTGCAGCATCAAAGGGTAGTCATAGACTGCACAAACTTGTTCAGTTGTTGAGTATAAGTACTTCCAAAAGAGGTTTTATTCCCTGTCACCCAGCCTGATTTTTTAAAACCAAAAGAAGCCCATCTTTAAATCCTGAGTATCTTATCCATGTGGAAAGTTGATTATGTAACAAGCCATACTCACTTCGTTTCAAGGGCTGAGTACAAGATTTTCACCTTCTCTGCAAAAAACTGTAGATAATATTTCAGTATTCTGTTTGTGTAATAATATCTGCAACTGCTTTGTGCTTTTTCTTTGCAGCTTGACTCAGATGTTTCACCTTGATTTTTTCACATGCCAGTTTGTGTGTGTGTGTATGTGTGTGTGTGTATGTATGTATTGTTTACACAGTTCTAAAGATATGCATATAAAGTTATCCCTCTGGCTGACAAAACAGATGTAATCTTATAACAGAAGATTATTGCAGAATCTAACAGAATCTATGGGAGGACAGTTTTGTATGGAAAGGAAATAAGACACAAATAGTTCTATAACAAAATAAATCAGGAGGAAATTCTTTTGATTATTACCTTGCTAATAATAATATAGCACAGCCTCACCCATCTCATCTAAGTTGTTTTAATCCCCTTTCTTCTGCCTGTTTGTTGTAAGCCTGGTATTATCCAAACTGTCACTTGCATTCTTGAAGGGTTTCCTAATATTTTCATAGGGGAGGGGGGTAATTATCCAATCATGGAGACTCCACCGTCTGGAATATTCTCTGTACTTAGTTGGCTCATAAAATCTTCTTGGTATAAAGATATGATAATGTCAGTCACTGGAGGCCTGGCCTGAACTCAGGAATGGAATCCAAAGTATCTGTATCTTTTTTTTTCTTTTCTGTTGTGTCATTGGTAGTCCTGTAACAAAACCTAGCAATGTCTTGAAACAGTTTGAGGCTCAACTTCAAAAGTGCATTAATGATGATATAACCCATGTTCATAATTGGTGGTGGCTTCTCCCAAATTAGGTTTGTAATAAGTAATATGCATGCATTTACTATATATTCCTTTTTTAAAAACTATGAGCAGCTCCTAGTATTGTTGCTTCTGAAATACAGATTGTATTGATAGGGGAATTGTAGAAAGAAGTAGGAAAAAGGAAGAGTATTGTTCTTTTTATCTGTTTATCTGGAAAAACTGTGCCTTGGATAAAGATAAAGATAATCCAACTGTGCCTTGGATACAGATAAAGATGCTGTGCTTCTCCCACAGCATCCTCAATGGATTTGATCCTGCAATAAATCTGGTTGTATGAATCAACTGACAAGCAAAAAAAAATCAAAGTGAATATCGCTAAACCATAAAACCACTACTGTTTGGGTATATTTCACTTTAGTGCCTTTAAGGCACTTTTATATTTTCTTTTTCAGGGTTAGCTAAAATAATGCTGCTCATTGCTTGACTTTTCCATCATATTGATTAATGTCATTTCCCCTCCTTCCTTTGCCTTCATTAGACTTTCAGACACTGAATAGATTTTTGTACTTCACTTTTTGCAGACCCATCGATAATAAAGAAGTTGACTTGCTGTACTATGTTTGACAGATTAATACCTGCAACATATGGTTTGGATTCAATTTGTAGACTATTGTGTAATACATTTCCCCATGCCCAGCCCCCAAATTGCATCAGTTTCTTAAAATGAACCTGTCCCCCATATGATACTTTGCATTCTGATTGGAACTTACTAATAAAGAACATTGATTTTTCCATGGCAATGTCTTTGAAAGTATTCAGTTGATAATTGGCCTGTGCAGATCATCTGATGAAGTGATTCACTTGTGAACAAAATATCTTTCTGAATCTGCTCCTTGATGTTGTGAAACATCTGTTTAAAGATTCAGTGCAGCTACTTTTGGGCCCTCCTAAGAACTTCTGGGCATAACCATTGCTCAAATTAAATCAGAAGAACTTGGGCAAAACATCTCATCCAATTATTTGTGCTGCCTTAGTAAATAATGATTAACAATCTACAGTTATGTCAGTTTCTCCTCTTTCTTTGATCTACAACTACCATAAAGCCAATGGCTTCTTTATTATTTCTCTAGTAACTTGGATCATCTTTTTTGGAAAACAATTCAAGGTGCTACCAAATCAATCAGAATAAGAAAATATCAAAAATGGCAGTCAATTGGAAGAGCAAAATACTTTGAAACAGAACAAATGAACATGTTAGATAATATTCATAAACCAAGAAAACAAAACGGCTTTGGACACTAATATTTTGAAAGTCCTACTTCTAGTCAGTTCTTTCCGGTGAAATTCTAGCTTGATACATAAGTAGGAGAAATGTTCCTTTCCCTTATCTGTTCATAAGGCTTTTTTCCCCTAGCTTTCGATGTCATAATTAACATGAAGAAATGAGACCAGAAACAGATTGGTAGGCAGTTCAGCAGAATAATCTGTCAAGAAGTTTGTCCCAATTAACATGTAGTAGAGCAGGTGTAATTTCTGGGTGCTTTTCAAGTTTAGCCCGTCATAGAAAGCATTACAGTAATCTTGTCTGGATGTTATAGCATGGATAATTTCTCAAAGAAATATTGAAATTGGCACTTCAGCCAAAGTTGCTGAAAGCGTATGCCATTTGAGCATCCACAGCAAAGCTCGTTGATGCAAAACTTTAAGATGGAACCAGGGTCTTAAAGTGGAAAGCGATCTAACCTGAAACAATTTTATTATCACTTCCTCATCATGGAAAATTATTTACAATAACATTTTCATCTGTATTTAAATTGTATGGTGCATTAATTCATCTGGAAGCTCGGTAGCTCAGTGGTTAAGATCCCGGGCGTATCGGCTGGAAAGCCAGCAGCTCAGGTTTGAGGCCTGAGCACCACAGGGTGAGTTCCGTCCTCACCCCAGCTCCTGTCAACCTAGCAGTTTGAAACTATGCAAATGCAAGTAGATAAATAGGTACCACTTTGGTGAGAAGGTAACAATGCTCCATGATGTCATGCTGGCCACATAACCATAGAAATGTCTTCAGACAACACTGGCTCAATGGCTCAATAGTACAGTCCCCTATAATCAATAATGACTAACAGAATAAAATCTGCAGGGACTCTTTTTTATTAATTTATTTTATTAATTTGTATCTATCTCTCTAGATTTTGGATGCACATGGATCCTAAATAAAGAAAAACAAAACTCTCTCTCACCACTATGTTGACAACTCCAAAATTTAGGATGATCTTTATGTAGCTATTATTCAGCACACAGTGTAACCTCCAAAGCAGAATAATACATTACTGAAATAATATTTTTTTCTTCATGATCAGAGGCTGCTGACAAACAAAAATATCCATTGTCATCTATATAATGGATACAGAGACTTTTAAAAACTATTTTTACAGGTTAGTCTTTATTGAAAAGAAATGCTTATCTGTCAATGTTTTCTATACATTAGGAAAGTGAATTTATCTTTTGCTGAAGTCAGAATTTTTGATGCACATTTAAGGAGAGTTTAGTAAAGGCTTTCAGGTATAGAATGTATATTCTAGCCTATTTATATTTTATAGGATTATTGTGTGCCATATTTAATCCTCTTTCTTGTTAGCTATGGCAAATATGATCATGCAGAATAGTGAAATATAAATACAGAGCATAATTAAGGTAGGAATTAATGAAGCTATAACTAAAATACAGAAATTTCTGAAATGAGAAACAAAAGAAAATGTCCATTTTCTGTTCCATGTATTTAAGATAAACTGGATTAGTGTAATTGTAAGATACGATGAATTATGAGTGAATGTCCTATACATATCCTCTCTATATATTTTTCTCATTGTAGAATTAATCAGAAAAGGACAGTTTTGAATATTCTGAAACTTCCTTCTACTTTGCAATACAGAACACCAGTTATGTCTTTGTGTGGCGATTGAAAGCTTTGAATACCTAAGAGTATTCATTATTGTCTACAGTTTACCTACGCTTAACTTTTTTTTTTTTTTAAAGGCAGATTTTGTGTGCAACATTTTCACACTCTATGCATCCTTCTGGGCGAATGATTGATGTTGGAACAAAGACAATGGGCAAAATCTCTGTATTCTATATGTGACTACCATTCAATTATGACCTTTTTGTATGTTGAGGGTTCGTATCAGTACCATATCTATTCAGAAATATAATTCACTGTTGAAAAGGTTTGAGTCCTTGTAGTTAGTTGCACAAACAGATTTTAAACCCGAAGGTGACTTTTTCTTTTTACTTTTTCTTGCATTAGATTAAGCCACAGAGAAAGAACTGTCCATGAGCGTTATATTACCTTCTTGTTTTGCATTACTAAATAAAACAAACAAACAAAAAAGAAATATGGGAAATATACTGGATATTTAAAATGTATTTTTAAGAATTTTTTTTTTTGCAGCTCATGATCATAAACTGTTTTTCTTACCCATTTCAAAGAAAATCAGCAGGTTCTCCAACAAAAACAACCTCTTTATCATACATGAAGGGTAAACAGTAAAGGAGTTCCTTCATATTTTATTACTCTAACCCTAACCTTTGCAGACCATAAGGGATGGTGCTAATCTCCTTTTCAAGGTCAGTGCTGTCCGAAGATATTTCTGCAGTCATGGAGTGCTGATACCGTCCCACCAAAGTGGTACGTATTTATCTACTAGCATTTGCATGCTTTTGAACTGCTAGGTTGCCAGGAGTAGGGGCGAGGATGGGAGCTCATGCCATTGCATGACACTTGAAACTGAGCTACCAGTTTTCCAGCCAACAAGCCCAGTGTCGTAATTATTGAACCACTGCACTTGCCATGTATATAAAAGGTAGATAGTTTTATTTAAACTTTACTATACACGAAGGTTAAAGAAGTGGATATCTGTTCTCAAAACAACTTTATGGGTGTAATCATCCTTCAGTTTCAGTGAGAGCTCCCAGCCAGTTTTGGACTCAGAAAATATATTTCTGAATGGAAGTGTAGAATTTTTAAGATACAATAAAGGTGCTATCTTGTACTACTATCAATCATTGAAATTGGTTTTGGATTTCCATGATGTGATGATTGCTCTTCAACAATCATTAAATAGGACCAGAATGGTCCTTCCTTAATTACTTTCAGAGCCACTTCTGAATTCCAGGACTTAGCATTAGAATGTGCATAAATGTATGCATACAATAATAAAAGATGGTCCCTGAATATCTGCAGGTTGGACGAGATATACCTCTATACATTTCCGTGTTCATTCTCTACATGTCCTAATGTCTGATAGGCCAGCACATATTGAATTACAGTAAAAGGCTGGATTTGGGGAGGGGGGGGGGGAATTGTTTTTTACTAAAAAGGAACAATTGTTTCCCATCTCTGTGAATCTCAGTCTTTGCCTCCCATGCTCATTCATTGACCTATAGCAATGAAAAGCAAGAAAAGATCCTACTTACAAAAGAGGCAGAATGAGTGACCTTTTGTTTAGTCTCATAGTTTGACCTTCACGTGAACTAAAGATTAGATTTTGTTTATAAAAACATGGAATCCAAGGATTAGGACTCATCCAGGGGGGCAACTGATTCCTCCTACCCCTCAGATTTTCAGATGTTGGCTATTGTTTTGCAGCATTGATTCACAATAAAATTCCCAGATGCCTTCCTAAACAGGTCTCCTAAATTTCTCAAGAATTCAACAGTTGCTTTTTCAGCAGTCGACTACTATATTTCAAAGAAAGCTTATTCCTATCTGTTCCTCCTCCTTTAACACATCGTTTATAAAGGCACCATCGAATTTAGGACTTAATGTCCACAAAGAAAAGTGAATTTTCTTTTTAAACAAGCAGACAGTTCTATTGATTAAAAAAAAGGCAAGAGCCTTACCATTATGGCCTTAGGCAACAGAAATTGGGTGTTATGAAAGGACAGCTTATTTGATTTTTTTATTATTGTAACTTTACTGCAGGGCACAGAGTGTGATCATGTGAAATTTTTCTGCTCCTTGGGCCACAAATACTTGGCTGTGCTGGGGTATTTTGCAGAATAAATAAGTAAGCTGTCCTTCTTTTTACGGAGAGTCTAAAGCAAAATAGCTCTGTCATGTGCTTACACAGGGTTCTTTCTTCAGCAACTTATATAATAGGGAAAACACAGGTGCATTTTTCCAAGCTTATTGAACAAACATCTGGGGCCCTTATTTAAAAATTGATCCAGACCGTTCACCTCCATTGCCTAATAAAAAAACCAAAGCTTCTCTTGGGTGGCGTAGCATGGCATTCATTTCAGCTGAGCTCCATCTGCTGGTCTTTAATTTTGCAAATTAAGGGGTGAGGAGAGGGGACATACTGTCTCAGCTTCAATTCTTGCTTCAGGGTCTCCCTCAGACACATTGCCTCCAATTTCTAATTAAGTCATTTTTAATGAGCAACACTGACTACTTTTTTGTTCAAA
The DNA here is from genome assembly GCA_015471245.1 of Laticauda colubrina. Classification (NCBI taxonomy): domain Eukaryota; kingdom Metazoa; phylum Chordata; class Lepidosauria; order Squamata; family Elapidae; genus Laticauda; species Laticauda colubrina. The sequence goes on from BLBF01000025.1 coordinate 9,361,650, forward strand.
ATTTGAGACGGATGTTCTTTTGTCATGAGCTGTTTGGATTCCCACCCTGCACCCTCCCACCCCAAGTCTACTAAGCTTATTTTGCTAATATTGGGAACAAGAATGACCTCATGGACCAAAGAATTAGAGGCCCCCTCTTTCGGCTGTACTTTTTCACTTCGGCTAGCATCTCCCTTATTCTTCAACTTGAGTTTTAGTCCCTCTTACTGTTCACAAAGCACTACCACTAAGCAGATGGCTAGAGATCCTTTTGGCCTTTCATGTTTCCCTCCATCTCATCAAACATGTCTGAGTTGTGACTGGTTAATTAACTTAAGGCTTCTCGGTCCTTCTCCTGCCCCCATAGATATCTCAAAGCCTGAACAATTTTAATAAAGAGCTTGAAAAGTGGCTCTTGGAAATTAAATACATATAAAGACATGCATGCATACCAATTAGCTGGAGAAGCCAAGCGCCTTTTGCCTATACCGTGATATTGTAAAGCTGAAGATGCGTGTTTTTCTGTATAAGTGTAATCCACAAAAGCTTATGCTGTGATAAATTTGTTAGCCTAAATTCTTTACTGCTTTGGCTGTAACACAGTTCCCCCTCTGGAAATGGCATGTGGATAATAGCTGCTCTGGTTAATTGAGGATTTTTGCAGTCAGTTTAAAGCACAGTTCAATTGCTTCAAAAAAAAAGTAACAATAATTGATTGTGAGATCATTTCGGCACTGAAGCTCCATTTAGTCATCTCCAAGTAACAGAACCCAGCAAACACAGTGAGTTATTCCATTATTTCAACTCCATTGGACTTAACTCCCTTCTAGTCCCTTCCATGTCTCCATGTTTGATGCATTTAGATGGTGGGCTTCACATATATATTAGGAGAGTTGAGATGAAAGCTTGATTAATTAAAAGGAAGATAAGTTTACATCCTGGTTTGGGTCTGACAGTGAGACAGAAGGAGAAAGATTGTATACAAGATAAACACTTTTATTCTTAATTTTGTACTCATTTATCTATCATAATAGAGGGAGTGATTTCCTGCCCCCCCTCAATGAAAGCCACTTCAGCGTATGAAGCACAGATTTTATGTGGGAAGCCAGTTATACACCACAGATGCCCCTTGAGGACATTTTTCTTCACATAATAGAATTATGTAGCTTTCTATTTTCTACAGATACACAAATTCTCTCACTTATGTGTCTGTCGAAAATAGAAAGCTACATAAGTGTCAGGTTGTAGATACAGTTAAGTATCTGCTAATTTAGCCATAGTATAGATCAATATTTGCATGTCATTACAAATATTAAATGTGAATATACGAAACCATGTATTATGAAAGAAAAACAGCCAATAAATAACTCTGTTTAGCCCGTCTGTTTGAAATTAGTAATAAATTAACTAATAAATTACTAATTAATTAGTAATAAATGATTATTGAATCATTTATTTGAGCATATAAAACCTAATTCGTACGTCCAGGCAATAGTTAAAAAATAAACAAAATGTTAAAAGAAGAATCTAAAAAAATACTCTCCCATGAGATTCTTTTCCATTGGCCAGTTCTTTAATTATTACCATCATATTCATATTCTGTTCACACAGTTGTTTTCAGTCAAAACCCCAAATTTAAAGTATATCTTGGATGCCCTTTTTCAATACTTCTTAAAGGCACAACTAGTGGTTTTTATTTTTCTGAAATGGAAAATTGGGTAAGTTGTTTGGCTGTAATAAACTTACCATGGCTACAAAACAGAAAATTGATCCATGTCTTGGGAGATTGGGGTGTGTACGCAGTTTCCTGAAGCTAAAATTAATACTAAAATCTTTGTTCCAAAGTCAATGATTTTTTTTCCAAGTTAGGTATGCTTGAGATATATAAGAACAGTTGTGAATAGTTGAATGTTTCTGTTTTGTGACTGTAAATTTGATTTTTAAAAATTGTTAAATATAAAGGGGGCGTGCATACATGCACCAATGTGCCTACCGTCCCTATCCTATTGTTTCTTTTCATTTTTCTTATATGTATTCATTTCATGTATTCATAACTATGTTTATACTTTACCTATTATCCTGTAAGTGATTGACAAATCAAATAAATAAAATAAATAAAAAAACAGTTAAATATATATCATCCTATTGTAGCTTCAATAAAGAAAAAAAATTCTTGCCTGGCCCTCAGGATTTGTTCACTTATGATGCTATGTTAATCACTGAATGTAGTGGGGAACTTATTCCCAGACAGTTTGAAATGATTAAACCATTGCAGACAGCTTTAACTTGCAATCAACCAGCCTCCTTAGTGTTTGATTCATAAGTAGTCAAAGCAATCAACTGTGTGTCGCTTGTTTCTATTCTCCTACCTTTAAAAAAAAGGGGGGAGGGGAACCCTTTTGTATCTTTTCAGAAGAGATAGGTGAATTATAAAAGGTTCTTACCTTTTAGCTTGTGATCTCTACTGTCTGCCATTGATATGCTCTTAAGACAGCTAACAATTATGATACTGTTTTTGTATTTTTCTCTCTCTGTCTCTCTTTCTCTGTAGTCATAAAGAAAAAAAATGTAGACATAAAGAAAAAAATGCAGTCTTGACAACCTCAATACATTTCTTTAAAAAGATTGAACAGCCTCTATTCAATTAAAACCAAATTGTCTACTGTCTATTAAGAATTCATTTTTGACAACTATCTCAGAAAGATTATATATTTGCTGCCATGGTAATAGAAGACAATAAAATTAGCATATTTTCATATATACTACATTAAAGTAGCATTGCAGGGTGGCTCATGTTTGTCCCACTTGATACATCTTCATCTGTCTTTTATAATGCTTTTCAGCTGCCTTGGAGCTTCATGCTGCTCATCATCCAGAGTTGCAGCTGTTGTTTTTGCTAGGCTTGCAGGAAATCTGTTTTACCTTCAGATAATTTCCGTCCTTTTTATATACAACACAATAAAAGCATGCTAGACTTGGCAAACTATTTCTAGACTTTGCTTAGACTAAAGCTTGCTAGACTAAAGTCAGATGCTATTAGCTCAGTACAATAACCAAAGGACAAACATTAATGCATGCAAGCTGTCTAGAGGAACATGAACAAATGGGAAATATCTCTGTGAGATGCCATAAAATCCAGCATGCTCCAACCAACACAAATAAGGAAAAAATTATAATTACAATGGTAGGTCCTTCCTTCCTACCCACCCCCAAAGTAACATAAATGACTATTCCATTTCCTAGACTCAGCAGAGCCAATGCCACCAGCAAAGCAGTTTATGCTGAGCTTATTTGTCCATATAAACTCAAATAAGCATGTTTTAAATCTTTTAGAAGTGTAATACTTGCCAACTGAAAATTTATATACTGGGTACTTACTATTAGAATACATACTATTTTAATGTTTGCTCAGTATTTGACCTAAGAATGTTGAAAAAGAGAATTATTCCTAAATCACTGGAAAACTAAGCCTATAAATCTTTAAAGAACAGTAAAAAGCATGCTGCCATGTGCTCATAAGATGGCAAAAGATCATTAAAGGTGAAGGAGAAAAAAGTCCATCCAGGTGGTTGCTTACCAGCTAACCAGCTAGTTGAAAATTGCTTATGAATATTTGATCCCAATCTATAATCCAATCTTCCAAAAGAAAAGCTGGGAGACATGGCAACAATAATGTGGTGGTAAAGTGCAACAATATTAGCACTTTGTGATGACTCGGGGCATGGCAGATAATACAGATAATACACACAGTCAGATAATCAGTAGGAGTCCCTTTCTTAGCTCTATCTTTGCCCTCAATGTCCTGGTTACCTTCTGGCTGGATAAAAACTCTCCCAGGAACAACTTTTGGCTGCGGAGAATCAAGTCCAAAACATGGTCGAATGCGGTATCTGCTATCCCGCATCAGATGGGCGTCTCATGATAGGGAGCGAAAGGAGAAAGAAACGACAGGAGACGAAGTTCCTCGGGATGAGTGCGCCCAGAATGTCTGGGTACACGCTCTTTTATTATGCTCCTTCAAAAGGGGGTGATTGTTTTTTCAGAGCCTAGGTTAAGCCCAGGTCAGACAGGATATGCAAGATTTGCAATAGCTCAGATCAGGCAAGATACCAGGTCAGACAGGATTGCGAGATTTATAATTCAATCAGGATATTCCTTCTTTACAAAGCTGCATGCCAGACAAACTACTCACAATGTAAATAAGCTTTATCTACAGATGTTTAGCTCCTTGTCCCTTGTACGTGCCCTGCAAAAGGTCACTGAGGAGACAGAAGCTCAATGACTACACGTGAATGATACAATGTTGCAAATGCCTGAACGATAGTTGCAATGATACACAGTTGCAAACACATGAATGATACATAGTTACAACATCTCCTCTGTTTTTATTATTTATGACGAGTCTTCTTCCTTGTCCAAGAAGACAGGAAACTTTTTCCTGAAATGTTCGCCGTCCCAGTCATCTAGGCAGGAGTGCGACCCATCAGCGTCAGGGTTGTCCAAGGAGCGGTAACTCAGCAATGACATTTTTTCGTCCGGTGTTAAGGACTTAACATGAGCTTGCAATAACACATTAACATTAGCAGTTATGGAGGATAATTGATTTTTCAAAAATTGCAATATTCTATTAAAACAACAAGGTCCTATAATACATATCAATATAATGATTATTAATGGTCCTGCCAATGCAGTTAAAAAGGTTGTAAGCCATGGTGAAATAGAAAACAAGCCTTGATACCAATTATACATGTTTAACCTTTCGTTTTCTCTATCTTTTAAGCGTTTTTCTAATTCTTTCATAGAATCCAACACGATCCCCCTGCTATCAGCATAAAAACAACATTCTTCTTTAAGCGCAGCACACAATCCCCCCTGTTTTAAAAATAACAGATCTAAGCCTCTACGATTCTGCAAGACCACTTCCGAGAGGGACGTCAAGGAGTTTTACAAAGCTGTAATTGATTTCTCAATTCGTAATAAATCATCATCAATGGCTGAACCCAGAGCTGTAATTTTTTGGTCAGAGACAGCTAGTCCTGCAATGCCCGTGGCTGCGCCCGTGGTGCCCAGAGCAAGCAGTAGACCTAGAGTGAGAGTACTAATAATTTCCCGCTTTGCTCTGAGGGGGTATTCCATGGGTGCCTGTAGGGATATAAAATCATCAGAGTTATACACGTCAATTTTTGGTACAAGCCATACTTGAATGCAAAATGATTTGGATTTAACAAGTTCATCCCCGTAGACACATGCTGTGAGACCGGTGGAACAAGCCCAGACAGAATTATTGCCAGGGATAAAATACATTCCTTTCAGGCGTGATGTTAAATTTCCTCCTGAAGTGGTGTAGACTGCAGAGTATCCTCCGATGGTGTGGGTGCGGCCAAGGCGGTTCTTAGGAAGATATACATTACAATGATAGCCATTAGAAACATTATGACAATATTGTGAGTAATTGGATGGAATATTTCCTAAGCAACAACCGACCCCAGTGATGGAAGAAACAGTAATAGTGGAGTTCCTCCAATGGCAACGTTCGTCTGATGTGGAATTAGCAATGGATTCTTGGGAAGCGATGGCTTCGTAAAAAGGTGGAGAGGCAGAAATACAAAGCCAACATGTGGAGGCAATTTGAGGAGTTCAGCAAAGCATAGGAAGTTTTGATCAATGGAATCAATGGGTTAACTCCCTGTGTTATGGGTTGCAAGAATGGGGATTTAATAACCTTTTCATGTGGTCCCACCGGGTTAGAGCGAGGGAGTTCAATGTGACGTTGAATGTAAAAAATATTTCCATAATGCTTTTCCGGCCAGACTCCTTTTAGGCGGGCACCCCATTTCAAGCCAGTGTCCCATAGGGTACTTTTCTTGCCTTGGTCTGTGAACCTTATTTGGGCAACCTTATTTGGGCAATTTTTTACCACTGCATGGAATATCCCATGTGGTGCGAGTGGCAGTAATGAGATCACCCTTAGTGCCCGGATCCCAATAAATATGTCCAGGCTTTGCAAAAGTAATCCGACAACCCCCCGCAGTCGAGAAGTCGTTGGGCAGGGGACTGAGTGTTGGAAACGGGCTGTCCGGGGCATACATAAAACCTATATTTATTTACAACTCTATGACTAGGCTCCGTTGGATGAGAAGGCGAGTTGTAGGCGGTGGAGCCTACAAGCATTTCTGCCAAATCGAATTGAAGTGGTGGGTAGAAGTCTTCTATGCGAGAAGAATTGGTTGTAGAGCTTAAACGAACGCCTTGAAAGTCAGTTATAGTCCAAGTTATATTATATTTTCTATGAGACTTCTGCGGATCATCATGGACAGTTCTTTTGAAGCGTCGTTTGTTGACAGGATCAGAGTTCGGGTATATAAAAGCATCACAAGTAGGAGAGAAGACTATGGACAAGTTAGTTGTAGAACATTTACGAGATGAAAAGGGAATGCAATTAGTAGAAAAAGGATAATAATTACAATAATGACAATGAAGATTAATTTGGTCATTCATCAAGGATGTTAGATGGGTTGGAGGAACCCGTAATACAAGAGAAGGACATTTAGGTCCCCCTATATCTAGCTTGAATAGAGGAAAAGATTTTAAGGTTCTTTTCCATAGGAAGAGTAAAGAAGGAACAAAAGAGCGAGTGGTAGAGTGTTCTGTAAACAAAACAGAAGTGACAGAGTGAAAGCTATGGGTAGCATTTTCATGACATACCCACATGGAACAAGTATAATAGCCTTCTGTTAATGAAGTGGCTTTAACACGAATAATCTTTTGACAGGAAGCATAGGTTTTGTTGAAGTATGTGTGAATATAAGGAGATAGATTTATGGGAAGATTATTATGCCAACAAACAATAGGACAGTCACTATCATAATTAATAAAGCGAAATTCTAATGTGGTCCAATGACCATGTTGAACAAAGGTATAAGTAGGATATGAATAAGGTAGAAATTGCAAAGAGGATATAGGCAAGAATATCAGGAAGAGTTTAAGATGCAGATGTAGCGGAGGAATTCCCATGATAGGGTCTTACCGCCCGACCAGGGACCCAGCAAGTGGTTTTGTCTGGTAGTAAAATCGCAGCGTAGCCTCGTCCCCAGGTGAGAAGCTCAGCGGGACCCTGCCAGGCGGGATCTGGCAATCTGCGATAATGTACCAGAGGTCTGTTGGGGGGGGGTGAGGGGGAGGAAAAATGACGTGAAGCAGCAGAAGTGGGAGGAATGCCAGTTAAATTAAGAAAATTTAAAGTGTAAAGACAAATGTTAAGAGAATTTTGCAATGCTGGGAGGTTAGGGGGTTTTTCCCGCAACGAATATCGATCAAGAGCACGTTTCAGTGATAAGTGAGCTCGTTCCACAATAGCCTGCCCCTGGCTGTTGTAGGGAATCCCAAACTTGTGAGTTACATCCCATCTGTTACAGAAGTCCTGGAAAGCAGAACTCGTATAGGCAGGTCCATTGTCTGTTTTGATTTCTTTTGGACGTCCCAGCGAGGCAAAGGTACGAATTGAATGATTGATGACATGTTTTACAGTTTCTCCCCTTTGAGGAGTAGCCAGAATAAACCCTGAATATGTATCGATGGAAACGTGCAAATATTTCCAAGGGGCAAAAGGTGGATACTGAGTTACATGCATTTGCCAAATTTCACAAGCTTTTAATCCTCTAGGATTTACTCCTATGGGAATGGAATGTCCTTGCTTACTACATGTGGGGCATTGTTGAATAATGGCAGCAGCTTCTGCCTGAGTTAGAGAAAATTGTTTTTGTAATGCCTTTTTATTTTGGTGAAAATAGTCATGGCTTTGGGCTGCTGTCAGATTACAAATTGATTTACCTGATGCAGCTGCTGCAGCTGCGTCTGCCACCTTGTTTCCCTCCTGTAATATACCAGGAAGAGGTTGATGGCTCCTGATATGTGCTACAAAGAATGGATGCGTACGGCTGTTGATACATTGTTGTAGAGGAAGCAACAATTTTAACAAAGGAACAGATATGCTAGGAGATAAATAGGCTTGATATATATTTTTCAAAATCTGAGAAACGTATAAGGAATCTACTATTAAATTAAAAGGAGCTTTTTGAAACTGTTGAAACGCAATAAGAGATGCAGCAAGTTCTGCCTGTTGAGCAGAAGATTGTGGAGGGGTAATTTTAGTTTTCCACTCTCCCTCCTGGTACCATGCACAAGCACCATACATTTTCCCCCCATCAGCATAAAGCGTAGGTGCATCTACTAATGGAGATATTGAGAGAGGGGATTGCCATTCAAAAGGGAGAGTTTTAAGAAAAGTGAAACGTGGGTCCGCTGGTAAATGGCAAGAAGTTTGCCCTGGCCACTCTTCTAAAGCGTATTGTAGTTCCTCTGAATTACACCATAGCATTTCCCACGTGGTCAGTGAGCAAGGAGTGAATATTGAAACAGGCTCACATCCCATGAGTTGTTTACATCTTTGTCGACCTTTAAAGATCAACTGGGAATATGCAGAGGTTTTACTAGTGATTGTGGTCCGTGGGGTGTGAGACAAATGCAGCCATTCTAAACTCAGAACCTGTATCTGATGAGATTGCATAATAACAGCTGTTGGTCTCTGAACAGTATTTAGTAAAGCAATTGATAAAGGGCAATTCTCTATAGCTCGATCCACCCATCGAGTAGCCAGTGAATGGGAAACGTCTTTTAATGCCTGCAACTGCTCTTTATTTAGAATGATAACATCAGACGGGGCTTTACCTTGTGTGAGGGCATTAAAAAGAGGAGCTAATGTAGCTGTGGTCAAACCCAAATAAGGACGTGCCCAATTTAAGGTTCCTAGGAACTGTTGTAAGATCACAAGTGTGGGTTTCGGGGGAAGTGTTGGGAGAGGAAGGGAAGGAACAGCAGCTGAAGCAAGTAACTTGTGACCTAAATAGGAAAAGGGTGGTTTGGATTGTACTTTTTCTGGGGCTATTGTGAGACCTGCTTTACCTAGAATGGAGGTCAGGCACGGCAGAGTTTTTAATACCGTGCCCTTTGGGCCAGGTGCAGATACCAATATATCATCCATGTAATGATAGATTAAAAAATGAGGATATTTGTCCCTGTATGGTTGCAAGGCTAAATCCACAAAAAATTAACACATAGTTGGACTGTTTAACATGCCTTGCGGTAAGACTTTCCATTGATATCGTTTGGTAGGTCTCTGATTATTTAAGGTTGGTACTGTAAAAGCAAATAGTTTTCTATCTAACTGGTGTAATGGAATGGAGAAAAAACAATCTTTTAAATCGATAATGATAAGGTCATACTCTTGAGGAATTATGTTAGGATTTGGAAGACCACATTGCAGGGGTCCCATTGGAAGGAGGACCGAATTCACAGCCCTTAAATCCTGAAGGAGGCGCCAAGCGCCGTTTTTCTTTTTAATAACAAAAACTGGGGTATTATATGGACTCAATGAAGGTTCTAGATGACCTCTATCTAATTGTTCTTGAACAAGAGAATGTAAGGCTTCAAGCTTTATAGAAGGGAGAGGCCACTGATCAATCCACACAGGGTTATTGTGAGTCAAATGCAAGCGAAGCATGGTTAGTGGAGGGTAAGTTGTGCATTAAACTGTGACATAAGGTCTCTTCCCCACAAATTAGTATACAGAGGAATTACAGCTGGTTTAATATAAGCAACACATTGAGACTCAGGGGAATGGGCTTTTACCCAGTTTCTGCTAATGCAAGTCTCCTGGAGTCCCCCCACTCCTCTCACTGCTGGTGCCACATCTGCAGGCCAGGTGTTTGGCCACTCAGCGGTTCGGATGACAGAAATATCCGCTCCAGTATCTAAAAGACCAAGAAAGGATTGACCATTCAATAAGAATGTTACCGTAGGTTTTGGTTGACTAATTGGTCTTTCAATTGCATAGAGTTGCTCTTGTTGTTGGTCTAAGAGCACAATCATTTTTGCCACAACATCCCCCTCATTTATAGTAACTTCTGTATTAGCTAGTACAGACAGACAGACATCAGACAATACAGTGGGGTCATGCAGAAAAGGAGAGGCAAGAATACCTTGTTCAGCTAAATCCCTTACAGGAAAGACTAGCACTGGAATATCGGGGGGCATATGAAAAGGCTGAACAGGACGTACAAAGAGAAAGTCAGCGACACCAGGAAGATAAGTAACAGTTTCATTAGCAACAAGATCGTAAGTGAAAGAAGAAAAGTTGCAAGTTTCAGCAGCCTTTGTTGTGGGGCTGGCTGCCTGCCCCGTTTCTAGTTTTCCTGATTCAAAAAAGGTTTTTGAATGATTGCAGGGTTATTCTGCTGTTCATTCTTTTGGACTCTGCACTGATTAGCCCAGTGATAGCCCTTTTGGCATAGAGGGCATGGCGTCTTTGGGCGAGTTACCTGGTTTCTTGACATATTTGCTCCCCCGCCCGGGGCTCTGCATTGGCTCTTAAAGTGACCTGGCTTGCCGCAATTAAAACAATTGCCCAATTTGCGAGTATTTTGTTGGGAAATGGGAAGAAGAGAGCCCATGTTCTGCTGCATGCCTTCAGTAATGGCTGTAGCCAGAGTAGACATGGAATGGGATGTGGTTCCTATGATTCGGCAGTGTTAGGGATAACATTGTTCACCCTAACTGGTTTAGGTGAAATAATAACTATGAATCATAGTTAGTGTATGTTAGAGTGTATACAGCTTTAACTGGGAAATAGCAATTAAAGGAGTGGTTAAGAAAACAATATAAAAGTAGCAAGACTACGGCTTGCTCTCACTCTCTCTCTGGCTTTGATGATCCCTGATTACTGCTTGGAATCAAGACTGCATTGCTCAAACGGGAGAGACAACAAAGGACTGATTTGTAAGTGAACTGACATAGGATATTCTACATGGACTTTGCTAACTGAATATCCCTGAATGGACTGACTACATGGTAAATGACTATTGGACTGATATTTGACTATGCCATAAACTTATACTGGAATAAACTATATTCTTGATAGCACAAGCGTATCTGTTATTTTTACTGTATGTTAATAAACATACAAGCTTAGCTCACTCATTTATCTGTGTGCCTATCTGACTAATGCTGCACATTCTGTTAGCTTGTCTACCTAACCCTGGTTGGGGAACCCAGGCTTAACAGGCAGGCTGTAAGATAATCTGCCAAGGTAACATTTTTCTTATTAATTAATGGTTGCAAAACTTTCTGACAATCAGTGTTTGTGTTTTCATAAGCAAGTTTCAATTTTAATTCATTACAAGCCTCCTCATTATCAATTTGTCTCTCTAAGGCTTCTGTGAGACGGTTTATAAAGGAGGAAAAAGGCTCAGAAGGTCCTTGAATAACTTTAGAGAAAGATTTGGGCACGCATCCCGCATTATCAACCTTTCGAGCAGCGGCCAAAGCACAATCCTGTAATATAGGGAAAGCATCTGCGTCTGTGGCAATCTGCTGGGCAACGGTAAACATAGTGCCAGTACCGTTAAGCATATCTAGAGTGACATTTGCCGGCAAGCCTCTAGTGGCTGCGGCTGCAGTACGCTTATGAAATTCTGACTCCCAGACCAAAAATTGTGAAGACGTGAGGATCATGGTAAATAATGTATGCCAATCAGCATTTATCAAGTCAGCTCCTGGTTGGGCTATTGATCCTAAAAGACCCTGTATATAGCGAGATTGAATACCATTTTCCTTGCAAGCTGCTTTTAAATCCTTAATTATTTTGTACGGCATTGGGGTATACTGAGGAGCTGGAGGATTGCCGGTTTGTATGATAGGATAAAGGGAGGCAGCTGCAAGGGTGTCCTCATCCATTTCTCCTTCATAAAAGGCTTGTTGAATGGCTTTTAGCAGAATATTTAGAAGAAGAAGCGACTAACTCCCTCAATTCCTTCAGATGCTCTGTCTGTTGTTGAGAAAAGTTTCCGCCCATACTTACGAAAGTCGAGACCGTGTTTCAGATCCGATGATGTGCAATTCGCTTCAGGCCTGGCGATGCACAGCTCCCATCGAGCGGGTAAGATATGAGTGCGTCGCAACGTATCCCCCTTAGGGAATCACGTCGGGGTCACCAGAATGCGGTATCTGCTATCCCGCATTAGATGGGCGTCTCATGATAGGGAGCGAAAGGAGAAAGAAACGACAGGAGATGAAGTTCCTCAGGATGAGTGCGCCCAGAATGTCTGGGTACACGCTCTTTTATTATGCTCCTTCAAAAGGGGGTGATTGTTTTTTCAGAGCCTAGGTTAAGCCCAGGTCAGACAGGATATGCAAGATTTACAATAGCTCAGATCAGGCAAGATACCAGGTCAGACAGGATTGCGAGATTTATAATTCGATCAGGATATTCCTTCTTTACAAAGCTGCATGCCAGACAAACTACTCACAATGTAATAAGTTTTATCTACAGATGTTTAGCTCCTTGTCCCTTGTACGTGCCCTGCAAAAGGTCACTGAGGAGACAGAAGCTCAATGACTACACGTGAATGATACAATGTTGCAAATGCCTGAACGATACATAGTTGCAATGATACACAGTTGCAAACACATGAATGATACATAGTTACAACAGTCAACAAAATCTGTAACTATAAGTCCAAACAAGGCAAAATGAAGTAATTAGTCTGGTAGGGCAGGAGAAGGAATTCCAGATGTGAAGGCATGGCAATAACTTAACATAGTTGGGAGGATGTCAGGAATGCAGGTAACCAAAGTACACTCAAGATAAACTCACGTTTGTTCACAGCAGACACCGCACTCAGCATGCATCTCTTTTAAATTCTCTTCCCAGATGTGGTAAGCCACGCAACAACCCACATTGCTCTCTCCTCCGTTCCTCCCTGTGTGCCCTAAGATGAAGAAGGGGTGGGCCTGAGTCTTCCTCTGAACTCTATCCCCCTTGTTCTATCTCTCCCCTGCTCTGCCCAGCCAGACTTTGCCCTTCCCCAGTTTCCTCCACAGCCAACGGAGCCACTCCTACTCTCTGTCACTGTTCGTCTTCCTCCTTGGATTCAGACTCCAACAGGGGTATGACACACTTGACCACAAAACCTGAAATCAATAATACTTTTTAGGGGGTTCTGTCAGGAAATCTGTGTGTTTGTAACTCTCTCCTATTAGCACTAATAATAGTCCTGCTGTGCTATGAAGCATGAGGGGAACACACACACCTTGGGTGTTGAAGTAGCAGCAACAGCCATTTGGCACCACTGAGCCAATGCTCTTGAATCTCCTTTGTGGGGGCACATGCATAGCACAGAGCTTTTTAGAAGGATACAAGGACAAGAAGTTCTCCGACACCAGACCTGTGAAATATCCGGCGGCCAATAGGCTGGATATACCATGTGTGGGCCACTCCCACCCTGTCTTTGTAAAGGCAAAAAATGCCACAATACATCACAATCCGGCCCATGACACAATCAAGTTTGACAGCCGTATCCTACACTGTAGTCTAGCAATCACCAGAATTAGCCACCTTATTCTGTCAAACTCACAGTAATAATGCCTACGTGGCTTTTGAAGCAGAACTAGATTGCCCCTTTAGTTCTTGCCAAGCCTAGGGCCAGTAAATATAATCTTTCAATGGCAAATATTGTTCCCCAAAGCCAGCCCGTGGCATTTGCCTGTATTTAATTGAAAATAGCCATGAACTGAGCACTGGGCCCCTGTACTAGGAAGCCACTATTTAAATTTCCGCTCATGTCATTGACAGAAAATTGGTCTATATGCTCATTCTGAGCTGCTAAAGAGCAGATTTGAAGAAGAAGAAAAAAATACATAATCCTTAAGGCCTGACAGGAAAAGCATTTGCATTGTGCTCACAAGGGATGGCCTTTGCTAGCAAACTGCAGCATGTCATCAGCAAATGGGTACACATGATCAAAGCAGCTGAGCTGCAAGAACTGTTCTTTGATGATAAATGACACAAAGTGCTCTTACATGGTCTCACTCAGGGGAATGTAATATTGTGTACAGTAGGAGATCCTTATCACCCCAAAGCCTTTATCATTTCATTCGTCTATCTGTAATATCCTTTCATGTTTTGGCTGGGGAAGAGATTCATTAGTCACAGGCAGAAAATTTAGGTTGACCAGAAAAAAAATTAACTCAAGCCATACTTGAATTTAAAAAAAAACAAAAAATACTCCTGCTCCCAGGAGCAGAATAGTTCTCCCAACACCACCTTCAGCCCTGCCTTCTTTCAAGGATATTAGCCACATTTTTTTTTTTTCATATTTTATTTTCAGCAATTTTCAGTGTGTGCAAGAGCTAATGTTATGCTGTGTTGGATGTGTGAGTGGTTGAATAAAACAATTGAATAGTCTGCTCCTTATTAGAAAGAATGTTGGGGGGAAATTAAATAAGGTTTGATGGGTTAACCAAGTCCTATGAGAAACGGATGAAAAAGCCACCATATCAGCTTTCCTGTTTCTTCTGCTTGCAATTCTTGCACAGTCATTAAGGATTATAATCTAACTAAACAAGGGAAAAATCCATAGATCCCTTAATTAGTTCAGTTTTTGATCAGTAAGAAGGAACAAAGACAGCTAAAATAAAACATTATATGTCCTGGTTACTTAAAAAGTGAATATAGCACAGAAACAGTAATTCTGGCCATTATTGATATTGCTTTGTGAGTCACATCATTGTTAGAATCCTTCCTTCCTTCGTTCATTTTAATACTGTTTTAATCCCTCCAAACTGTAAAAATCTAAGCAAATCATCCTGGGCACAAGAAGCAATGTAGAACTATTAAATGAACTGTGTAGTATGTGCAGTATCAGATGTAAATTAAATGTTGGCTCTGATAGTTTTCTCTCTCCAGATAGTTTGAGAAAGGCATGGCTTGGATAATAAACCAAACTTCTTTTTAACAGAAAGAAGTTTGTAAGAAAATGAATTCAAAGCCATACATCACTCTTGTCTGAATTATGAACAGGCTGAATATAACACTTTCACTTCCTTCAGACCTTATTTAGCCTAAGGATATTGAACAGGCTTTTAAAAATAATATTTCACCCATTTAATGGGATAAAAGCAGTTCAGTTTATGCCAGTTATCGAAGTTATTCATACAATCACATTTTAAAAGCCTGTCACTTTGATCAATCAGGCTGAAAACTTCTCGTAACTTATGCTGAAAATCGTAACAGAGAGGGAAAAGGGGGCTTGTTTGAACATTACTAGTTATGATATACCTCAAGGGAAATAGTTCCAGGTTTGCTTTAAATAGCATGCAGGAACTTAGAGAGAGAGAGAGAGATTGAGTTGACAGTGAGTGACAGGAATCCCCAGAATAAGGACTGATTATTTCTTTGAATTTCGCTTTTGGGACCCAGTTATCAGTCAACAAGACTAGAACTCAGTGATGAGCTTGGACATTCACCTTCTGTCATCCACCTATTGCTTCAGTTCTTGCTATTAAGAGCATTCCTTTGAGCTGTGAGTTTTACATACTGGACAAGATGAGACAGAGAGCCGGATGATGAGAGACCTTAGTAAGTGGAAACGATGAGCACAATTCTCATCCCAAAGGTAAACTTGAAAAATAAATGCAAATAGTTAAGTTGTTGCCTCATCTATGGCCTTTGACTCGAGCAATCAGCAGTGCTGGGTCTCGAGGAAATCTTTCCAGAGTTTGCAGTGCAGAACCTATGATTCGAGGCCTTAATTGGCTGCTCTTAAACCTCCTGTAAAAGCCAGGAGAGATTTGGTAATGAGCCTTGCAAGTCCCAGGTCTGCATCTGAACACTGCCAGACAATAGGGCTGAGGAAGCTACAAGCTGTTCCACCAAATGCAAAAAAACACAATTACACGACATGCCTGCTGCTGCTGCTGCTAAGTTGAAAGTACACTTTATAATTATGAAAGGACGAGAGGCAAACGGATATGTCGTGTGTTTTCTCACCTCCTTTTCAGAGTTCTTTTAATTTGTCCTTTTTTATTTTTTTTTAATTTTAATTTTTTTTTAATTTTAAAATTTTAAAACTTTTTTAATTTGGCTGTTCTTTTAATTTGTCCCAGAAAACCCAGTGAGGTGAGGGATTTTTTCAGAAGAAGCCTTTGGGCTCCTTATCTTCTATGAGGGTATTTGGCCCCACTTATATTACAGGATGGCACATTGATATATGCATTGTTTTTATGAACTCCAAACCTGGAATGCATTTTTGCTCAGCTGACAGAAAAAATGTTTATTAGGCTCTTATCAAGGTTGGTGAGTGTGTGTGTCTATGGTGGCATGTATTTCACTGTTGGTGCCTCCTGTTAATGTAGAACATGATTTATAGATTTTAAAATGAAGAGATAATTGCTCCCCATTAAATACTGATCAAAGTTTTAACAAGAAGTTTGAAAGAAGTGTCTGCTGCAATAAAAATGTGGCTAGGGAAAAAGCCATTTATTAATAGTAATTTCCTCTTAATATTCTCCATATATTTGACAGTTAAAAACAGGAATGCTTGTTTTGCATTATGAACAGTAATTTCATACCAGGGAAAATTATTAAACAGGAAAGGCAAATTTCTGTCTCTGGGGTTTGAGTATTATGGACTTTCCTAAATATTTTTTTTTTTCAGAATACAGGTAGTCCTTGATTTACAACCAGAATTGAGCCCAAAATGTATGTTGCAGGTGGTGAAAAATTTATTTTAAGACTTTTCTTGCCACAACTGTTTAGTGAATCACTGCAGTTGTCAGTTACTAACATGGTTGTTAAGTGGCTTCCTCATTGACTTTGCTTATCAGAAGGTTGCAAAAGGTTATCATATGACCCAGGGACATTGCAATCATCATAAACAGGAACCAGTTGCCAATCTTGATCATGTTACCAAAGGGACGCTGCAAAGGTCATAAGTAACTTTGAAAGATTACTAAATGTACTGTCGTAAGTTGAGGCTACCTGTATTTATTTCCTTATACCTCATAACAAGGCCATCTGACAAAAAACCAATGATACTCTGTGTGACTATATTTCTGTCAACTTCAAACTGAACCTGGCCGCAGCCATCTTTCTGTTCCTCAGTTGCCATACAGAGAGGAAAGAGGGGAAGGAGTTTGGAATGCATCACTATACGCAAGAAAGCTTTCTCAGGAGAACCAAGATCGTCTCTACTGGCAGCAGATAAGGTTGGAGAAGGAGTGCCTAAAGAGCCCGCCAATTAACCCAATTGACCAACATGACTTGTGGCACTTGGGGATGGGGTTATTTCCTAGTTTAATTCTACTGAAACCCCGGGAAAGATTTAGATTTGGTTTTCCACTGCAGCTGTGTCGATATGATGTACTCATTGAAGAAGATCATTGAGACAGAACCAAGTCTCAGAGTTCTGACTTGCTTGGATCTGTTAGTCGGAGCCTTGATTAGGCCGTGACTATATTTCATATATAATCTCCTAAGGTCCCAGTATGCTGGTATGTTAATAATGATAGCAAAGATATTCAGATACCAAACAAAAGGCAGATTTTGTTCAAATTATATTTTTGGTATATGGACAAGTGTGCTAAACCACTGCTGTGTAGTTCAATGAACCAATGGCATAACCCCTGGATTGTTTTGGCATCATATGAACAGTGGGTATCTTCCTTTCGGTGGGTTTTTTTTAAATTTATTTTATTTTGTCAAGCGATTATAAGATCACAGGTATAAGTATAAACGTAGTTATGAATTACATGAAATGGATACATATAAGGAAAAAAAAATAGGACAGGGATGGTGTGCTTATGCACACCACCTACAGACCTCTTAGGAAAGGGGTGAGGTCCATAGTAGACAGTCTAACCTTAAGTTTTTTGGGTTTGGGGAAGAAATCACAGAGTCAAGCCCCTGTCACACTGCACCAATGGATGGAAAGAGGATGTAAAACGGAGAAAAACACTTGCCATCCGTTGGTTAATGCGATGCTTCCTTTCTGTACTCACTGCCTCCGTTTGGCTTCCTCTCTATCCGTCCAGCATCCGTCTATTGATGTTTCATCCGCTCAGAAGGTTTTGAACTGCTCAAAACTTTTGAGTGGAAAATGTATCCAATGCGTCCGTTCTGCATCCGCTACGCAAACATTCTGCATCCGTTACGCATCCGTTACACATCCGCTATATCCGCGAGGCATCTGCTACGCATCCACGCAACTCAATATTCTCCAGCGGTAAACGGACGCAGGGAGGAAGCAGAACGGACGCGGAATGGATGCAGAATGGATGCAGAACGGATGGAGAAAGGATGAAAGCGGATGCAGCTCGCAAAGAAAGCATTTAAAATGGAAAAAACGTTTTCAGGGGGACCTATCTCGGATATTAAGGATGTCTAGAGGATGCCTGGAGGATGCAAAGGGACACATAGTGGAAAACCTATACTGCCTATAAAAAGGGGGAGGAACTCACCTGGATCTCACTTTCAGACCAGCAGCCCAGCTGTGCAGACCTCTGCAGCCTTCATCTGACTCTTCCTCTTCCACAGCATCCAGTCATGTCCACCATGGATCATAACAAAGTCCTTTTGGCAGCCACCATCGTTGTACAACAGTGCGAAGCCATCTACAGGCTGTGAACTCTACTACGGAAAGAAAAAGAGGCGGCCAAGAAGCGTCTGGGTCTGAAGATGGATCGAGAGAAGAGCAGAGTATGGACTGTACAACAAGATGATGGTGGAGCTCAGGAACGAAGACACTCATGCATTCCAGAACTTCATGAGGATGCCTCCAGCCATGTTTGACGAAGTTGTGGAGCAGCTGAGACCCAGGTTGACCAAGGCAAACACCAACTTCCGGCCCAGCCTGGAACCTGGGCTCAAGGTGGCACCCACTCTGTGCCACCTGGCCTCAGGGACCTCCTACAGGAGCATGCAGTATGGCTGGAGGGTGCCACACAACACCATCAGCATTGTGGTCAGAGAAGTGGTGCAGGCCATCATCGAAAAATACAAGGAGGAGCTCCTCCAGTGCCCCTCCACTGAAGAAGGATGGAAGAAAGTTGCAGAGCAGTGGTATCAGAGATGGAACTTCCCCCACACCATTGGAGCCATCAATGGCAAGCACGTGGCCTGCAAAGCTCCAGCCAAGTCGGGGTCCACTTATTTCAACTACAAGGGCTTCTTCAGCATCATCCTCTTCGCCATGATTGATGCTGACTACAAGTTCATGTACATCGATGCTTCAGGCAACGGGTCAGCTTCAGATGCCCAGGTATATAACGCCAGGGACCTCAAACAGGGGCTGGAACGCAACCTCATCGTGGGCTTCCCAGATCCAGAACCCCTGCCCAACGACATGCAAGATGTGCCCTACTTCATCGTGGGGGATGACGCCTTCTCCCTCACAACCTACCTCATGAAGCCCTACACCTCCAGATGCCTCACCCATGAAGAGAGGATCTTCAAGTACAGGCTGTCCAGGGCAAGGCGGGTGGTGGAGAATGCCTTTGGCACCCTGGCCAATAGGTTCCAGGTACTTCTCACCACTATGCAGAATCACCCACAGACCGTGAGGAGGATCGTGGAAGCTTACTGCATCGTGCACAATCTCACGCGCACCCGCTACCCAGTCTTGCAGAACAGGCTCGTGGACCTTCAACAAGGCAATGGGGACATGGAGCCTGGGGAATGGAGGCAAGGTCAAAACCTGATCGACACTCAGGATGTGCAAGGCCCCAACAGAGCCTCACGTGAAGGGAAGAAGCAGCGCAACCTCCTGAAACACTGGTTTAACTCCCCAGCTGGAGCAGTGGAGTGGCAAGACAGGATGATACATGATTAATGGATGCTTCCTTCAGCCTGTCTCATCACACGGATGAGATTGGGCCATGTATGTTGAGTGAGCCGACAATGAACAGGGCATTTAATAAAGAGTTGTGTTTATGTTGAAATGTGTGGATCAATGATTAAATTGTTATTGATAATAAAGGGCCATAGGTGTGGCACCTGGGAGGGTGGACCATACAGTCCCACTATGCTTGCACTGGAGGTTTATCTATCCCACAGCTATTACCCATCCCAAAGGGATCCCTGCTCATTCCACAGGCATCCCTGCCCACCCCACTGCTGTCTTAACCCATCCCACAAGCCTGCAAAGGCTTAAACCATTTCTAAAAATTTCCACCAAGACTTTATTAAAAAAAATAAATGAAGCAAGTGTGTGAATCAAAGATAGACTTTATTAACAACAAGCTATAAAAGAAAAATGACCCAAGTCAAGTGTCCAAATAAAGTCCACAGGTAGCCAGCCAGTCAGTCTCTGGCACTCCTCTTGGTCGCTCAGTCTCAGGGGTGAAGGGTCCAGGTGCTGCGGAGGTGGCTGGTGCTGGAGTGCTTGTCTGAAGCGCCATTGGGGTGCAGCATCAGCAGAGTAAGAAGCACCACCGCCAGAAGCATCATCATCAGCTCCTCCAGAAGCAGAAGCAGCAGAAGCCCCAGCCCCAGAAGAGCGAGCCCGTGTTACAGAAGCCCCAGCAGAAGCAGAGTGAGGGCCAGGGGGTGGGATGGTGGCCCTGTCCCTCTTGCCAGGGCTGGCAGCAGATGGCTGAGGCTTTCTGTTCTTTCCCATGGTTGTGGGGTTGCTGGCTGGCAGGGAGGCAGGCAGGCACCAAGGCTGGCAGGCAGGCAGGCACCAAGGCTTGTAGGAAGGCTGGCAGAAAGGCTGGCAGAAAGGCTGGCAGGCAGGCACCAAGGCTGGCAGGCAGGAAGGCTGGCAGGCAGGCAGGCACCAAGGCTGGCAGGAAGGCTGGCAGAAAGGCTGGCAGGCAGGCAGGCACCAAGGCTGGCAGGAAGGCTGGCAGGCAGGCAGGCACCAAGGCTGGCAGGAAGGCAGGCACCAAGGCTGGCAGGAAGGCTGGCAGGCAGACTGGCTTGCAGGGAGGCTGGAAGGCAGGCTGGCAGCAAGGCTGGCAGGGAGGCTGGCAGCCAGGCAGACAGCAAGGCTGGCAGGGAGGCTGGCAGGGAGGCTGGCAGCAAGGCTTGCAGCAAGGCTTGCAGCAAGGCTTATAGGCAGGGCAGGCAAGGCAGTCAATGTGTCCGGCAGCAGGTCTTTCCTCTGAATGGCGACCTGCTTCCGAGCTGCTTCCTTTTATATCCGCGGGGCTTACACAATGCATCCTCCCCGCATGCACAATTAACGCTCGGCATCCGTTAGGCTTCCGCTGTGCATCCGCTCGGCTTCTGCTGTGCATCCGCTTCATTCGTTCGGCGTCCGCTCTGCATCCACTGTATCCATTCTGCGTCCGCTTTGCTGCGGCCCCCTGGAAGCCTAGTGGATGTGCCATCCGCTCTCATCCGCTTCCATCCGCTAGGCTTCCGTTCCGCATCCGGTTTCCATCTGCTCTGCGTCCTCCCCCCGCTCGTTCCTTTCCGTGTTATCCCCTCTGTTTATGCAAATTTTTGCCCCTTTTGAGAGCGGATAACAACGGATGGAACATTTTTCTCATCCGCTGTGTCCTTTTTACTAAAGTTTTGCATCCGTTGGGCAGTGTGACAGGGCCTTAAGGTAGAGTATTCCAGACATTGACCACTCTGTTGCTGAAGTCGTATTTCCTGCAATCAAGTCTGGTGCGGTTTGTGTCTATTGTGTGCTCTTGTATTGTTATGGTTGAAGCTGAAGTATTCATTGACAGGTAGGACATTGCAATGTATGATTCTATGGACTACACTTAGATCGGACCGAAGGCAGCGTAGTTCTAGGTTTTCTAGGTCTAGAATTTCAAGTCTGGTGGCATAAGGTATTCTGCAATGAGTAGAGAAATGAAGAACTCTTCTTGTCAAATATTTCTGGACTTTCTCAACTGTATTAATATCAGATACATAATGCGGGTTCCAGACTGATGAGCTGTATTCAGGTATCTGTCTAGCAAATGTTTTATATGTTCTGGTTAGTAGTGTGATATTAACAGAGAAAATATTTTCTCCTAATGACCTTGGATCATAAGTCTGATTACGATGCTGGTTTCTTAGAGAAGGACAATATAGAGAAGCAAGGTTGCTATAGAACACTCAATTAATATTAGTAGGAAGCTTCATCATTTTTCCCCCACTGCTCCCATTGACAAGAAGAGCCAACTGAGCTCCCTCAAGCAGCATGCCCCAGCTGTATATGAAATGCAGTCATCACTCTGATAGGTACACTTACATTAGATACAGCAACTACTCACCACTTTCTTTTATCTCACTTTTTCACATCATCTATAAATCTGCATTATTATGCAGTTTTTTCTACATTATATTTGACGATACATTAAAAACCTGCCTTAAAATTGGTACATCTCCCTTGTTCGTTTGTTTCATCTGTCTTCAATGGCTCCCTCCCTTCTTCCTGTCCAGTTTTTATAAATAGCTGTCTCTCTCCAGCTCAGCTCACTCACTCCATATTTAGCCAGACCTGCAGTTAATTTCTACTATCAGGCTCCCAGCCAGTGACAGGAAGTGGTGTTATGTGTCCTGCTGCTTGCCACTGCCAAGTGCCACTTGGCAGCCCCCTGTGGCTCATGGGTGAGAAAAGTGTTGTCATTGTGACAGACTCTGATCACTGCTGACCCTTGCAAGGAGTTAATTGCCCATCTACACTTCTAGTGTATGCTGTAGGAACCAGGCCAATTCAAAATAGAATTCACCAAGGGAAACTCTCAAGCATTTGCTTTGCAGGAAAATTCAACTTCGGTTGTGAATTCTTGAATATGTTTACAAAATAACATGTTGGAAAGGAAAAGATGGATTAAATATTTACTGCCAGTGAGCCACAGATACAGTTTATTAAGCACTCAATGGGCTGCAGTATACCACTAGGCAGCCAAGAATTTGATTGGTCTGATTAAAGTAATGCTTCCTTGCCTGGATGTGCAGAGTTACGGCAAGAGGGAAAGAAAAGCTTGAAAAACTCTGACAAATTGGAAATTCTGAGTGCATTAAATATCGTAGGACTTAAATGAGCTGCCATGGAGCTCAGTGTCTCAATAGGACAAGGAGGGTCAGACATTTACAGTTGTTCTTGGAATATGATGCTGATTTTTCAAAGAAAACTTTGCAGTGTGAAGGCTTTGAAAAAATGTTGTCTGTTAATCATTAAGACTTGGTCTGGAGAAATAGTTGGAGCCATGATATTAAGCTGCAGAAATTTATACACATATGCACATGCCTCTTCCCTTCCTCAGATCAGCTATTTTAAGTTGTGGCTTTATTGTGGCTTGAAAAGGAAATAAAACTTTGATCATGTATACCTGGCCAAAGTACAATACAGAAGGGATTTCTAGGAATAATCAACTCCCTTTATCATATATGTAAAAAAAAATTCTCATTGAAAAAGAAGCACATATCTTTATTTTCCCAAAGTTAATGCACATGAGCAACATATAACCCCTTGATACATACCTACGTCACTATCATCATACAGATATGCATAACTGTTCCTACTCAACGGATACTAAGAGGCTGCTTATTTTTTCAACTTCCCCCAATAAATAAAAACATAAAATTTCAGTCCCTTGAACTGCCCAGAATTATCCCCAGATGAGACTACCAAGAGCCAATCAAGATTTGTTACTATTACCCAACCACAATGTAAGAACAACAACAACCCATCACAAGGTAAATAGGTATAAATTGGTTTGTGGGGTGGGGTAATCCAAATCTGATGCCGAATCCGAATTCATCCCTCTCCACAAATGATGCCAGTACTTTGCCATCTGCACTGCCACCTGTCTAAATAAGTCTGTAAATAATCTCATCCACAGTGCTGATTTGAACTTTTAAAGCCTAATATGACTTGGGAGCAGGCTGCATAAAGGAATAATTCCTTCTATCTTAAAATGAAGACTTATGTGTACCAACAAGGAACCTGCAAACATATAATAACAATAAACCTTGGTTCACAGCTAAACGTAAGCAGCTACATCGTTCCAAAGAGGAAGCCTACAGAAAAGGTGACCGAATGCTATAATATCAGGCCAGAAATATATAAACAAGAGAGATCAGAACAGCAAAAAGAAGCTACTCTGAAAAGTTAAGGAATCAGTTCTCAACAAATGAACCAGCAAACATGTGGACCTCCTTCCCAGGCAGAAGGAAATCAACAACTAGCAGATGATCTGAATGTGTTTTACTGTAAGTTTGAAAGGAAACTGCAGCCACCTATCTCCACAACTCCCATCTCAAATGCATCAACAACAGCCAAGCTTCCTACAACTGACCCCAATCCATTGGGTTCACAACCTCTGGTGAGTGTGCAAAATCTATTTCACAGACAAAAGCCAGAAAAAGCATCAGGGCCAGACAAGATAACTCCTTCTTGCTTAAAAGTCCATGCTGACCAATTGGCCCCCATCTTCACCCAAATCTTCAATAAGTCACTAGAGATGTGCTATGTTCCTTCTTGCTTCAAAAGCTCTACTATCATCCCAGTGTCAAAGAAGCCCTCCATCAGGGAACTGAATGACTATAGTTGCTCTAACATCTGAAGTTATGAAAACATTCGAAAGGCTTGTGCTGTCCCACCTAAAAACTATCACGGATCTGCTGTTAGATCCCATGCAGTTTGCATACTGAGCAAATAGATCAACAGATGATGCTGTTCATAGGGCTCTGCACTACCATCATACAACACCTTGAACCTCTAAATACCTATGCAAGGTTCCTCTTTGTAGACTTCAGTTCAGCATTCATTACCATTATTTGAGACATTCTTCTAACTAAACTAAACCACTCACCTGAACACACTTGTAAGTGGATCATAAGCTTCCTAACAGACAGGAAACAGCAGGTGAAGCTAGGCAGAATCACATCTGATATCTGTACAATTACCACAGCCCTCCCTCCCAAGGCTTTATGCTTTCTCCACTTCTCCCTATATACCAATGACTGCATCTCAAACGATTCTTCTGTTGAAATACTGAAATTTGCAGATGATATAACAGTGATTGGTCTCATTCGAGACAATGACAAATCCGCATACAAACAGGAGGTTGTACAACTTGCCTCATGGTGTAACCAGAACAATCTGGAACTGAACGCGCTTAAAACTATAGAAATGATGGTAGACTTTAGGAGAAACACTCCTATACTGCCACCTCTTACAATACTAGACAACACAGTATCAACAATAAAGACCTTCAAGTTTCTAGATTCTATCATATCAGAAAACCTAAAATGGATACCTAACATCAAAAACATCATCAAAAAAGCATAACAAAGAATATTCTTTCTGCGTCAACTCAGAAAGCTCAAACTGCGCAAGGAGCTTGCAATACAGTTCTACAGAGGAATTATTGAGTGTCATCTTCACCCCTATAACTGTCTGGTTTGGTTCTGCAACCCAACAGGACAGACACAGACTTCAGAGGATAATTAGGACTCCAGAAAAAACAATTACTACCAATTTGCCTTCAATCAAGAACCTGTATACTACACAAGTCAAAAAGAGGGCTATGAAAATATTTATATACCCCTCACATCCTGGACATGAACTGTTTCAATTTCTATGCTCAAAACGACGGTATAGAGCACTGCACACTAGACACAAGGACAGTTTTTTTTTCCTTAATGCCATCACTCTGCTGAACAAATAATTCCCTCAACACTGTCCAACTATTTACAAAGTCTGCACTACTATTACTATTCATCACTCCTTATCACCCATCCCCTCCCACTTGTGCCTGTATGACTGTTACTTGTATCCTAACGATTTGTACTGACTGATTCCTAGTATGATTTGATTGCTTATTGTACCCTATGACTATTATTAAGTGTTATACCTTATGATTCTTGACTTTGACAAATGTATATTTTCTTTTATGTAAAATTTTATGTAAAAGAAAAGATACATTCATCAGAGTCAAGAATCATAAGATACAACACTTAATAATAGTCATAGGGTACAATAAGCAATCAAATCAAACTGAAAGCATTTGCACCAAGACAAATTCCTTATGTGTCCAATCACACTTAGCCAATAAAAAATTCTATCTATCTTCTATGAATACTGCAGTCCACTTAATTCAATATAGAGGGCTTTTTCAAAAGCCCATTCCCCAGAAAAGCTTACAGACCATTCTATCTTTGTTGCTCGGTGAAAACTAAAATAACAACAACTTGGAACAGCTTCCATCCAACCATGATATCTGTAACACCTTCAAGCATCCAGAGTTGCTTATCCCAGGTCCTTGGTAATGATTTGAGGATAAACCTAGTCTAAAATCTGGCTGACTCTGCAATGATTAATAATAATAATAATCATAATCATAATCATCACAATCATCATCATCATCATCATCATCATCATCATCATCATCATCTAAGGCATTTGTAGAATTGATTCTGATACTGCACTGTTTTGGGTTTCATGTAGCTGCTGAATATCTATGGTTGTCCCAAAGGTGATTTTTCAAAAGGCAAATGGACTTTCTTTGTTTTTCCTTCAATATGCTTCGCTTCTCGTCCAAGTTCACTTCATTCTCTGTGAACTGAACTGAAGAAATTTCTTGGATGAGAAGCAAAATATCTTCAAGGAAAAATAAAGAAAGTCTGGTTGCCTTTTTTAAAAAAGCACTTTTGGGACCTGTGGCTGCTGTTTTTTATTTTTTTATTTTAAAAAAACAACAACTAATTGTTCTATTTTTCATGTTTTATTGTCTTGTACTTCATGTTGTTAATTCACATGTTGCCTGTAAGGATTTTCAAAAGTTGATCAATATATATGGAAGCAGGGTTTTTACAAAGTCCTAGAAAATAAACCTCTGTTTATTGTGTGCAGTAGGGCAGGGTTTCTCCTTCTGGGAACAGAAATGCTGTCAACCTTCTTTTGCTGATTAGCTATTGAGGGGTGATTGGGCATGTTTCCTGGCTCTTTATAAGTTATAGATTGATGAAAGAAGAGCCTGGCATACTATTTTGGTTAAACCATTAACCCAGGTAATGAATGAAATCTAACAATGTCGAGATCTTTGAACCCCATCAAAGACACAAGCTATTGCTTCTATCATCTACAAAGAAAACAACACAACCCACCCAGAATCAAAAAGACCTATTTCCCTATTGAATGTAGACTACAAACTATTTACAGCAATACTGTCAAAGAGAATGTATGACTTTGCTGAATTAAAACATCCTGATCATACTGGATTTGTTCCAAAGAAATACATGAGAGATAACATTAGATGCATCATGATACAACATTACACATGATACGTAATGATACAACATTAGATACATCATTAGCAACATAAATCAGAAAAATAAGAACATGAGTATAATTTTTCTTGATGGAGAGAAAGCTTTTGATAATTTGGAATGATCCTTCAAATTTATGATTCTGAAGATGAATTGTGGCTCAATTTTTTTCACAAGAATACAATGAACAAGAATAAGAAGCTAAGGTATAATAATAGTTTTTTTTTATTTTCTAGCACAAAAAATTACCAGAATGAAATAGACAAGATAAAGTTGTCCCTTTCTTGTTCTTTGTTTTTTTTAGCATAAGAGGCATAACAGGAAAAACAAGATATATCAAAAAGAAAAATTCAAGAATTAAATTAGCAAATAAAGAACATAAACTGAAATTGTATGGTGTCACTTTTTGAACATATACTTAATAATAGGACTTATTAGAATTGATAATGGAATATATACAAAGGTGTCAAGCTATTGTATTAATATCTTAAAAGTTGGTATGGAACTGAACTGAAGAAGAAAAATAATACTTGGGGTAAATTATGGTGTTTAATAGTAGTGCTAAAATGTTAAATATCTGGGAAATTACTTGATACAAAATAATAAAGATTTAAAAATAATTATTCACAAGTCTGGATTGGCCTAAAGAAGCTCCCCAAGCCAACAGAGTCTAATATTTGGTGGCTCAGCCTTCTCATCATTATTGTCCAACTAGATTATAAAATAACTGCTGTAACTATTAAGTAGTTGATATTGTTTAAAATAATGATTGATATGGGCTGAGACCTCCAACAGCTTTGTCCTAGGCATATGTTTACCTCACAGTTCAGGCTGCTAGGAAAAGGCAATCCCTCTGGAGCGAAATTAAGGTGAATTCATGGACTACTAAAGAGGTAGGATTAGAGCTTCTAGATGAGTTGTACTGAGTAAGTATAACTGTACTTACTCAGATCTGAGTAAGATTTGAGCACATTAAATGTTTATAGCTTGCACCTCCATGTGTGTTTATAATTGCTTAATATTAATATTTTTGTTTTGTTTGGGGCCTTTGAGTTGAGTCCTAGCAATTGCCTGGATTGGCCCTACAGTTTTCTTGGCAAGATTTTGGAAGTAGTTTGTCATTGCCAGCTACCTAAAGCTGAGAAAAAATCAGCTTTTATGCCCAAAAACTCCTATTCTCCTAGTTTCTAGGCAGGTGCCTCAACCACTACCCCAATTTGGCTACATAGCTGTACTTTAATTTGGCTATACTGAAGAAAAGAAGCTGAGAGAAAAGATAGTTTGTTTGGCTAGTACTCAAACAGTATTAAATAAGTTATTTAGAAAGCATTAGAATGGAAATAAGGCCTCATATAAAGAAGAAGAGGAGATTTCTCCTTTAAATGAATTGCTGTAAGAAGAGAAAACTCTGAAAGAGATGTGAGAAATGGCAATTACCAATTTTGCTTTATTCAGGAATATAAATCACTGCTTTTTAAATATTAAAATTTTATACCTAGAAAAGATTGTGTGAGTTTGCACAGCAAGAGGCTTATAACATGTTGTACCTGCTAGTCATTGTGGATTGAATTAGCCTTGCCTAAACAGCACTCTTAAAAATATCCCTGGTTATACATGCTTTTAATAGGAAGGTGTTTATGTAATGGTGCCTATTACTTGTAGTTATTTGAGTGTGGTTTACCTCACTTTCAAACTGCCTTTTGACTTCAAATTTTTTACAAAATTCAAGCCACCTGAAAAATCACCTAGCTATGACAGCCATTTATAAGTCTACTTTCTTGAGCTATAAACCTATTCCCAGCTGAGAATACCTCAGAAAGAAATGTTTTCCAATTTGCACAACACAGCTATAATAAGGATTTGGAGGTGGATTCAGAGCCATTTTCAGTGTGCATAAACACTTTAGCTTTACTATTAATGTCCAGTGGATGATCTGTTTTGTTGGCTCTTATACACAATGGAAGTTTCCTTAATTAAAATAAAAAATGGAAGGTCTAACATTTTGTAGTATGTTTCGAAGTCTATGGATATTCACAATGAGAAGATATTCCTCACTGAATTTTGTTGAGCTTCAGTGTCTACAGCATTGATTACTTGTTTTGCCCTTCTTTGTAGGATATTAAGCTGAAGTAGACAATTAATTAAGGATTCTTCAATTGGGCAGCAGTCTTAATTCCTGAACCACCAGCTTATATTCTCCCGTATTCAAGATTTTTAGTGAAATGGGTTATAGATTCAAGAAGCACTTTTTTTTACATTAGAATCAACTACGAGATTGAAGAAATCATTGTGAGAGTGCCACCTAATCAGCCATCAATCATCTTAATCTTCCTATAATGCAGTGACTTAGAAGTGAATCGTTCTGTGACATAACAGTGTTTCCTTCATTACCTGGTCGTTATCTTGTTTTTTGGTCAGAATGAATAAGAATCATAGTATTACTCATGCTCTACAAATTAGGTGAATTAAAATGGCCACCTTCAACCCTTTGAAGTTTCCGCCAAAAATCACTGATGGCAATTGCATGTACTCCATAGTCATGAATTTATCTAGAAAGATATGTGAAATATAGAAAATATATAAAGATAGAGAAATGTGTTTCTTCACACACACACACACACACACACACACACACACACACACACGCACACACCCAGGGTTAGATACTCCAAAGCATAGCAAGCAACTGTACCCAATGCCTTTTTGTGGTAAACATCTTCCCCAACTATAGGTTATTGCTTTGGGTTAACTGGCAAGTTCCCAGACAAATTGATGCAGCAATGTAAATTACATCTTTAATATTCAGTCCTTAAAATGAGAAAAAGTCTGTAAAGTGGCATACAACCTTTGCTCCCTTCAAAAGCTCTTGCACTAAATGGGAGGAGGTGTTTGCCTCAGTGGGGTTGTGCTTTTTCTGGTTGCTTCCATGCTCCAAAATTTGTTCTTTAGCGGTGTGTTTTTGAGCATTTCAGCTTCCAAACCAAGCTCCAGGCAGTAATCTCGTTACTCTTAAAGTAAGTTGGTATATTAGTTATCTTATTTTATGAAGCTAATTGGGGCATGGGGTGTTTTGCTGGTTTCTTTATTCCATTATCTGGTTTCCCGATGCAGGTCTTGATAAAAATAAACAAATACAGTACAAAATGAATAGCCATTATACGTGCTCCTTATTTGTATAGCCTGGAATGCAAGAAATACTGGGCAAAACAGGGACCAGTGAATTTAATATTTGAATGCTCAGCCCTTATCTAGATTCTCTAGGTCTTTCTTTTGCCAACAGATCAGGTTTTTTATCATCCTAACAGAATGTTCAAACAGAAAACCTCAATACACATATAGTATTTAGTTCCAAAAGTCTCTGTGCTGTTTAAATATGACCTGATTGGTTCATGAATGTCTCCATTCTTTAAGAATTATGTGTGTTTCCAAAATTCAGTACTTTGTTGCTATTGAAACAGACAAGTTTAGGTTATCATAAGTTCCATTCTCGTTCAACTCTTTCATTTCCTTTTTCATCTTTCTGTGCTCAAAAGCCTCTGCCTGATCAAGGTGAAATATTATTAGTTGGAACGGTGGAGATACATTGTGATTGCGCTTGGTGTATGGGTGCATGTAGACATATGTGTATACATATACAACTCACATACATATACAAACAATTAAATACCATTTAGTGGCCCTCTGAAATGTATGATTTGTTCTTAAAAGTTTTTTTTTTCCCTGCAGGTAACCTTATTGATTAGCAAATGCTAATAAGCATTTGTTAATTGATTTTAAGACAAAGATAAATCGAATGGTTCCTACGGCTCATGGTAACTTAAATTAAAGCTAAAAGCTATATTGCCATGCACTGCAATTAAAACAAGTCTGAAAGAACATGTATTAGTACAAGCTTCTCCATACTGCATGGCAGTGAGGGCAGCATAGAATTTAATAATGCTGCTGTCCCGATTGTATTCTTGAATAACTGCCCAACATTTTTTTAAAACTGTATGAGAATAGTGTTCTATATTCTATCAAACTTTGAGGATAAAATCACTCAACGCTACCATTGTTACAAGTCCAAGCAAGGTATCCAACCCAAGATCTTATCTTGATTTGAATGACCTGTTTCAGCTTTTCACAAAAATGTGGGCAAACATAGTAATAATGTTCTCACCTAGAGTATGGTTAATGCATCATTGAGGATAGTACGTTTGTTTGTTTTTTAACCTTTGAAAAATGCCTTTTTTTAAGGTAAAATAGTTGAAAGACTGATGATGCAATTACCAGCATTGCTGGAAGATGGGAAAGAAATAGTTTTTGTCATCTGGTTGGATGACCTTAATGGAGAAGTATAGAAGGAGTGCAGTTTTACTATTCTTACATGTTCTTTCAATGGCTTTTTATATCACTTAGCATGGTATTCACCTGAATCAAGTCCACAGATTAAACATTGGGAGTCTTGTTCTGCAGGGGACTGGAGACTAAGGCATATGAAGAACAGTTACAGGAACTGGGCTTGGCTAGTCTAGTGAAGAGAAGGACCAGGGGAGACATGATAGCAGTCTTCCAATATTTGAGGGGCTGCCATAGGGAGGAAGGGGTCAAGCTATTTTCTAAAGCGCCTGTAGGCCAGACAAGGAATAATGGATGGAAACTGAACAAGGAGAGATTTAACCTGGAAATAAGGAGAAACTTTCTGACAGTGAGAACAATCCACCAATGGCTTGCCCACGGAAGTTTGGGAGCGCCATCACTTGAGATCTTCAAGAAGAGATTGGACTGTCATTTGTCAGAAATCCTGCTTGGGTGGGGGGTTGGATTAGATGACCTATAAGATCCCTTCCAACTCTGATTATCTGTTATCTGCTCCCTCCAATGTCTAAGAAACAGATTCCATAAAATACCATTGGGGGGTTTTCATTATCAAAATCTTAATGTTATTATCCTATTTCTAATGGGTTTGGTCACTGGAAGATTTGGAATTAGGAGTCACAATTTTGTTAATGACTTTCAGATCTAATTCTCTATAGCAGGGGTGTCAAATTCAAGGCCCGGGCTGGATCTGGCCCCCAGGGCCATCCTGGAAACAGCAAAGGACCAGCCCATGGTGCCTCTACCAGTGAAAAGGGAGCTTGGGGAGACAGTGTGCAGCCTCCTTGAGCTCAGTTTTTTCTGGCAGAGAGCTGAAGGAGGCCATTGTGGCCAAACACAGAGCCTGGATGGGCCATACAGCCTCCCTGAGCTTCATTTTCACTGGCAGAGGGCTGCAGGAAAATGTCATAGCCGAAAACAGAGCCCGAGAGGGCTGATATGGCCAAAAATAGAGCTTCAGTGAGTGACATCATGCTAGCCACTCCCACCCTGGCCACATCCCTTCCCCCCAAGGTCAAACACAACCCTGATGCGGCCCTCAATTAAATCAAGTTTGAGACTCCTGCTGTATCTGAATCAGGAGAAGCCACAATATAATCCAATGCAGTTCTTGTGCACTATAGTAGATTGGTTGCAGGGCAATAAACTGAAACAGAACCCCAGTTGGATAGAAACTGTATAGGTTAGGAGTTCCTAACCCTGAAAACAAGATAAATTGTTTTCTATACATCCTTTGTAGGGCTGTAGTAATGCCTGCTATAAATTTGCTTAGAGATGTAACTTGGAACTTGGAAGATCTGATTACCACAAGAGGCTCTACAGATAGCTGTCCTTAGAGCTGGTCTTGAAGCTATAAATAAGAGTTGCATCTTTCATAGTAGGGTGCTATACTATATGTGTAGTGAGATTTAACTAACTGCTAGTCTGCTATTAAGTCACCCAAAGCAACTGAAGACAGCTTAAAGAATGAATTCAATTATATCAGCCTCCCAGGTATCTACTGTTCTATATGTAAAGTGGATGACTCCAAATCTACAAACCTGATTGGTTAATAAAATGAGCACTGGATTGGTTCACTAGGGACCAATCCAAAGAGCTGCCAAAAATCTAAACAACTGCCATTGGCTGCAAGCAGGCAAGCCAGCCTGTATAAAAGGCTGGCCCCGGTTTCAGCCAAGCGTTCCTATTTACTGACTAGTATATAATAAAGTATTTGTTGTTGGAACCCGGTCTACCTCGTGTGTTTTCCGAACAAAACACTGGCGACGAAGGTGGGATCGTCCTGAACGGAAAAACCTGCACACGGTGATAAGAAGTCCAGATTACAACCAAGATGTCTGGAAACAACGCACCGCCCGCACCCTTCAATCCCAACGAAGAGGATTGGGATTCCTATGCTGATCGCTTCCAAATGTATTTGGAGAGCAATGAAATGGAAGGCATTTCAGAGCAACGCAAGAGAGCTGTGTTCCTGACGCACTGCGGGCCAACAGTTTTTAAGATGGCAAAGGCCCTTGCGAAGCCCCGGGACGTTAAACAACTAACGTGGACGGAATTGCAAAGACTCCTCAAAGCACACTACGCTCCGATGGTGTCTAACTTAATAAAGCGACACGAATTTTACCGCAGAGACCAGAGAGAGGGAGAGACCGTCGCCGATTTCATCGCTGCCCTCAGACAAATAGGGGTGAGTGTGAATTTTTGAACATAGACGAGGCAATGAGGGATCGCGTGGTGCTGGGCCTGAGAGACTCGACCGCACAGAGTAAATTGCTCAACAAGCCCAACATCACCGTTACCGAAGCCATCGCGGAAGCTACAGCCGCTGAAGCCGCGAAAAAATCTGCGGTAGCCATTAAAAAGATGAACACACACAGCGAAGAAACACCAACCAAAGACAGAAAGCACCCTGCCACCACAACCCACTACGAAGAGTCGGGCGAAACAAATGAATCGAGCGAAGAGGACGAC
This sequence comes from Laticauda colubrina, assembly GCA_015471245.1. Classification (NCBI taxonomy): domain Eukaryota; kingdom Metazoa; phylum Chordata; class Lepidosauria; order Squamata; family Elapidae; genus Laticauda; species Laticauda colubrina. The sequence continues at coordinate 9,395,566 of BLBF01000025.1, forward strand.
GAGGTCCACCGTTTGCTCACGAACAAAAAAGAGCGCGAAAGGAGAAATTGGCGGGAATGCGCTGGCTGCGGAGGAAACCATCCCCGAGCCGAATGCAGATTTCTCGATGCCATCTGCCGACATTGCAAAAAACGAGGGCACATCGAGAAGGTCTGCAGAAACAAAAAATTCTACAGCCCGACGAGACGCAGAAATTCCCCAACACGAGCCGAGCCTAAACGAGCCGAAAGAAAATGGCAACAAGAGAAGCGAGCCAATACACACCAAACTGTCATTATACAGAGCGCTTAGACGGAAAGTGGGAGAAAAATTAAAGTCATCGTGAAAATCGAGGGAAAACACTGCAAGATGGAAGTGGACTCGGGGTCCTTCCTCTCCATGGTATCGTGGGACACACTTAAACAGCTAGTCCCAGGTATCAAACCCAAAGAATTGAAGAAGCAGCACCTAACCCTCAAGGACTATCAGGGAAACCAAATCCCTGTGGTAGGCATGGGACAATTCCGAGTCGCCTACAAAAATCACGTCAAGGTGCTTCCGCTGACCATAGTCAACCAAGACAGACCAAGCCTCCTGGGCATCGAATGGTTCGCGCCATTGGGCATCGGGATGACCGGGGTCGATCGAGTGACTACAACCGGCTGGGAAGACGACCTCATCCGAGAATTCCAGGACGTTTTTGACGGCTCACTTGGCAAGTATCGGGGAAACCCCATTTCTTTCAATCTAAACCCCCAAATAGCCCCACGAAGAATAAAAGCCAGGCGAGTTCCTTTTGCACTAAAGGCAAAAATAGAGGAACAGCTGGACAAATTAGTAGCCCAAGGGGTGTTAGAACCTGTGGACCATGCCAAGTGGGAAACGCCTATTGTCACACCCATTAAACCTGACGGGTCCATCAGAATCTGTGGTGACTATAAGGCTACCCTGAACCACGCATTACAACCAAGCGCATACCCGGTGCCAGTAGTCCAGCATTTGCTGCATTCTCTGGGAAAAGGCAAAGTTTTCGCCAAACTCGACTTGGCACAAGCCTATCAACAACTCCCAGTGGACCCAGAAACAGCAGAAGCACAGACTATAGTCACCCACAAGGGCGCATTCAAATGTCACCGGCTCCAATTTGGAGTAAGCGTGGCCCCTGGCGTCTTCCAGAGTCTGATGGAACGCCTTCTAAATGGCATACAAGGAGTCGTTCCCTATTTTGACGACGTCCTAATCTCGGCCAGAGATGAAACTCAATTAAGGAACAGACTTAAAGAAGTACTAACTAAGTTTAGGGAATCTGGCCTCAAGGTAAAAAGAGAAAAGTGCTGTTTGGTTAAGAACAGCGTCGAATTCCTGGGCTACTCAATAGACGGAGAGGGTATCCACCCCACAGACAAAAAAGTTAAAGCGATCAAAGACGCTCCTGAACCAAGAAATAAAACCGAACTACAAGTGTTCTTAGGATTAATTAATTTTTATAACGTGTTCCTGCCAAACAAAGCCACTATAGCAGAACCGTTACACCGTCTGCTAGACAAAAAGGCAACTTGGACTTGGGGTTACAAAGAAAAAAAAGCCTTCCAAAATATTAAAAGCTCGCTAACATCAACAAACGTTCTCATCCAATTTAGCGACACTCTGCCATTAACAGTGACCTGCGACGCCTCACCATATGGAGTAGGTGCCATCCTGAGCCACCAACTACCTGATGGCAGAGAAGCACCCGTCGCATATTACTCTAGGACTCTATCAAAAACCGAGCGGAATTATAGCCAATTGGACAGGGAAGCTCTAGCAATTGTCGCTGGAGTAAAACGATTCCATGAATACTTATATGGGCGGACTTTTCAAATCATAACGGATCACAAACCGCTAATGGGGATTTTGGCGGGAAACAAGCCAACACCTAATATACTGTCCCCAAGAATGACGAGATGGTCTGAGTTCCTAGCAGCTTATTCCTACACTCTGACACATCGGCCAGGGAAACAAATTTCCCATGCGGACGCTTTGAGCAGAGCACCCTTACCGGCAACCGACGCAGACCCGGCACCAGCGATGACAACGCTACAAATCGAGACTTGCCCCGATCTACCCATATCGGCGTATGATGTCGCCAGAGCCACCGCGAAAGACTCATTGACTGCCCGCGTTCTTAGCTGGGTAGGTAAAGGCTGGCCGGAGAATCAAAAAACTGAAAACTTTAAACCTTTCCGGTCCAGACAGACTGAACTTTCTATCCAAAAGGGGTGTTTGTTGTGGGGTGATCGGGTAGTAATCCCTGCCAAATTACAGCCCAGGGTACTTAAGTTGTTACATGAAGGGCACCCGGGAATGGTTAAGATGAAAAGCCTTGCCAGAAGTTATGTTTGGTGGCCGGGTATTGATAAGGATATAGAGTATTGGGTAAGCTCATGCCACAAATGCCAGGCAATTAGACCATCCCCACCAAAAGCACCCGTTAAGGACTGGGAAACCCCTCGGGGACCGTGGTCAAGAATACACATTGACTTCGCGGGTCCTACCAAGGGGCATACCTTTCTGATTGTCGTTGATGCCTATTCAAATTGGCTTGAAGTAAAAGTTATGCCATCAACGACAACAGAAGCTGTAATAAAAAAACTGGACGACCTTTTTGCCACCCATGGCATACCGGATGTTCTTGTCTCAGATAACGGGCCACAGCTAACCAGCATACCATTTGAGCAATACCTAGCCTCCCTAGGTATAAGACATGCCCTAACCGCGCCAGCTCACCCGGCTGCGAACGGCAGGGCTGAGAGAATGGTCCGGTTTACCAAAGAAGGGTTGGAACGAATGGACGCTGGAGATGTCCAACAGAAAGTAAACCGTTTGCTCACACTCCAGCACATAACGCCCAGTACCATAACAAATAAGTCCCCAGCAGAATTACTCATGGGGCGAAAATTTAGATCTCACCTTGATAGGTTACACCCAAATTTTACCCCAGAAAACCCCCCTGACTCCTCTACACGGTTCAGACAATTCGAAATAGACGATTTGGTATACTCCAAAAACTTCACCGGGGACCCGGTATGGCTACCAGGACAAATTATCCAAATTACAGGCCCCAAATCCTACCGATTAAAATTAGACAATGGCAGGGAATGGAAGCGGCACATAGACCAGCTTCGATCTCGAATTATAGAAGGAACCACAGACTTACAAACATTCACCGAAAAAACTGGCGAATTGCAAACCAAGGTGGGGGGGGAAAGGCGAGAAATAAATAAAGAACTGTTTAAAACCAAACCGAACGAAACATACGAACAAAAAGAGCAAATAAAAGACTCACTGTTTGGAGAGACTTGCGTGAAGAGCCCATCAGAAGGGGCCAGCCAAGCCAGCTCGACCTGCCCAGATGAAACGGGAGGGAGCGGCAAAACCGCCAGCCTAAGAAATTCAGGCGGCGGTAAAATGGCTGACTCACCCTTCCAGACGGTTCCAGGGAGAAGGACGGACGACACAGCAGCCCCATCCGAACCAGTCGAAGTCTTCACTGAGAATGAACCGCGCAAGTCAAGTCGAGTCCGGAAAAGCCCCGCCTACCTGCGAGATTACGTCACCACGTAGGACTGAACTAAGGGGGGAGGGGTGTTCTATATGTAAAGTGGATGACTCCAAATCTACAAACCTGATTGGTTAATAAAATGAGCACTGGATTGGTTCACTAGGAACCAATCCAAAGAGCTGCCAAAAAGGCGGCAAATCTAAACAACTGCCATTGGCTGCAAGCAGGCAAGCCAGCCTGTATAAAAGGCTGGCCCCGGTTTCAGCCAAGCGTTCCTATTTACTGACTAGTTTATAATAAAGTATTTGTTGTTGGAACCCGGTTTACCTCGTGTTTTTTCCGAACAAAACATCTACAGTATTCAGAAAACATCCTGTTCTCCTTGCAACTGGTGTTTGGGGGTGACAAAGGAGCATTAACATTGAACCTTCTCTGTAGTAGGATCTAGGTTGCGACTCAGTCTCCATTCTGTAGCCCAATGTTGCATTTTAGGCATCTTTTAAATGACCCATCCTTTTACACAGGTCTTGAGCCATTAACTCCTCAGTGTTTCTTTAAATTTTGGAATTGTCGGATTCGTTCTGGTGTTGCCTGAACGACCCAACGACGATTCAATGACTATTCCAGCTGACATTCCGATATACTCTGCTTCTTCATGCCACATGGATGAGAGCCTGCATGCTGGCAGACATGATGATGAATTCCACTCCGTCATGCCGCGTCAATGGGAGCTGGCATCTTGGCAGCAGTTTGAAGGCAATGCGATTTGCCTTCCATGTCAGTTATTGGCAATTTGGAACTGTAATCAGCTGTTGGCAGGGGTGGAGGTTAGTAATTGCATCAGCCGCTGCAGAGTGGTTCGGAAGCAATCATGTTGTTAACCTTTGTTGGGGAAAGAGAATACGTGGCTGGGATGGAAGGGGGAGGGATTGATGGAGTCGTTTAGGCATGGGGTGGAGGGCATGGGTTTAATTTTCGAGCAGTGCTGTGCGTAAATTGGGAGGAAGTTATAAAAACAGCGTTGGGAGGCGGTTGCTCTCAATGCTGACTTTGAACAGATCCTTGTTACTGTTCTCCTGATTGTGATTGGAAACCTTGAATTAAACTCTATCGTATTTCACTTCGTGTGAGTACCGTGGTTTGTGGAATAAAAGTATCCAGTGGCTAGCAGGTTGTGACAGGAATGATTTCATGGTTAGCACCAAGAATTCTTGGAGAATTCTAGAATAAGATTTGCATGTCACCTTTAGGGAAGCTTACAGTTCAAAACTACACACAGAGGGGAAAATGAGAAGCATAAAAAGTACTAAAATACTTTTAATAAAGGAGAAAAGGGAGGAAAAACTTACACACCTGTGGGTGTCAGAATAAGTGCGATCACTGTGATATTACAAACAACTTCTGTCTCGGCATCACCATCATAGCGCTATTGAAAAGGCAGCAGGAAACAATGTGTGTGAAAGATTGCCATTAATCTTAGCAAATATCCACCAGTGATGTGATAAAAATATATCCTTCGGTTTGGTCCAGTGAAAATTGCAGTGATACAGAAATTATTCCAAGGAAGAAGACAAGTCGAGGTAACCAAGGTGTTATGAAACCTTTGTCATTTATTTTCTGTCATTTAAGGAATATCTGCCCTTTTCTTTTAGAGTAGTGCCTAATTAGGACAAACAAAATTTAAGATGCAGATTGTTATATGACTGGATAGGGGAGAAGTGCTGTTGGCAATTAATAAATGGAGGTCAGTCACGTAAAGAGGAAAGTTGTGCACTTTCTCCTTCTTTCATGACATAGTACAATCTTCTGGTAAGAGCTGTTTTAAATAGCTTTAAATTTCAATAGCCTAGTAAAGTTAGATTTTTCTCTATGGCTAAGGAAGGGAATTTTGTGGTGAGAAGAGAATGGTTAAGACATTTGAACATATATCTGTCATTCTTTGTGTTATAAAGCAGAGCTATAGCTCCCAACATTTATCCCATAAGCATGACACGCATAACAGCTGCATCAATCATAAGACCATGCCAAATCTTCTCTTTCTTTGCTGTTATGCCACAACTTTCAGAAAAAAAGTGCATCTGTTTTATGCTGCTAAGAGAACAGTACGTTTTAGCAGAATAGACTCTTTTGGAATTTTTTCCTTGCTCTTACAAAATTCTCCAATGTTATTTCTCTCAAAAATAAATAGGGAAGGCAATCTCATTCTTAATAAACTGCTAAGTAGGGGATCAAGGGTAGGAGAAAGAAAAAAAAACCATTATCTATTAAGGCCAGTTTATTATCTTCAAAAATTCATACAAATTTACCCTGAATCTAGGACCAGTTGCAAGGGTATATCGTTCCTACAATGAAGATAAACTTTGAGAGCTCTTAGAAGACTAGAGGAGAACAAACATTATCCACGTATTCAAAAACTGGAAGAAGGATGATTGATAAATTACAGACCCATCAGCTTAATATTTATATAGAGAAAGATCCTCAAGATGATTATTAAGCAGCATGTTTTTGAGCATTTTAATGGACATACCACAATTAACAGAAGCCAGCATTGGTTTGCCACAAACAAATTGTGTCAGACTAACCTTATCTCCTTTTTTTGATACAGTTCTAACTTAATAACTTTGAGGAATAACATAGATATAACATACTTGGACTTCAGCAAAGTCTTTGGTGGAGTGTCCCTTAATAAATTCTCCATAGTATGGCAAACTATTGGCCAAGTGATCCTACTTTTGTATGAATTCACACATGGTTGAATGACTGCAATTAATAACCCCACTTCAATTAGAAGAAAAATAGGCCTTTAGCAAGCCTGGTGCTTCTCAATATTTTTATCTTAGATGAGGGAGTCGAAAGGATAAATTTGCAATGGCACATAAGTGGGAGTAGTGGTTAGTAGTATCTGAGATGAAAGAGAAAAGAATCAATAACATCTAAACCAGGGGTCCCCAAACTTGGCAATTTTAAGAGTTGTGGACTTCAATTAGCTATGCTGGCTGAGGAATTCTGGGAATTGAAGTCCATAAGTCTTAAAGTTGCCAAGTTTGGAGACCTCCAATCGAAACTAATTTATGCCTCTATCCTATAGCCTCTGCTAAGCCACACCAATAGCCTATTCTCTTCAGTAGTCTTATAAATATCATTGGAAGGCTGCCTGTAACTTTAGAATAGTTTGGGCCAAGATGGTACCAGGTCTTCTCAGGACTCTGCATGAGATCTTATCCATTCATGTCCTGCTCAGATTTTCTAGCAGCTTCAGCAAATCACTTTCTGGTACCAAATCATAATCAATTTGAGAATATTCTAATGAAGCTGATACTTCTTTTCAAATGCTATTTCTTAAATGCTGGAGATTGATTTATTTCAGACTATAGCAAAGTTGAAAAAAAATGGGTGAGGAGATTGTCTACTTCAGCCTCAGAGGCTCTTTCAGTAAAAAACATTTTTCAGTCTGGTTTAACATTTACCTGTGGGACTTAAACAGTCAGGAAAGGAATGTGTACACTTGTATTTTCTTTCTTTTTTCTTCATTTTTAGCTTCTGAAACTTTACAGCAGTCTCCTGTGTGTTTTCAAAGAGAGCAAACATAATAAAAATAATAATCCCAAATAATTAAAAGTTATACAGTACTATAAAATGATAATGAAAAGTGTTCGTTTTCAATCAGATTCAGCTTCTGATTTCTACACAACACAAATTCAATAAGCTTTCCTCCAGTAGAGATAGAAACAAGAAATAGTACAGTTCCAGCTTTTTATGTTATATGATTCAATACAATTTAGAGAAAGCAGCAAATAAATTAGATACTTTCTTACAGACAATAGATATTAACTCTGAAACAGAGTTCGGCTACAAATTCCATATCATACCGTAGTTTTCTTAGAAAATAAGCTTATTGCATATTTTCAGGTTTCATTTTTGCCATTTGTATGTGTAGGTATATATTTACATATATTTCTTTAAAATATAGCTAAGGCTATAAGCAAATCTTTTCATGGAGCATTTAAAAAATCTGTGCAGAAACAGCATACCTGAAGTTTTAAAAATAGTTGGTCTTAGCTATTGATTTTCTAGAAATATCATACACCCATAAAGATTTATGATAATCAAGCCTGTCAGTGACGCAGTTGGAAATGGTAATTGAAAGTGGTATCTTGCAAAGTACATCCGAGTATCTCTCATCTGTGGAGCTCCTGAAATGTGCATCTTGTTTGTGTTCCAAGCAGTAGAAATCAAGACTGAAAGGCACAGGGGAGAGAGAAAATAAAACCCTTTTAAATAAAATATTTGGAAAGGCATTTTGTGTTTTGATCAGATTCTCCTGTTTATGTGAAATGGACTCATTTCTTGGTGGCACACAGTTTTATTACACAGCAGGAAAGAAGTGCTTGGGGATAATACCTGTTTCACATGCATGTCAGTATAATGAATGCTGCTATTGTTCTTCCTTCCATAACCACCCACATGGTAAGGCATTATGAACAAAATGAGGATTTATATAAATAGAGTTTTCGTTTTATGGAAAAGCTGCTGATCCAACGGATTGAGCATCTTTTCGCTTGCCACCCATTGCAGCACTATAATGCAAGATTTAACTTTGAATTTGCTTTTAACTTTCTCGTGTGGAATTCCCCAGGCTTTGCACTAGTTATTATAGTGGTATTTTGCCCTTCTTTATGTAACCATGACGATTCTGAGTTGCTTTGCTATACTATAGCTGTTAGATGTACCACAGCAGGCAAAACACTCGCTGGCTTTTCTTTTCCGTAGATCTTCCTGAAACTTTTTGTCACATTGCCATTATAGAGGTCATGATAAATGATTCCCAGAGCACTACCAGGCCAGGGTCCATGGCACTTTATTTCCCCAATGATTTCTAATACTGTTAGAAGTAATGTCCCAGCAAAAATTGCCACTTCTAACCTTCATTTATAACTTGATGTGATGGTGGTGTTGAAAGTGGGATAGGAAGAATCCTATGATTTGATTCACATATCACACAAAATGAATAATATGATTTGTTTGAGGTTTAACAGGATGCAAATATGAAACTGAATGAATAAGCTATTATTAGTTTTAGGTAATGATTCACATATTGAAATGATGGGGGAGGGTTGTTTCATTCTGTATGAATAAGAATACAGAACTAACTTGTGGATTCTGACTGATGCCTTGTTTATTTGTACCTCATCCAATCCTGAATTAATTTGCAGAGGATAAGGCAACTGCAGCTAAAGGAAGGCAGAAACAACAAGTTAGACAAACAAGTTATAATCACTTTGCTCATATGAAGAACAGCAGCATGCATCTGGCTTGTTCAGCAAGCCATGGTTGGAATGCAAACAGTGAATATTTGTGATAGGAGATCTCTCTCTCTCTCTCTTTCCCCCTCCCTCCCTTCCCCCCACTCTCTCTCACACACACATATGTATTATATATAAAGAGATCACAGCTATGCAAGTCTGTCTTGAAAGTGTCATAGCTTTTGAAGCTGCTGTTTGCCTCATCAGATGAAGCCTACCCTGCTATAATAAACCCTTATTTGAAAGCTTTTGCTTGTTAAACCATTTGTTGCTTGAGCACATGATCCAAGAAATTCTGGGAAGAGAGAAATTGAAGCATTATTCCTCAGATTGCTGCCAGACACTCTCTTCCTGATCCCTTTGTTGTGAACAAACAAAGCACTGGAATGCAATCATCCTAACAAATTTGCTTTTGAATTTTATGCAAGCTTCTGTTCTGCCTGACATCCCGTAACTGTATATCAAAATGTCTTGATGCTGCTGCATGTTCTCAAAATGGGAGAGCACTATCTCTCACACCATGCCATTTTGATTGGCTCTCAGGAAACCTTTCAGAAAAAGCAGTGGTAAGATCTGTCAGGGATGGATACTATGAAGTTATTTCTTATTATTGTTTTATTTATTATTAAATCTATTGGCCACACATCTTACCACAGGGTAACACTAGTCTATTTAGGACTCATCCCAAAAATCTACATGGCAAATATCTGGAAGAACCTCTGTAATAAACAACTGAAATTTTCTATTTTTTCCTTCTTTAATAAGATTATATTTAGATTAAAATACATCTAAACATACCTGTCTGAACTTTTAAAAATGTATAAAAGGATGTAAGGCCCTTGATTCTAATGAGAGCTTTTAACTGTTTCTCATCTAACTATTCCAGTAGCTTTTATTCAAATACTTAGACAATAAAAATTCAGTGGGTGAGTTTAAATGAACCCAGTGGCCCTTGGTTTGACAGATCCTTTGGAAAAATGCTAATGTTTCAACACTGGATGTTTTATCCTCCAAGTGTGAATGACAGTGATGAAGAAAACACTTTGGAAGGTTTAGGCCTACTACCTTTTAACAAATGCCAAGGAAAAACTTTCTCTGCCCTACATATTTCTCCAGAGAAGTCTTGAAATTTTAATATGCATGCTAAGTTGTCATTTTGGGAGTTCACTGAAAAAAGAAAACCTAATAATAGTGACATTTATAGATAATCTAACAAAAAGGTGGTGAGATCAAGGAAGTCCAATGAGCTATAAAAATGAAAGAACTCTGAATGGCTTTAAAGTAAATTCAAATTTATCTCCAATCATTTCAGTCATTTGTGGCCATTTACTTTGCTAATTGCCTTAATTTTCTTGGTGATAAATATATAGCGTGGAAAGTAGAACCTAGAACAGGGTTAATCCTAGTTCAAAATCCCCTTTGAACTCTGAAGCCCATCAAGACATTTTCATGGAGTTCCCATGAAGAGAAAATTGGGCTGGTCATATCTATCCCCTCTGAGCTCCTTGGAAAAATGGATCATTGTGTGTGCCCCTTTTTAATGCCTGATTTATTTAAGAATGGGCATTCTCAGTTTCACTTCCTCCTGCCTTCCCTGCCTGCTTCCTCATGATGATCTTTTGCCTGATGTGAGGAACTGGGGCTCTTTCAATACTTTTTGCGGTTCTGCCTGTGGGAAAAGAATGTATTATTTGTGTTTAAAGATGGATGTTTTGAAATGTTCAGTCACCGCAACTGCTTCCCTCTTCCTAAATTCCGATGATTGCTTAGCAACCAATTGCTTGACTTCTATAGCTCAGCCACCCAGTAAGCATGCCATGCTTTACCTTTGTCGTAAAATGGGGAAGAGCCATCATGGAAATTAGCTAGCAATTGGCCTCTTAAAAATCTGAAATCATAAAATTCAGAAAGAACAGGGTATGAAGCCAAAAGCAGGAAGAGGGCTTTGGCTACATGGCTCATTCTGGAGCTTTGTTAGGAGTTTCAATCAAAGTTCCTCGGCAACCTGAGGCACAGGAAATCACAAAAAATTTGAGTGCCTGCCATCAAGCACCTTTTCTTACATGTAAATTCTAGGTTGCGTATGGGAGCTCAGGAGGCAGGCTTTTCAGGAACAGGTACTATTTAAAATGTTCGAGAGAAGAAACTTTTCAAAACTTAAATTAGGTCCCCATTTGAGGTTTATGATTAAGGTAAGTCACACAGTCAGCCAGATGTTCAGAGTGGATTTGGCATTTTTATCCACTTATCGAGTCCTTCTGGGATAGGCAATTGCTGTTTGATGGTGTTTATGGTATTGTCAGAGGGTATAAGCTCTTCCAAGTTATGCTGTTTTTTGCAATTGGGCAGTTGTTGTGGTGTGGTCATGACGATTGTGGTGATAATAGTGATAGTAGTGGTGGTTATAAGAAGATTTTTCAGGAATGCTAGGAAAAGAAAATCTGGCATTGCAGACAAAAATCCAGGCTCTGATAAAAGTCTGAATCTTGCCCGCTGCAGAAGACTTTTGATGAAATTCCTTTTGAAAGCTGGTCTCCTTCACAATCCTTTTGGGAAACCACTCTCATCTTTTCCAGAATAGCATTCATGGCATTCAGAGAGCTGATGGAAAATAACAAATCACAAATAACAAATGATCCATTAACCAGATATCACCCATGTTCATCTGTTATTCTCCTCCCTTATCTTTTCTGAAGGTGCAGAAGAAGAGAAAGGAAAGCAGGTGATTGATTCCATGCAGCCTGAAGGGCAGTGCGATACAGAAAACATTTCAAGTATTGATGGTAAGCTTCCCAAGACCTTTTTTTTTTTTTTTTTGGGGGGGGGGGGGGGGGGGGTGCAAGCAACATACCCCTCCTTTTCTTAAAATATGGTCTCACCTCATTCAAAGTCAATCTGCAAAAAGTGTGGATTTATGCAAGCCACCAGCCTTCCCAGCTGTGAAACACAAGGAATGCTTTACTGCCCTCACTTATACAATTGAACTTTCAATGGGATTCAGGCCTGAGCACTCAAGCAGGGGACTGACACTAATTTGCCTAAGCCAAAAATTCCACTGCCACAAGGAACTCAACTGTAAAGCAAATGCACACACAAAAGCAGTTCATTTCATGCCTTTGTTCTCTCTTGTCTCCCTGTCCCATTCTGTGAACCAGTCCATTTCTAGTCAAGGTGATAGGATTAAAAATTAGCACCAACTGAATGTAGAGAATGTCAGCCTTCCCTTTAGTCACCTTTATTTGTCAGCGTTAAATCTGCAGACAAAACCCAGTGAGATTTCATTAATTCATTCCAACCTTTGGGGCTGATTGTTTAAGTTTGCCTTGCTGAACAACAGAGGTGTAGGCACCAGGGTTCATGATAAAGCTAGACACCTTCAGGCAGCGTGTATCCATTTTTATGAAACTGCCTATTTTGGATTTTATAAAGAGCTAAATGGCCTTTTTAGAAGAAATAGATTTAGAAGAAGTAGATTTAGATCATGAACCAAAGAAGTAGAAAATGAAAAAGAATACTGTTTCCTTACAATGTTCATAATCTGATAATGTATTTCAGGGTCTACAGGATGGAAAGGCTAAATTTCCATTCCCTGGTATGCCATGGTTAAAACTAGGCATACTCCCTTGGTTTACAAATGGTGCTAAGGTATAATCATGGATTACATGCTACAGTGGCTAATTCAATCATAATGTGGTTTATAAGGTTATTCTGTGATTTATTGAACAACATATGATTAAAATAGAACTGTGTGATATAGATAGATAGATAGATAGATAGATAGATAGATAGATAGATAGATATAGAAATAAATAGATATAGACATATAGATATAGACAGACAGACAGACAGACACACACACACACACACACAAAAGGCTGTTAGCACATTGGCTGGATAGTATCATTAATGCAATGAACATTTATTTGGGCAAACTCTGGCAGATAGTGGAAGATAGGGGGACCTGGCATGCTATGATCCATGGAGTTGCAAAGAATCGGACATGACTTGGTAACAACAGTATAAGTACATATTAAATTCTAGTAAACATGCACAATAATTACAGAGCTACATGCAGAGTGAAAAGGTTGACATGGATTTGCTATGCTGCCTTGTCTTTTTTTATCCCGTGCATACCAACATTTCCAACTCTAACCCTTAACCCTTTTGTTTGAAAATGCTGGGCTGTTGTTATTTCTGACTGAAGAATAAGTATATTCACAAGCTTCAAGCCAGGCTTCCACTTATTTGCTTCTTTTAGTTGTATCTTTTGATGTGTATTTTTTTAAAAAAAAATCCATATCAACAAAACTTGAATGATTTCATTATGCAAACAACAAATTGTGATAGACATTTATCAGATAATGAAACGATTCTTGACCAAACAGTCCAGTATCATCAATAGCCATTTCTTTTAAATTATATAGATTATGTACTTCACTGATAATGGCCAATAGATTTGGTTTACTTTCTATCCTAGGCATCTGTTTCTAAGATGATGACATCAAGATAAAGAATTGTCTGTCATGATGTCATGATCCAAACTTTGTATGTATGAATTTGCATTGCAACCTGAGTATATAAAAGGCATCAAATAATAACCAGTTTCCGGTGTTCCCAGCATAATCTCACTTCCCTTTCCATCTACTATCTCTCAATTGGTTCAAATAGTTGCCTGCTCCAACACAACAGAAGAGCTTTGTGCTGTGTATAGCAAGAGGGGCACAGATTGGTTTACAGTCATCCTGGACATTTTATTCAGCATACGAAATTAACACAAGGCTGGGCTCACTAGACTGAGCCCTGAACATACCACCTCCTTCTGAAACCCTTCCCCTTTGGCCACCAATCTCTGTAAAAGAGAAACAATCTATTATTAAATGTCTAAAAAGCAATAAAAGCCCAGGTGAGGATTTTCTACCAGCAGAAATATTTAAGAACGTTACTGATTGGTGGCATAGCACAAGTTGAGAACCTATTTGATTTCCTGTGAAGTTTGGTTTTATCATTGATGGAGGAAGGACTTCCATTTGGGGGGGGGGGGGAATCATACAAATAAAGAATGAAGTATTTGTTTTCTTTTTACAATCATTGAATCCCTTAATTTGGGGTAGAATTGGGGTGACTGAAAGAGCTGAGCATTTATTGGCCAGATGCCATTCCTGATCCATATGTGGAGTTCACAGCAGATATTTTTTCTTTGCACCATGAAAGAGAAAAATCTGCCGCTACATTGGATTGAACTCTCAACCTTCCAAATGGGAGGCAAGCATCTTCAGCCTTAGGCTCACAAATAAAGAATGAACTAACATGTTCCATCAAATTTAACATCAAGGATAGATTATCATCATCTGCAGCTATTGTTATTTTTTCTTAACTAAGCATGTATTGATTTAATTCATTAAGTAGGAAGAAAATATAGCAAGTAAAATGTTTGACCTTAAGTGCAGGGATCAGTTTTGACACAACAGTTATTTCTCTGCATATCTATAGAAAGAGCAGTCTCATTTAAGTTTGAAAATGTCTGTGCTACTCCAGTAAGTGGTTTAATCTGGGAAGTGTGGAAGAAAAATATAGATGAATAATTCACAAGCAATTCGATAGAATCTTTGCTGGTATATTGGTATGACAACAGTGAGTCAGAAGCAGATTTGCTTCATCGCATATGAGAAGCATATTAATTTTTTTCTATTGTCTCTTATTTTTCAAATCTTCAGTTCAGGTGTGAATTTATTCAGGCAATTTCAAAACTTCCAGTCAAGAGCCTTCCAGGGAAATGCCAAGCTTCAGCTATGTATGTGGAAAAACAGGTTTTTTCCACAGAATAACCATAGAAGTATAATAGGAATAAGTTATTATAATTCAGACTTTATACAGAATTTCATTCAGCCCTACAGAAACAATTCATAAGAAAATATATTCAGTAGTATTAAGAACTCAGAGACCAGATATTGTCCATTACATAGTCATCTAGAAGACTCAGCTTTTGCTTCACAGTGTTCTATGGCTATTTCTAATGACAAATAATTACATCATGATAACCACCATTTATTGCATCCATACAATTGTCATCATATGTGTGAGAGTGTATAGAATTATATATGTATATTTCTGTTATAATTAAAATGAGCCTGAGATACTCATTCAAAAGGATAAGATGCAGGAATATTTTGAATATCGCTGCTTTTTGCCTGCTCGTATTAAAATGAAGGTAATTGCCCTTAAAAGTGCATCTCATTCAATTGTTAGTTTGGCTGAAATATTGGATTTTGGCCTTTAGGTCTCTAAAGTTCTATAGTTGGAATCTTTGAAAATAATGGATTGTCACCTGCAGGTTAGTCCAATTCTAGGGCCAGGGGTAGATGTTTGCCAAATGAAATAATTACTGCTAAGGTGCCTTAATAGCTATATCTATGATATCTATAGCTATATCTAAAATATCTATGATATCTTTACTGTCTATAATGCCCATCTGCTCTTTACTTTTTATAGTACAAGTGGGCAAATAATTGGTTTGTTGTCTTAAGCGGAGTATGATACCGTTTGAGACTTCATTCATGTTGACCATGCTCCTGAATTCGAATCCAGAGCCCTGGCTAATGCCACCCACAAACCCAAACTATGGCTAAGATACATCGATGACACATTTGTGATTTGGCCCCATGGAAAAGAAAACCTAAACAATTTCCTAACACACCTAAACA
>BLBF01000025.1:9434083-9449998 GCA_015471245.1 Laticauda colubrina
ATAGAATAGAATAGAATAGAATAGAATAGAATAGAATAGAATAGAATTCTTTATTGGCCAAGTGTGACTGGACACACAAGGAATTTGTCTTGGTGTAAATACTTTCAGTATACATAAAAGAAAAGATACATTCATCAGAAGTCGAGAATCATGAGGTATGACACTTATTGATAGTTATAGGATATAATAAGCAGTCAATTATACTAGGAAACAGTCATTATAAATTGTAAGTATACAAGTGACAAAGTTACAGTCATACAGTCACAAGTGGGAGGGGATGGGTGGTATTACAGTCGTGACCCGTGGTTCCATTATATACCATTTCAGACCAAAGGTTATCCAATCTCTTCTTTGAAAAAAGCCCTGTGTTGGAGCATCTACAACTTCTGGAGATAACTCTGTTTACTCTTCTCACTATCAGGAAATTTCTCCATTGATCTAGGATGGTTCTGTCTTGGTTAGTTTCTATCCATCACTTCTTGTCCTGAGAATAGGTTGACCCCATCTTCTTAGTGGCAGCCCTTTTAGATATTGGAAAACTGCTTTCATGTCACTTCGAGTCCTTCTTTTATTAAACTAGACATACCCAATTCCTGCAACTGTTCTTCATATGTTTTAGCTTCAGACTTCAACCCCTCTTATACCTTGGTGTATTAGGGTGGTTTCCCCCCATGTTGAGATAGAAATAATATGAAAGCTCTTAGATAGTATACATAAGATTACACAAAAAAGTATGATGTTAAAAATGTGTTTGAGCCAGCCACCTTTTCTACGCTATTCAGCTCTGCCAAGAAAAAAGAAGCCATAGATCCTATTAAATTGGAAGAAAATTTAAAAAATGAGATATTTTATTTTAAAGCTGCTTACTTTTCCTTAATGTATGGGTGTTTTATCCTTTATCTTTGTATATAGATATTTAATTTCACTGTGCATGTATTATATGCACTGGAAAATTTCTCACAAGAAATCAAGCAATTGGTTCTTTCTTTCCTGGAATAGGAAGATGGGAGGGCGCAGGAGGGGAATTACCAATGAGAGGTCAGGTTAGCCTGTTGTCTGGATTGAACATTTTCCAAGCTACTTCCAAGATGTGGTTAGGCCATTTTTGGGTCAAGCTACTCTGAATTTTAATACAGAAGCAGTTTAAATGGCAACTCTGGAGAGCCTTTTGGCGTAAGGGACACTGGCTATGCAGAGATATGATGACTCTTGTCTCTCTGCAATTTGTAAAGCATGCTTCTTCTCTGGGCTCTTCTTCTCTCCCAAACTCGGGCAGAGAGTTCATTCTGCTTCCCCATCTCTTGTCATCAGCATTATGCCAATTGCCCCAGTGATAATTCAACAGATTCTAAACTCTCAGCTTTTAATTGAGTGCACCTCAAATGGAATCAGCTTCACCCAGCCTTTTCCATGACACAATTGATTTTTCTCCACCATGCAGGGGTTCCCCCAATCTGCTTCAAAGCATCATTGCCTCTGACTGCATGCTGCATGAGGCCATGGTGAGAGAAAGGTATCCCGTCAGTTCGAGTACCTACAGAATGAAATTTCAAAATCCAATTTGCTCAGCTCGGTAATATCATCAACACTCCAAATCAGAATAAAGTTAATATTCAGCTCATGATAAGCTTACCTCCCAGGGATCTCAATTAGGGACCTCCCCTTTGGGGAGGGGCAAAGCAAACTCATTGTAGAATCCTATTGATTGTACTTGCCCCTATCCCCAGAAAACATGGCTCTGACAGGCACCAGAGAGATGATTGCCTCTCTCCTGTGAAAAAAGGTCCTTGGTCCTATGGTCTCATATGGTCTTGTGCAAGTCCCCACATTGTCACCATGTGTAACCTGCAGCTGCTCTTTTGTTTTATAGTTTCTTTGCACTAAGAGAAGCTGGCAAGCCCCAGTCCTAATTGAAGCCCCCCAAAGATGGTGACAGAGGTTTAAATCTTCACATGCTTTGCCGCAGCACAGTTTTTCATGTGCACTGAAATTCAATGGAGCTTAGCTTTAACCACCATTCAGGGAAGTGCAAAGAACTTTAGAGCAATGTGTATGCTTTTAGAATAAAAGATATCAAAATAAAAATATATTCAGAGAGGGAGTGAGAGAGAGAAGAAGGGGAGAGAGAGAGAGAGAGACCATCCAGAGTTCTCCCAGAGAAACATGACAGCAGTGTTCCAATATTTGAGAGGCTGCAACAAATAAGAAGGGATCAACCTATTTTCCAAAGCCCCAGAAGGCAAGACAAGAAAAAATGGATGGAAATTAATCAAAGAGAGAAGCAACCTGGAATTAAGGGAGAAACTTCCTAACAGTGAGAACAATTAACCAATGAAACAGCTTGCCTTCAGAAATTGTAGGTTCTCCATTAACTAGAGACTTCTAAGAAAAGACAGGACAGTCACTTGTCTAAAATGGTATAGGATCTCCTGCTTTAGCAGGGGGTTGGACTAAGGGAGCTTCAGGGTCTTTCCAACCAGAGGTGATTTTCAGCAAGTTCTGACCAGTTCTGGAGAACCATTAGCGGAAATTTTGAGTAGTTCAGAGAACTGGCAAATGCCACTTCTGACTGGAGATTTTACAGTATCCTTCCCCTGCCATGCCTACCAAGCCATGCCCACAGAACTGGCAGTAACAAAAAATTAAATCCCACCACTGTTTTCCAACTCTGTTATTCTGTTAAAACAGGAAGTGGATTTATAAATGTTGCTAGTGTGTTTACGTGCCCTGACCCAAAGAAGTTTTTTTCCCCTCCATGCTTCAGCAGGAGGCAGAAATTAAAAGGTCCTGCATTTGGTGGGAAGGACGCTTATCAAATGATAGTTTATCACTGGAAACTGTCTGCAACTTGAACACTTCCCCCCAAATAACAACTAATTCCACCTGTTTTTAAAATTATATTCATTAGTCACCAACAATCACCCTTATAGTTTGAAAAAAAACAACAACAACAACAGAAAGGAGAAGAAATCCTCCAGCAACATTTCTCCTCCTTTCAAATGAATAAATAACCAGATTAGGAGAATGATAAGATGAGATAAGGCAGAGCATGTCTTCCCTGGCATAATTCAATCTTCCAACTCAAGAGTTTATTTTGCAGGATAATAAATCCAGCCAAATGGTGAGCCCTGAAAGACAAAGAAAAGGTCATTGGATACATTTAGCACTTTTTATACTGCAGTCCCATCACCTAATTAAAGGCCACTTCAAAGTAGAAAATGCTTTAGGTTTTATGCATGGGTAGTTTCTGATGAATCCTTTTCAAAAGACATCCCTGCTCCTAACTTTGCAAATGTTAAATGCACTTTTCATAGCCAGGTGAAATTAGAATTATCTTCTGAAGTAAACATCTGAGAAGCGTAGGGCTACCAGGTAGGCCGCAAAAATCTGTACCACTGTTAGATGGAAACAATATAATGCAAAAAAGAGCCTGACTCTTTTGCCATCTTGTGGTCATCCAATGTTCTGTAAACCAGATCAAGTTTCCAGGTTTGCAAATAGATTTAAAAAATAAAGGAACATTTCCCTCCATTTTGGGTTTTTTGAAGTTTGTTTTTAACTTATTTCTCCTTCTATATAAGAACTCTCCTCCAGTAGGGAAACCTAGCATGTTTGCAAATTTTGTTGACCTTTTGCAACTGAATTCTAAAACCTGTTTATATAACTAGTTTTTTTTTTTCCTTTTGTACTCCTTTATGTTTAAATAAACAACCATGTTGTTCACTTTAAGCATTGCTGAGAGAACTGGGTGCTAACTAAATTAAGCAATAATTGATTTAGGAATATTCTGTTGTGTCAGCCTTTCAAAATGTAAAATATCAATGCAGTAAATAATCAGAATATGTGGATGTGTCTTAAGATAAAAATAACATAGGAAATCACAAGAAATAAAGTAAGAAGGAGTTTCTCAAATGTTGTAAAATTAAACTTTTAAATAAGATAAGACTTTTTGCATTCCCCTTACATCTCCATTTCAGGAATCAATTCTAAGTAATAATTTTAACTAAAATTAAATTGAAACCTTTGAGAAACACAGAGAATTTGGAATGTAAGACTAAATGAGAGAAAACTTGCATGTTATGAATTCCCATGGAGCTGAATGACATTTCTTCATTTTTATTTTTTAAAAAGTTAGAATATGAAGTCCTGATTGCTTTTCTTAGAGAACTAAAGAGATAATTTAGTGTCTCTTTTGAATGTGGACAAGGAAAACACATGTACTTGGAAATATTTTCCTCCTCATTTTTATTGTTGCTGACATAATATACTGTTAATTACAGTACAAGTTTAAAGGCTTTACTAGTTAAAAGGTATCAGCTACAATCCTCAATATCAGCTTCAATTCTGCTTGGAACTGAATTGATCGACATTATGTTATGCTCAGAGCCCTACAAAACAGACATATCTACTTATAAAGTTGCAGATGAGATTTTCATTCATAAATTGCCTTCAGAAATTGTATAATTCCATATTTCAAGTTCAATCAGAAAAAGAAATTATTAGCTGTTACGTTCTTCATTAGGTATTTAAGTCCCAATATTTTTTTTAATGCAGTTACCAGTAAGAATGACTAAGCAGCTAAGTCACAACCTCACTTTTTCTTGCTCTCCCTGGACAAACTAGCTATCCAGAAAATTCAGAATGGATTGCGGGGCTTTGTGTATCCAAAAGCTGTTTCCTATCATAACAGCTCCAGGGTTTTCTTCCTGCTCTGCCTGGATAATCAGGCACAATGCACAGTTTTGATATAGCTTCATGGGGAAATCAAAAAGTCAAAGTTATGACTACGCAATCAAAACTCCATCCCATTTTTTAATTTGTTGATGTACCAGTCAAATACCAAGGAATGGGGCTTTGATGGCACAATCAAATCTGCTGGCTTGATTTTTTTGACATGCCTTCTGTCTAAAGGGTGTAAGTTGCTCTCGTTTGGCTGCATTAGTAGGAGCCACAATTTAACAATACAACTTCTTTCATAAGCAGAACTACTCTGACTAGATAACATGCTTGCAGAGAGTGTTCATTCTCTCTGTTTAGTTCTTATTTTGGAAAGAGATTTGCAAGCAACACTAAGTTTAATTAGTGCACATAGGTTTAGAATCAATATGTATATCGACTCACAATATCTAATTGGGGAAAAAGTGTGGTGAGATAAACACCAGATGCCTGGAAACAGTGAAAGCTCTTGGCTGCCCTTCCAGCTGCAGAAGAATTGGGCCTATGAAAATCAGCATTATTTGTCCATCCATGGGAGCAATAACTCATTCTACTGTTCTTGGACCTTCCCTCCCAATGCTGGGAGGTGAGAGGACAAGAGACTACAGCTCGTCACTCTTGCATGGCTGAACTAAGAAGATTAAAATTATTTGGGGAGACAGACAGTTTAACTAACCAAAGTCTAATCTTTCCATTGCCAGAATTTCTACCATTCTCAACTATTCCCTCTCCATGATAGAAGATTAATCTAGTAGTAATTTGCTGTTTTGGCATGTGTATCTCCATCTGTGCTTTGGGAATTTAAATAAATACAGCTGAAGGTAGCTTTTTTTGGAGTGAATAGGAAGACATACAGCAGTTTAAGAAAGAATTGGGTACATTTCAGTAACTGGAAGGGAGAGGAATGATCCTGAACCCTCTCTGATTTAACAAAGGTGCCTCTTTAATCAGTGAAACTGTTTTGTAGACTTCAAGTAATAGTTATAAATTCTGCTTTAATAAATGAACAACTGAACCACAATGATTGCAGCTAAAAGGTGATGGGTGTTTTGTAGGAGGTAAACTTCTGAACAGAGAAAAAATGCTTTGATGGGTTTGCTACTTTGTCAATAATTAAGAGATACAGAATAGTGCTTTGAATAGTTGCCTTTGGGGTTATGATATTGGATGTTTACAAAGTGCTTTCATTGCTGAGAAAGATATAAAAACTCATGCATCCTGTTCTAGAACTTTGGGATTGGACCACTATAATGACTAAACAATCTGCTCAAGGAAGTAAAAACAAACATTAGAAAAAAGAAGTAGAGTTTTAAAGAATAAAATCTAGCAGTGCTTTCTGCTGATCAGAATAGTTTCATATTCAGCTGAAAAAAGAGTGCAAAAATCTCCAATTCTTCACAGAAATCTTAAAAGATGTCTGGCACAGTTTTCTTTCTGCTATACTTTTTATTAGTAGGAGACTCAAGAAAAGCTTCTTGCTTTCATCATAACCATAGCTCCTTCAATTAAACAGACAATAGGGACTGTCTTGTGAGGCCCTAAAAGCTAACAAACGTGTTAGGCCATTGTAAAATTTTTGGGCTTCAAAGTGTGCAAGCAAATCTTAGTTGCAGCAGACAAACAGCATTCTCTCATCATAAATAGTTAAGACTATAAGGTTTGTGATGAAACTCCCATTTCAGTATCGATGTCTGAAGTATGTGCTCTTCTGACTCAGTGTCTGAGGCTATCATTGCTGAGAATCACTCAAAATAATCTTACATGGCAGAAATAAGGAGGATGTGTGAAGGATGATATCACAAAATCCTGTTAGTTAGTTAGTGTTGGCTAAAGAAAATGGGAGTATACTCTGGTCTGAATTTGGCAAGCAAATCAAGGTCCACTAAATGAAAATGACAAAAAATACAATCCCACCCAATTCCCTTCTCTGTTTATTAATTAATTAATACAGCATCCCTTTGTCCATGCTTCCAAGGAATTCTGTGAGTTGATTATCATGAATGGATCTACTTAGGTAAGTGCAAAATCCGTAAAATCATACAAAATATTTAGCAAATGTTGGAAACATATTTGGAAACATGCCAAAATGTCTCATTTGGTGTCCTCATGGATTGTCACACAGAGGGGGATGGATATCACACTTTCTTATTTCCTTTATTGCCAGTAGAACAAATCTTGTTCACTGCAAAATAAAAAAGGACTTACAAGAAGGATGATTGGATGAGAGCTGTGCAATCACAACTTTCAGATCCAGGCAATGAAAAATTTGCATAGTGCCACAGAAGATTCATCATTGTGGCAGCAACTCTCCTTAAAAAAATTGTGATTATTTAAAGTTACCTATTACTGCAGCAGTTGAACAAAAGTAGATGACAAATGTTATGGGAATGGCATCTAGACCTCACAGTGAATGATTAGGAGACAGACGGAAGTAAATATTGGGTGCCTGGTAATTTATACTTTAGGTTGATTATTCCTATTATGTTATTTCTCAATAAAATTCCTTATGCTTTAGAAACCAATCAGCTTAACATATAACTGCTGCTTGTAGTTAGCATGATAATTAGGACTATCATTTTTGGATTGGAATAATGTGGGTGACCAGTAGATGGCACCAAAGAAACTCCTGATTGCTAATTTTTGGTATTGTCTGGATTTTTCAGCTCAGATAACCCTAACTTTATAATCATAATAAGCAGGGGCATCTGTAGACAAGACAGTGATATGTGCATGACAACATAATCTTATACTATAGATGTTGTTATATCCTCCTTCATTCCTGGAGATATATGGGCAGAGATTATTGTGAAAGCAAAATATATTAGCTGGAACATGTCTCATACAGTTTATTTCTATTTCACTTTATATTACTACAAAATTTAAAGAGACTTACAATCATCAGTTTAAAAACAACGACGTAATTATTTAAAACAGCAGAGAAATAACACATTCAGTTTTAAAAGGAAGGGAAAGAAGAAAAAGAAAGATGAACTCAGCACTCATCGAGGCAAGATAAAGAGGCAAATAGTCAACAAGAGGCCAACCTTGGGAGGACTTATGAACTTCAGAAGAGAAAATACTAAAGTAAAGGTACCGCTACTGAGAAGTCCTGCCTGTGAATAACCCACAAGAAATGTATTCTGTCATGATGATTTAGTCAGAATATAAAACAAAGATATTTATCAAATCTCGAAGTCCCTGTTTGGATTTTTATATTTCAGTAGCAAACATTGAAATCTGGTCAACTCTACTAATTGGCAGCCAGTATCCTATATGGGAATCAAAACCTTACATTTTTTAGTCAGTGGGAAGACAGCCTAGACAACAACATAAGGAAGGATTAGTCTCTTAATGGACCTTTGGCCCATGCTGTGGAGCCAATTCAACGGCTGAGAGATGGAAAGCAAAAAACATGGAAACAAAAAACGTGGAAGCAAAAAATGTTATTAGGTGGACTATGGGAAGCAGTGTTTGGGGATAAGAGCAAATCTTTTTCTTTTTCTTTTTCTTTTTCCTCCTCCTCCTCCTCCTCCTCCCCCTCCTCCTCCCCCTCCTCCTCCCAAGTCTAGATCAAACAGAATAAAGCTACCTTATTGACTTTGTCATTGGCCAAAAATAAATCATTATCGAAACATGTTTCTGGTAGTAGCTGACATTCCAGCAGATGAGCCAGGCTCTCTGCATTCACACAGCATATTGTTGTCTGCTAAAAGCCTCCACTTGAGCATATTGGTGTTATACTTAGGCAGTAGGTGTGGCCAGGGTAGGCATGGCTAGCATGACATCATTTGTGTTGGGGGGCGCCTGTGGTGGCCCGAATGCTCTGTCGACAAAAACAGGCTCCCAAACTCCATTTTCTGCTGCAATGGCCTCCTACAACCCTCTGCCAGTAAAAACGGAGCTAAGGGGGCCTCGTGCAGCCTTCTGGAATTCTGCTGGGATGGCCTCCCACAACCCTCTGCCAATGAAAATAGGGCTCAGGAAGGTTGCACATGGCCCTTGCGAGCTCTGTTTTTGCTGGCTGGAGCATCACGGCTCGGTCCTTTGCTGCTTCCAGGGTGGATGCGGACCCCGCGCCTTGAAGTTGACACCCCTGGTAGCTCAATTTCTAATTAGATGGGTGTGGGTGATCCCTCTTTTCCAATACTTCTCTTCTTTTGAAGAAATTGGTTTGTTCTTTTATCTGAAGAAAATAAGAGCTCTTCCACACATCTTGCTAGAGAAAATTTGTCTTGAACTTAAATAAGGACTAGGACATTTCAGTTAGGTTCTTGCTCTTTGTCACCTGGAAGCGTTAATAACAGTAACTAAGCAAATTCACAGATATCCTATGAATTTATTTTCATCTGGGTCTTCTTTTGTTAGGATTAAAAATATTATTTTGAATCTTCTAAAGTATTACCTCTGATTTAATCATCCTTGAGTCTACATCTCCCACCTTGCTAGCCGGCATAACAAATGGTACCTTTTGTGCAGTAGTGGTATTCTACCAGTTCGGCCCAGTTCTGCCGAGTCGGTAGCGGTGATGAGCAGTAGGAACCAAACCGGTTCTCTCTGCTGCTCTGCTATTGGGCCCTCCCTCCTACCTTGGCTCCCACACTCACTTTTATCCTCTGCTTTTGTAGCACAGCTGCTTTGCACAGCACAGCAGAATGCCAGGCAGCAGCTGCTGAAGCAACCAGGAGAGTGCAAGCTTGCAGGAAGTGAGTTGGAATGACTCTGGCTGTGCAAAGTGTTCATGCATGCCCACCTAACCAGTGAAACTTTTTGAATCCCACCACTGCTTTTGTGGGTTTTAAGAAAGAAAGAAAAAGGTTCTTCATTTCTTCTGGGATAGGTGAGGAAGAAGTAAATGAAGGAGGCTGGGACATTGCTAGAGTAATTTTATTCTAATTTTATGAAATAAGAATGTGAAATCTCATTAATCATTAAATTGTGTCATTTCAATGTTTTCTTGAAATCCAAGAGTAAATTTATTGGGTTTTTTGGTTTGTTTTTTTTTGTGAGGACAAGCTTAAGGGATTGACTTGTGGTGTAATAGAAATGCAAATGAAGATATTCTCACTTCAGTGCAAGTGTTGGTTGCATGAAAGATGAGATGATAAAATGATAATGAATTGTAAGGAGTGGTTTTTAAAAAGTGGCTTAGATTGTACAGAGGATTGATGGTCTCTGATGATCACATCTTAATAACTGAGGATCTCTGTTCCAAGTGAAAAGCTCTGAGATCTGGGATCAGATTGATCCCAGGTTTGGGAAATTGCCAGAGGTTTTAGGCTTTCACTGGCAGTGAAATGAATAGCTGCAGAGAACAATTTATGGTAGATGGGATGCAGGCCTAAAGTAACATGCAGAATTACAATCCTTTGGGGACATAACAAATTTCTTTTCCTGCACATCACTATCATTTCTCCGATTGCTGATAAGAAAAGTGAGATGGTGTTGCCTGTCAGGGATACATTTTAATAGTCAAATACAGCCCTATTGAAGTGCTTTGCATGCATTATTTAGCTGTACTAATGACAGACCTATAATAAAAGACACCGTTATCCTTGTACCACAGAAGAGGAGGCCCAAGGTTAAGACATATCATGTCGCAGAACCTCAGACTCTTAGGCATGGCACTTCATCCCTTTTGAGGGACAAGTGCACTCATGTCTAGTAATGGGGATGGCTTCTAGTCTTCCAATCTGCCTCCTCCAGCTAGAACAATTCTGTGTTTTCCTTTTGCACTCCTCCCACTTGTGGCTACTTTCTGTTCCAATCATATAGGAGTTTGAAGAGGTGGGGTCACCGATAAATATCTGAAATAGATTCCCTCCTGAATATCTAATGTGGATTCACCCTGACACTGTTCCATAAAGCCACAAAATCCAAACCCACACAGGTCTTTCGAAGTCAATGTGCTTTTGGTTAGAAGAGTTGATGTCAATGATTGTATTTTATTTTATGGCTTCGCTCTAATTCTGTTAGAGTAGAGATTTATAGTTTCACAACTATTGCACTGCAAACTGCTATGAGTCGATTAGATTCAATAATACATGAGCATGTTGCATGCTCACACATTCACATGTAGCGGTATAAAACATGTTTTTATCTAGACAGGTCATGTTAGATTAATGTGATGATTTCAATACAATGAGTTGCACAAATAACACAAGCATTTAATAACATGATAATTCTAAACATTAAATAGGCAAAAGTTGCTTTTGGCATACATTTTGGGAGACACATGTATTATTACTTCAAAAGAAGTACTGCTACATTATAAAACCAGTTTTCAGAGAATAATCATCTGAGATCTCAGTTTTTTCTTTGGAAATTATTAAGGGCACTAGGAAAGTAATGGAATTTTGAAGAAATCTGTGCATTACACCAAGTTGGATAGTGTTCTATGGATGTTCTCACAAAATGAAGAATATTTGTTTGAAGAACAAAGTGCTATACATGTAATGAAAGTCAATAGTAATGATGCAAAATTATATATATATATATATATATATATATATATATATATATATATATATATATATATATGTGTGTGTGTGTGTGTGTGTGTGTGTGTGTGTGTGTGTGTGTGTGTGTTTAAGCTTTCGCGGGTACTTACATGAATGCAGTTCAGCTTCCTTCGGGTATTATCCCACATCACTGTAGTGCTTTTAAAGTTGTAGCCTTCCTGCAATAGAAAGTGAAGGAAAATATGTGGATTAATTGACCCCATTGGCATATTTATGGATCTTCTTTTGATCTATTCTCCATTTTTGAAAAACTGCCTATGATTGGATGAGAATGCCTCAACCAAAATAAATAAATCCTAGAAATTTGAGAGGGGTCCTCAAACACCAGGTGGCGGCCCACAACTGGGCCACGGAAGTGGTGGAAATACTGGATTACTGTGGGCATCAATTTTGAAACATCTCCACTGTTGATGGAGAATTCAGATTTCATCAGCTAGATGTGGAGGTGGAACTGATTATTATAAACATTTCCTGTGTAGGCAGTGCTTATTATATACATATATAATATATAGTATAGTAGTACCTCTTATGTAGGGCAGGACAGCTGTTCCATAGGTCTGTTGATCTTCTAGGTCTCTATTATGTCTTAGTGTGTTTTTGTGGATCAAGCTGGTGATTTTGTTTTTGTGGAAGCCGTTGGCTGTCAGTACTTTAGTCAGGGTGCATAGTTCAGTCTTTATATGTGTCTTGTCTGCCAGGCATTTGGTTCTGGGATTAGTGTTTTGGCCATGGAGTTTATCTGTGCTGGGTGGTGGTAGGATTGGGCGTTGAGGTAGCGGTTGGTGTGTGTTTTCTTCTGGTATATGGTGCGTCCTAGTGTGCCATCTGTTCTTTTGTAGATTAGTGCATCTAGGAATGGTAGTTGTTTGTTTATTTCCGTTTCCATGGTGAACTTGAATTTGGGGTCTGTGCTGTTTAGGTGTGTTACGAAATTGTTTAGGTTTTCTTTTCCATGGGGCCAAATCACAAATGTGTCATCGATGTATCATGTCACACTGAACCAATGGATACAAAGAGGATGTAAAACGGACAAAAAACCTTGCCATCCATTCAAAAATGCGATGTACTCACTGCCTCCGTTTTGCTTCCTCTCTATCCGTCCAGCATTTGTTTATTGACGTTTCATCCACTCCGAAAGTTTTGGGCTGCCCAAAACTTTTGCGCGGAAAATGTATCCAGTTCGTCCATTCAGCATCCGCTACGCATCCGCTACGCATCCGTTACGCATCCATTACGCATCTGCTATATCCGCTTGGCGTCCGCTGTGCATCCGCACAACGAGCATCTGCTTGGACGCAGGGAGGAAGCGGAATGGACGCGGAACAGATGCAGAACGGATGCAGAACGGATGCAGCACGGAAACAAAACGTGTAAAATGAAAAAAAACGTTCGCAGAGGGGACCTATCTCAGATATTAAGGATGTCTAGAGGATGCCTAGAGGATGCCTAGAGGATGCAAAGGGACACCTATACTGCCTATAAAAAGGGTGAGCAACTCACCTGCATCTCACTTTCAGAACAGCAGCCAAGCTGTGCAGACCTCTGCAGCCTTCATTTGACTCTTCCTCTTCCACAGCATCCAGTCATGTCCACCGTGGATTGTGACAAAGTCCTTTCGGCAGCCACCATCCTTTTGCAACACTGCGAAACCATCTACAGGCTCTGTGAACTCTACTACGGGAAGAAAAGGAGGCACCCAAAAAAAGTATGGGTCCAAATATGGTTCGCCAGAAGAGCAGAGGACGGACTGTACAACAAGCTGATGGTGGAGCTCAGGAGCGAAGACACTCGGGCGTTCCAGAACTTCATGAGGATGCCTCCAGCCATGTTTGACGAAGTTGTGCAGCGGCTGAGACCCAGGTTGACCAAGAAAAACACCAACTTCCCACCCAGCCTGGAACCTGGGCTCAAGGTGGCACTCATTCTGCGCCACCTGGCCTCAGGGACCACCTACAGGAGCATGCAGTACGGCTGGAGGGTGCCACACAACACCATCAGCATTCTGGTCAGAGAAGTCGAGCAGGCCATCATCGAAGAATACCTGGAGGAGCTCCACCAGTGTCCCTCCACTGAAGAAGGCTGGAAGAAAGTTGCAGAGCAGTGGTATCAGAGGTGGAACTTCCCACATACCGTTGGAGCCATAGATGGCAAGCACGTGGCCTGCAAAGCTCCAGCCAAGTTGGGGTCCACTTATCATAACTACAAGGGCTTCTTCAGCATCATCCTCTTCACCATGGTCGATGCTGACTACAAGTTCATGTACATTGATGCTTCAGGCTACGGCTCATCTTCAGATGAGCATGTGGAATGGAGGCTATCCTAACCCATCCCACAGCTATTACCCATCCCACAGGTATCCTAACCCATCCCAAAGCTATCCTTACCCATCCCACAAGCAAGCAAAGGCTTAAACCATTTCTAAAAGTTTCCACCAAGACTTTATAAAAAAAAAAAGAAATGAAACAAGTGTGTGAATCATAAATAGACTTTATTAACAACAAGCTATAAGACAAAAATGAGTCTCTGGCACTCCTCTTGGTTGCTCTCTCTCAGGGGTGAAGGGTCCAGGTGCTGTGGAGGTGGCTGGTGCTGGAGTGCTTGTCATCAGCTCCTCCAGAAGCAGAAGCACCAGAAGCGCCAGCCCCAGAAGAGCGAGCCGTGCTGCAGAAGCCCCAGGAGAACCAGAGTGAGGGCCAGGGGGCGGGATGGTAGCCCTGTCCCTCTTGCAAGGGCTGGCAGCAGATGGCTGAGGCTTGCTGTGCTTCCGCATGGTTGTGGGGTTGCTGGCTGGCAGGGAGGCTGGCAGGCACCAAGGCTGGCAGGAAAGCTGGCACCAAGGCTGGCACCAAGGCTGGCAGCAAGGTTTTCAGGCAGACATGCAGGCAGGGCAGGCAAAGTAGCCAATCCGTCCGGCAGCAGGTCTTTCCTCTGAATGGCGACCTGCTTCCGAGCTGCTTCCGTTATATCCGCGGGGCTGACGCAATGCATCCTCCCCGCATGCGCAATTAATGCCAGGCATCCGCTGGGCTTCCGCTGTGCATCCGCTGTGCATCCGCTTCATCCACTCGGCGTCTGCTCTGCATCCGCTCTTTCCGTTCCGCGTCCGCTTTGCTGAGACCCCCCGGAAGCCCTGCGGATGTGCCATCCGCTCCCATCCACTTCTATCCGCTAGGCTTCCATTCCACATCCGCTTTGCATCCGCCCTGCGTCCTCCATGCATCCGTGTTATCCGCTCCGGTTTTGCAAATTTTTGCCTCTTTTGAGAGTGGATAAAAATGGATGGAACATTTTGCTCATCCGCTGTGTCCTTTTTGCATCCGTTGGGCAGTGTGACATGGGCTTTAGCCATAGTTTGGGTTTGTGGGGGGCATTAGCCAGGACTCTGGATTCAAATTCTTCCATGAACAGTTTTGCAATGACTGGTGACAGTGGTGATACTATAGGGGCTCCTTCAATTTGCTTGTATCTTTGTCCTTTGTATATGAAATATGTGTTGGTTCAGCAGTGTTCTGTTCCATGAGGTGTTTAGCTGGTTGGTATTTATTTTTCATGATTCCAAGAGTTTCTTTTATCGGGACTTGAGTGAATAACGCGGTTTCACTATTCACTCAAGTCCTGACGGCTTCCATAAAAACAAAATCACCAGCTTGATCCACAAAAACACACAAAGACATAATAGAGACCTAGAAGATCAACAGACCTATGGAACAGCTCTCCTGCCCTACATAAGAGGTACTACAGACAAAATAAGTAAGATACTACACAGGCATCACATCAAGACTGCCTTCAAAACAGACAAAAAATAGCAGCCATCCTTAGAAACCCCAAAGACAAAATTGACCTGGAAAACCAAGGCATATATGAAGTTCCCTGTGCATCATGCCCAGCCACATACATTGGACAGACCAATAGAAGAATAAGTACCCGCCTGGATGAACACAAAAATGCAGTAAAAAAGCTGGAACACACCTCCTCACTAGTCCAACACATGAAAGCCACAGGTCATAACATCAACTTCAATGGCACCAAAACCCTAGCCACTATAGAAAACCCCAGCCACAGAATCATCAGAGAAGCCATAGAGATTGAAAAAAGACCTGAAAGCATGAATAGAAGAGATGATTTCACCAGACTGTCAATCATTTGGAAGCCTGCACTCTCAAATAGAAAGATCTCCACACCACAAGCCAGGCAAACACCTGGGCACAAACAGACTAGCCGATACCTCCAGCTCAAACACATCCCAACCAGGCACCCAGATGAAACCTAGCTTCCTAATGGATAATAGCCGTCCTTTTACGTGAAGCCAAGCTGCACTGAAAGCTTCCAACACAGGAACACAGTGTTGCCAGCCAATCAAAGCCACAAAACAGACAGAAGAAACCAGAAACACCAATCAAACAAACTCCAAGACCAATAAACGCA
Source organism: Laticauda colubrina (assembly GCA_015471245.1). Lineage (NCBI taxonomy): Eukaryota > Metazoa > Chordata > Lepidosauria > Squamata > Elapidae > Laticauda > Laticauda colubrina. Next base: position 9,449,743 of record BLBF01000025.1, read on the forward strand.
GACCAAGACTCCCAACCAATCAGGATGTAAAAAAAACCATCCTGGGACAACAGTAGGCTAGCCTCAAATTTAAAACTAACGGCTGTGATAGCCTGACCCACACACAAACTCAATGCAGAAGCCTGATGATGGCAGATGAGATTCTGCTGAAATGTTGCTACAACTTTAAAAGCACTAAAATGACGTGGGATAATACCCGAAGGAAGCTGAACTGCATTCATGTAAGTACCCACGAAAATTTTAAAAAACAAATATA
>BLBF01000025.1:9461316-9477863 GCA_015471245.1 Laticauda colubrina
ACTACAATGACGTGGGATAATACCCGAAGGAAGCTGAATAGCACACATGTAAGTACCCGCAATAAGTTAAAAAAAACCACACACACACACACACACACATATATATATACACACACACACAGACACACACACACTGTTCAGCTTCCTTCGGGTATTATCCCACGTCATTGTAGTTGTGCTTTTAAAGTTGTAGCAATGTTTCGGCAGAATCTCATCTGCCATCATCAGGCTCCTGTATTGAGTTCGTCTGTGGGTCAGGCTATCACAGCCGTTTAGTTTAAAATTTGAGGCAAGCCTACTGTTGTGCCAGGATGGTTTTTTCTTCATCCTGATTGGTTGGGAGTCTTGGTCTGTGTTTATTTTGTGTGCTTATTTATGTGATAGCCTGACCCACAGACGAACTCAATAAAGAAACCTGATGATGGCAGATGAGATTCTGCTGAAATGGTGCTACAACTTTAAAAGCACAACTACAATGACATGGGATAATACCCGAAGGAAGCTAAACAGCATATATGTAAAGGCCCGGTCCCACTAGCCGACGGACACAAAACATGCATAAAGGACACAGCGGATGAGCAAAATTTTGGGGGTGGCTCCATCTGTTGTCATCCGCTCCAAAAAGTGGTGAAAATTTGCATAAACAGAACGGAATAGAATGGAAAAGAATGGACATGGGTAGTATGTGGTGGATGTTAAACGGATGTTCATAGGAAGCCTAGTGGATGAAAGCGGATGGAAGCGGATGACACCTCCAAAGGGGTTCCGGGGCGAATTTTGAAGTGGACGCATAGCAGAAGGGGCGGGTGCATAGCGGATGAAGCGGATGCATCACGTACGCCTATGGGAAACAAAGGGGATGCCGTGTGGATGTATATTGGATTCAAAGCGTTCACTGCGCATGCGGGGAGTATGAATTGCATCAGCTCCATGGATAGCAAAGGATGCAGCACGCACCCAGTCAGCATAGAGGGGAAAGACGTGCTGCCAGATACATCTTGCAGGAACACCATGGTTCATTAGTGAGGCAAGAAGAGGAAGTCCGTGCTTACTCGTTCAAGCCCCGGCAAGGTGAAAAAGGGCAGAAATAGCATCCCATCCCCTGGCACTGACTTTGAACCTCCTGCTGCTGTTGCTGCTGCTGCTGCTGCTGCTGCTGCTGCTGCTGTGGTGGACCAGCCCCAAGCCCCTCAAGCCCCTCAAAGCCCTGTTGCTGAAGGCCCTGCTACTCAAGCCCCTGAAGGCCTGAAACAATCTCCAGAAGGCCCTGATGCTGAAGCCCCTGAAGGCCCTGCTGAAGCCCCTGCCAGAGGGAGGAAGAGGCAAGGGAAGGAGAAGGGAGAGAGGAAACAGTACACCATTTCCGAGGAGCATGAGGATGAGGTGCTGGAATGGCTGAGGGAGAATGAGTACCTCTGGAGAAAGGGCCACAGACTGTATCGGGACACCAAGAAGAAGCAGGCAGCTTGGAAAGACAAGGCAGAGAGCCTGGGGTACACTGCAGAAGTACTCCTTGGATGGTGGAAGCACATGCACACCTGGTATGGCAAGCTACACCTCAAGAAATCCGGACAGGTTGCTGTCAAGTTCACTGACCGGGAGATGTACATCATGGCCAAGTGCAGTTTCCTGGAGGGTGAGATCCGCCAACGAGGAGCATCCCCTCTGAGACCCCTCTCCCTCAGACAGCCCACAGCCAGCCAGTCCTCTTCCAGCCAGGAGCCAGCTACCCTGTCCAGGCAGGTGTCTTCAGAGGGCCCACGGCAGAGACCCCCCCAACAGCTGCACTCCCCATGCCGGTGGATGTGGAGGATCTCATGGAGGATGACGCTTTGCTGTCAGAAATGGAGGAAGAAGCAGCAGCCACCAGAGGCCAACCCACCCCCACCCCCACCCCCACCCCCATCCCTACCCCCAGCTTCAGAGGATGCAGGCAGAGAGGCAGACTGGAGGGCCAGGACCACAGTGTGCTGTTGGAGATCAGGGACACAATGAAGACTAGCACAGAACTTCTCTCTCAGCTGGTCCACTGCAACATACCATCCTCAGACTGAAAGCCCTTCATCACCTACGTGAGCCAGATCCTGACGGCCCTGCCTGAGGCCCAATACCAGGTGATGAAGCAGAAGATCACAGCACTTCTGCACAACCCTCAAGGCCCAGATAAAGCTACTCCTACCCAGTCCAGGTCTGCTCTTCCACCCCAGGCAATGTCACAGCCCTTCCACGGCTTTAAACAGCCCATCACCTACCAAGGCTACGACTACCAGGACTTCCCACAGCAGAAGCAGAACTTCCCAGTCCAGGCCCAGGTTCATCAGATGCCACAGACACCAGTCCTCACCCAGCTGTAGACCAGACAGCCCCACTACACTCCTCCCAACCCTTCCTCCACCCCGCAGCCAACCCCATCAACAGACAATCTGTCATCAGTCTTGGGCCTGACATCTCAAGTCCTTGATGAAGGGCCTCTCAACCTCACGGGACTGAGTCAACTCTCAGATAGTTTCCTGAACACACCACCACCTGTTGTACCCTCGGGCCCATGCACCCCAATGGTGCCTCAGACCAGCACTCAAGCCACGGCCACCTCCACAGTCCCTGCCCGCTTAACCACTGAGACCATAGACATGACTCAGAGTGACTGAGAATAGTGTCAGAGACTGAGTTGTTTACTTATTTGGTTTATCTTTACTTAAGACACCTTACTTGGTTCATTTTGCTTATTTAATAGAATCATAAAGTTTACCTAAGAAAGTATATTTTTGCTTAAGGCACTTAATACAGTTTACTTGGTTCATTTTGCTTATTTAATAAAGTCATAAAGTTTATCTAAGAAAGTTAATAAAGTTTATCTTTGCTTAAGACACTTAGTTTACTTGGTTCATTTTTTTTACTTAATAAAGTGTTGGTGAAAACTTTTAACAAATGGTTAAGCCTTTGCACACTTGTGGGATAGATAAGGAAAGTTGTGGGATAGATAAACCTCCAGTGCAACCATAGTGGGAGTATATGGTCCACCATCCCAGCGATCCAGATGATTTTCTCCCTCTTTTTATAGAAAATATCAGTTGTCTGCTAGGTGTCCTCTACATAGTCTAGACATACTGCAGACATCCTAAATATACGAGATACATCCCAGATACAAACGTTTTGTCCGTTTTTAATACTTTATATACGAGATGCATATGCTTACATCCTTTCTATTTCCGTGCTACTAACGCTTTGTAGACATTCCATGTACCATTTGTTTCCTTCCACTTTCCATTTTCAGCTGCAGCAGATGTGAGTTGAGGGGATGGCCAGAGGATGCAGAGAGGATACAGCGGACGTTTAACAGATGATAACGGACATAGAACATTTGTTGCCCGTATATGTCACGGATGTACATTGTACACAGCAGAAAGTTCATCCGTTCACAAAGTTTTGTGTAGCTCAAAACTTCTTGCACGGATGAAATCGCAATGGACGGATGCTCGACAGATAGAGCGTATGAAATACGTATGCAGTGAGTACACAACAGATGCATAGCATTTTCCAGCAGATGGCAAACTTCTTTTAACTTGGCTGGGAGCCTGGATCTGTGTTCATTGGACTTGGAGTTTGATTGATTGGTGTTTCTGCTTTCTTCTGTCTGTTTTGTGGCTTTGATTGGCTGGCAACACTCTGTTCTTGTGTTGGAGGCTTTCAGTGCAGCTTGGCTCCGTGTGAAGGGACGGCTGCTCTTCATTAGCAAGCTGCTATTCATTAGCAAGCTGGGTTTCACCTGGGTGCCTGGTGGGGGGGTGTTTGGGTTGGAGCTATCAGAGGGAGTCTGTTTTTGCCCAGGTGTTTGCCTGGCTTGTGGCATGGAGATCTTTCTATTTGAGAGTGCAGGCTTCCAAATGATTGACAATCTGGTGGAATCATCTCTTCTATTCATGCTGTCAGGTCTTTTTTTAATCTCTATGGCTTCTCTGATGATTCTGTGACTAGGGTTTTCTATAGTGGCTAGGGTTTTAGTGCCATTGAAGTTGATGTTGTGACCTGTGGTTTTCATGTGTTGGACTAGTGAGGAGGTGTGTTCCAGCTTTTTTACTGCATTTTTGTGTTCATCTAGGCGAGTACTTATTCTTCTTTTGGTCTGTCCAATGTATGTGGCCGGGCATGATGTACAGGGAATTTCGTATATGCCTTGGTTTTCCAGGTCAATTTTGTCTTTGGGGTTCCTCAGGATGGCTGTTATTTTTTTGTCTGTTTTGAAGGCAGTCTTGATGTGATGCCTGTGTAGTATCTTACTGATTTTATCTGTAGTACCTCTCATGTAGGGCAGGACAGCTGTTCCATAGATCTGTTGATCTTCTAGGTCTATGTTATGTCTTGGTGTGTTTTTGTGGATCAAGCTGGTGATTTTGTTTTTGTGGAAGCCATTGGCTGTCAATACTTCAGTCAGGGTGCATAGTTCAGTCTTTATATGTGTCTTATCTGCCAGGCGTTTGGTTCTGGTAATTAGTGTTTTCGCTACAGAATTTATCTGTACTGGGTGGTGGTGGGATTGGGCGTTGAGGTAGCGGTTGGTGTGTGTTTTCTTTTGGTATATGGTGTGTCCCAGTGTGCCATCTGTTCTTTTGTAGATTAGTACATCTAGGAATGGTAGTTGTTTGTTTATTTCCGTTTCCATGGTGAACTTGATTTTGGGGTGTGTGCTGTTTAGGTGTGTTAGGAAATTGTTTCGGTTTTCTTTTCCATGGGGCCAAATCACAAATGTGTCATCGATGTATCTTAGCCATAGTTTGGGTTTGTGGGTGGCATTAGCCAGGGCTCTGGATTCGAATTCTTCCATGAACAGGTTTGCAATACATCGATGACACATTTGTGATTTGGCCCCATGGAAAAGAAAACCTAAACAATTTCCTAACACACCTAAACAACACACACCCCAAAATCAAGTTCACCATGGAAATGGAAGTTAGAGGTGTGAGTGTGTGTGTGTGTGTGTGTGTGTGTGTGTGTATATATATATATATACACACACACACACACACACACACACACACTCACACCTCTACACACAGACAGACAGACACATGTTTTTTCTGCCCTGTTGAATAAATTTGCATTTCCATGTATATTTTGCACAATATATGAAGTTATATACATATTTTAAACTGCTGGAGTTGTGCAGATGTTGATGCATTACCTGCATTCTAGTACATTTATAGATTAGGGAAATAGAAATGTTGTAAACTATCTTATCATATAAGCCAAATTAATGTCCTCACCATCTCTACTTTCTCTCTCACACACACGTATACTCAATTCTTAACTCATTCTATAAATGTTTTGTTGAAAGTTATGAAATGTATTAATTTGGAGTTTTTCACTCCTTTGAAGCTGTTGAGATTGAAGCATTCTGAATGCATGTCTAAGAGCTCCTGACAGCAACGTGTGGCCTGAGCAATTATTAGTGAAGCAGGTTTTATAACAGAAAAGAGAATTATACATTTCTGGAATAGGCAAAACCTATCACTTAAAACATGTGCTCTATGTATGTGTGCTTGGGAAGAAAGGGAAAAGGGTCTGACTACAGATTAGTAATCCCTTAGTCAAAGAGCAGGCAGAGTGATAGAAAAAGAGGGGTTGGATTTTGGCATTCAGTAGAAACAATCTTAACAGCATATTTTCTAAAATTGGATTAGATGATTCATGTTTTTATTTATTGTAAAGCTTCCAAAAGTCCATCACCTCACTGAGCAATTGGTTCCATGATTGATTTATTTTTATAAGTAAGAATCAGTACCTGTTTTTTTGTAACTTAAATATATTATTTCCTAACCTATACTTTGAAACAAAAGAGAATAGGTCTTGATCTTTTTACTGTGTGAGGTATCGTTTGGGGCATTGGAAGAGTATAATCATATTTTGCTTCAGCCTTCTCTGCTTAAACATTCCCCATTCTTACCATTTCTACTCATAGGATGTAATGTCTAGTCTGTTGATTGCCCACTGCACTTATCTAAATCTGTTCCAAAAAGGTGTAATAATTTAGGTGAGCACTGACTAAAGCAGAATTATGTAGAACAATTACTTCCTGTGATTTGGAAATTATGTTTCTATTGATGTGTTTATTTAGGGATAGGTGAGCAGACACATGATATTACTATATCCAGTTTGCAGTTAAGTCCAATTCCAATATTTTTTTAAGTATGCAGAGAAGTCAATACTGATTTTCATGGTAAATGATACTTGATACTTCTCTCCAATTTAATGATGACCATTAAAAGCTAATTTATGTAACTTCTTAATTGTCATGACATCTAATCTACTTGCTAATCAGATTCTAATGGGGCATTTTTAAAAAGCTTTGCTGTAATTAAAAAAAATAGAAGAAGTTAGCTGCAACAATGGCTTATTGTTTAGTTCTAATAATTACTTCATAGTTTTCCAAGTGGTTACTGGCTGATCCTTTATTATTCTCCTCTGGAATATTAGACTGACTATTCAGTAATTTGCAAATTCCTCCTCCCTCCCACCTTGTTGCTTTATTCTAATTACTTAGCATTTCATCCAGTTTGCAGAATTTCTCAATGCTGATGCAAAAGTTCAACTTCAGCAAATTATTTTAACATTATAAAGGACAATTAATCTGGTTCTGGAGATTTAAACCCATTCCAAGTCAAGAAGCATTATCTGCCCATATTTCTATCAATTTAAACTTCAGTCATATCTCTTCAACCTGCTTGCCACAATGGCACAGTTGTTAGAGTGCAGTACTGCAGGCTACTCCTGCTGCCTGCAGGATGCCCGCAATTTGGCAGTTCAAATCTCACCAGGTTCAAGGTTGACTCAGCCTTCCATCTCAAAGTCAGTAAAATGGAGATCCATATTGTTGGGGGCAATATGCTGACTCTGTAAACTTCTTAGAAAGGACTGTAAAGCACTGTAAAGTAGTACAGTATATAAGTCTGCTCTTACTATTGCCACAATTGCCAGTGGAACATATTTGGAAAAATAATTAAATAGCACTCCCCTGTTATCTGTTACCATTTTACATTACCTTCTCCATTAAGGTAGTTGGCAATGTCTGGAATACTCCACCTGACTCTGTAGTTTCTTCCCCAAACCCCAAAAACTTTTACCTTAGACTGTCTACTATTGACCTCACCCCTTTCCTAAGAGGTCTGTAGGGGGTGTGCATAAGCGCACCAATGTGCCTGCCATCCCTGTTCTATTGTTTCTTTTATTTTTGTTAAATGTACCCATTTGATGTATTCATAACTATGCATATATTTATACCTAATATCTTGTAAGCAATTGACAAATCAAATAAATCAAATAAATCAAATAAATAAATAAATGAATGAATGAATGAATGAATGAATGAATGAATGAATGAATAAATAAATAAACAGTGATTCTCTTCTAGCAGTATGAAATTTTCCATAGTGATCTAGAAGACTTGCTCTTCAAATCTTCACTAAACTTTTCGTGTAGCCACCTCAATTTCTTCTGCCGATCTTCAATAATCTCCCCACTGGAATGGTTTGCAACAATGTTTAGTATTGTGTCTTGTTTTTCAGGCCTTCTACCTCCTGTCTTTTCTCATGAACATCTGCCATGAAATCCTACTTACAATTGATCTAATCATATATGTATTGGACCACACTGAGTTTTAGCTTCTTTTAATATAATATTTTTTTAAAAAAATTCTAGCATTACAAGATTGCTTTTGCCTAATGTTCCATCTACTTTTAAAACTATTTTTTTTTTTTTGTTGAGAGAAGAATAGCTGATGTTCTTGTGTTTTTCTTTAGCCTCTGAAGGAGAAAGTTGTTGACAAGACAGAATTAGAAATGTCCTGGATGGATTTTTTTCAGTAGAATCCCAACTGATGTCAGGGTAATTAAAGTGCCCTATCACTACTACTTTATATCTCTTTGAAAGATCAGCAATTTGCTTTCGAAAACCATTATCCATATCCTCTCCTTGGTTGGATGGATGATGTTCTAGTAGATGCTAACAAGAATATGTGTTTGTTTCTTAACTTGTTTTAACCCAGATATATTGCAAAACATTTCAACTTCTGAGTAGGAGTTGATACATTTAACATACAACTACTTCCTATATTGCTTTTGTTCCCCTTGAACAAATTGTATTTTTTACAGAATTTCTGTCTTGTGCCTCTTAAATTATATTTATGTTTCTATACTAAAATTCCATCTTATTTATTTTCTACTGTAACTACAATTGTCATGAACTTTAGAACTCATATTCTTGCAGATTTCCTTTAATGTTACCCCCACTTCCTTGAATAGTAGGATATTTTTATCTTGCTTCAATTTTTGTTTGTCTCTGTTTGTTCCCACCATTCATTTTGAAGGCCACCTAATCAAATCATGTTTCATTCAAGCACAGTTTTTCAGCCTTTTTTCCCAACTAGAGCTCAGCTGTATCTCTATGGAGGGCTGTGTGAGTCTTTGTTCAGTGAAAAAATAATGGAAACTAATATTTGGGGATAATTCCCTGGTCCATTCATTCTGTCAGACATACCTTCTTTTAAATGAAAGAATGAATAGCTTTGGATTTAGCTTGCTGCAGGCTCTCCATTCAAAATCTTCTTATATTTGACTAGGAAAAATCTATGCTCAAAGCCAAACAGAAAGTTTTGAATTTAAACTTCCAAAACAATAAATCTACAAATTCAAATGACCATTCTAAAAACTTTGGTTCCATTTCTTATCTCATTCCTGAATATTTTTATAGTATTCTCTTTGCTTAAGGCCCTGTCACACTGCCCAATGGATGCAAAACGGACACAACAGACGAGAAAAATGTTCCATCCATTGTTATCCGCTCTCAGAAGGGGCAAAAATTTGCATAACTGGAGCAGATAACACGGACGCGGGGAGGACGCAGGGCGGATGGAAAGTGGATGTGGAACGGAAGACCAGCGTATGGAAGCGGGTGGGAGCGGATGGCACATCCGCTAGGCTTCCGGGGGGCCGCAGCAAAGCGGATGCAGAATGGATACAGCTGATGCAGAGCGGATGCACACCGGATGAAGCGGATGCACAGTGGATGCAGAAGCGGAAGCCTAGTGGATGCCGAACCTTAATTGCGCATGCGGGAAGGATGCATTTCATCAGCCCCGCGGATATAACGGAAGCAGCTCGGAAGCAGGTCACCATTCAGAGGAAAGACCTGCTTCCAGACACATCGACTGCCTTGCCTGTCCTGCCTGCATGTCTGCCTGCAAGCCTTGCTGCCAGCCTCCCTGCCAGCCTCCCTGCCAGCCTTGCTGTCTGCCTGCCTGCCATCCTTGCTGCCATCCTTGCTGTCTGCCTGCCTGCCTGCCTTGCTGCCAGCCAGTCTGCCTGCCAGCCTTGGTGCATGCCTGCCTGCAAGCCTTGGTTCATGCCTGCCTGCCAGCCTTGGTGCATGCCTGCCTGCCAGCCTTCCTGCCAGCCTCGGTGCCTGCCTCCCTGCCAGCCTTCCTGCCAGCCTTGGTGCCAGCCTTCCTGCCAGCCTTCCTGCCAGCCTTGGTGCCTGCCTGCCTGCCTGCCTGCCAGCCTTGGTGCCTGCTTGCCTGCCAGCCTTCCTGCCAGCCTTGGTGCCTGCCTCCCTGCCAGCCTTCCTGCCAGCCTTGGTGCCTGCCTCCCTGCAAGCCTTCCTGCCAGCCAGCAACCCCACAACCATGCGGAAGCACAGCAAGCCTCAGCCATCTGCTGCCAGCCCTTGCAAGAGGGACAGGGCTACCATCCCGCCCCCTGGCCCTCTCTCTGGTTCTGCTGGGGCTTCTGCAACACGGGTTCGCTCTTCTGGGGCTGGGGCTTCTTCTGCTTCTGCTTCTGGAGGAGCTGATGACAAGCACTCCAGCACCAGCCACCTCCACAGGACCTGCACCCTTCACCCCTGAGACTGAGTGACCAAGAGGAGTATCAGAGACTCATTTTTGTCTTATAGCTTGTTGTTAATAAAGTCGATTTTTGATTCACACACTTGCTTCATTTCTTTCTTTTTTTAATAGTCTTGCTGGAAACTTTTAGAAATGGTTTAACCCTTTTCATGCTTGTGGGATGGGTTAAGATAGCAGTGGGATGGGTTGAGATAGCTGTGGAATGGGCAGGGATACCTTTGGGATGGGAAATAGCTGTGGGATAGATAAACCTACAGTGCAAGCATAGTGGGACTGTATGGTCCACCCTCCCAGGTGCCACACCTATGGCCCTTTATTATCAATAACAATGTAATCATTGATCCACACATTTCAACATAAACACAACTCTTTATTAAATGCCCTGTTCATTGTAGGGCCACTCAACATACATGGCCCAATCTCATCAGTGTGATGAGACAGGCTCAAGGAAGCATCCGTTAAGCATCTATCATCCTGTCTTGCCACTCCACTGCTCCAGCTGGGGAGTTGCACCAGTGTTTCAGGAGGTTGCGCTGCTTCTTCCCTTCACGTGAGGCTCTGTTGGGGCCTTGCACATCCTCAGTGTTTATCAGGTTTCGCCCTTGCCTCCATTCACCAGGCTCCATGTCCCCATTGCCTTGTTGGAAGTCCACGAGCCTGTTCTGCAAGACTGAGTAGCGGGTGCGCATGAGATTGTGCAGGATGCAGCAAGCTTCCACGATGCTCCTCACGGTCTCTGGGCAATGCTGCATGGTGGTGAGAAGTACCTGGAACCTGTTGGCCAGGATGCCAAAGGCGTTCTCCACCACCCGCCTTGCCCTGGACAGCCTGTAGTTGAAGATCCTCTCTTCACGGGTGAGGAGTCTGGAGGTGTAGGGCTTCATGAGGTAGGTTGAGAGGGAGAAGGCGTCATCCCCCACGATGAAGTAGGGCACATCTTGTGTGTCGTTGGGCAGGGGGTCTGGATCTGGGAAGCCCACGATGAGGTTGCGTTCCAGCCTACCCTTGAGGTCACTTGCGTTATATACCTGGGCCTCTGAAGATGACCCGTTGCCTGAAGCATCGATGTACATGAACTTGTAATCAGCATCGACCATGGCGAAGAGGATGATGCTGAAGAAGCCCTTGTAGTTGAAATAAGTGGACCCTGAGTTGGCTGGCACTTTGCAGGCCACGTGCTTGCCATCGATGGCTCCAACGGTGTGGGGGAAGCTCCACTTCTGATACCACTGCTCTGCAGAGGTCTGCAGCAGGGCTGCTGGTCTGAAAGTGAGATCCAGATGTGTTGTTTCCCCTTTTTATAGGCAGTATAGGTGTCCCTTTCCATCCTCTAGTCATCCTCTAGGCATCCTCTAGACATCCTTAATAGGTCCCCTCTGCGAAGGTTTTTTCCATTTTAAATGCTTTGTTTCCGTGCTGCATCCGCTAGGCCATCCGTTCTTCATCCGTTCCACATCCGTTCCACTTCCTCCCTGCGTCCGAGTGGATGTGAGTTGCGCAGATGCGGAACGGATGCCTAGCAGATATAGCGGATGCGTAACGGATGCAGAACGGATGCGTAGCGGATGAGTAGCGGATGCAGAACGGACGAATTGGATACATTTTCCGCGCAAAAGTTTTGAGCAGCTCAAAATGTTCTGAGCGGATGAAACATCAATAAACGGATGCTGGACGGATAGAGAGGAAGCAAAACGGAGGCAGTGAGTATATCGCATTAACCAATGGATGGCAAGCTTTTTTGTCTGTTTTACATCCTCTTTGCATCCGTTGGTGCAGTGTGACAGGGGCTTTACAGAGAGAAGGGCATTTATACTTGTGGATGACTTGATCCTTACCCTTAAACTTGATAATGAGATTCTAAAATAGCCCATATCAAATACACTTATGTATATGCTTAAGCATAGAGAACAAGATAGTTGCACGTAGCCTTTTATACCAAGTTGGGCATTAAGAACAAATCTCATTCTGTAGAGACTAAAGAAGATGACCTTGATGGAGATATGTGAGTTCCATTACCAAAGTGACAAGTAGTGAAAAATATCTCAAGCCCACAACAGAGAGATCGGATTTGTAAGTGGCTCAAACAGATGGCTCCCTAATTCATTGGAGTATAAGAAGGAGGAGGAAAATCAACCTTGAAAGATTCTGTTATTATAGGCAAACTCAATAAATGTAGTTTTAGCTATCCCATGGAGTTGGTTTCTTCTGGTCTACCTAATCAGGCTGACACATTCTTACCAACAGATGTCAACACTACTCTCAAAGCATTGGTGTTTCTGTCAGCACTTCAAGGTAGATCAAACTAGGGAATTAGACATTGAGCTAAAAACCAAAAGACTGTGAGTTCTATTCTCATCTCAGGTACCCTTAGTTGGGTGCGTTGGGCAAATCCACTCTAGGAAGCAGGCAGGACAGACTATATCCAAAATCTTGTCAAGAATGCTACATCCACTAGTCCCAGTAATAGCCGGTAGCCAATGACCTAAAGCACAGACAAACGCACACAATAGAAACAAAATCTTGCAAGTTTAAATGTGTTTCCCTGCCTCCTTTTATCTTCATCTAATATAGGGTGGCCTTGTCTGAGACATTTGCTCACAATACATTTGTCCCCAGACCCCTTTTATTTGACTGTTGCCTTCTTTCTGTTCCTCTGTTTGTCCTCTACAGCTTCTTACAAATTGTGAGCTTTTGCACAATTGCCATTAGAAATGACAATTCTGATTCATACATAGTCAAAACTAAGTTTACTATACAGACACTGATTTTTAAGTTTGTATATATTTTATTTCTCTTACATGACCTTTATATAATTCATAGTCTATTTTGGCTGGGGAATTCTGGGAGTTGAAGTCCACAAGTCTTAAAGTTGCCAAGTTTGGAGACCTCTGGTTATGTATATGTGCCATATATATGTAGTGTGTGTATAATATCTTTGGGTTAGGTAGCCTTATCAATGCTTTAAATTGAAAGATAAATAAACATCAATGTTATGTAATATTTTTGTCTTAAAGCACTTCTGTGACAAATAAAGTTTCTTCTGTGGCAGTCATCCTGTGGCACAAGCAATTCAGACATAGAAATCAAATTTCCATCCTCGATTTCCAGTGACAAGATGATTGTAGCAATATTTCTTTGCAGTATTGTCTGTGTATCAGAAGGACCTTTACACACATTACATTTTGTATTCTAATCACATCTCTATTTCTTGTTCCGTGCAGATAACACAATTCATGAAACAACAAGTTTAGTTGGCATTGGTTTGTTTCAAATTTTTTTAATAACAGGTCACCAACCATATTTCTTCTCCTTGATGTTTAATAGGGGACAGTTACATCCTTTCTGCCTTAAGGGGATTCATTGTCTTGTTACCTATTTCAGAATGGTTTGTTTTCTTAGCCTTTTCTTACACTTGGAACAGGTTTCTACTGCAAATATTTTTTTTCTGAGTTCCAGCATTTCTTTTGCTTCTGATGCCATTTGCTTCTTTTACCATTTCTTTTGCTTCTGATGACAGTCTCATCCACTGGTCTTACTCCTTCCTTTAACTGCCTTTATGATGGAAAGTTGCTTCTATTGTCACTTTCCATTGTTCCAGCATCCATTCTTTGAAATGAATAAATCTTCATCCTCTCACATCAGCTAAAGCCCCTGTCACACAGCACCAACGGATGGAAAGAGAATGTAAAACGGAGAGAAACACTTGCCATCTGTTAGTTAACGCGATGCTTCCGTTCTGTACTCACTGCGTCCATTTTTCATCCTCTCTATCCGTCCAGCATCCGTCGACTGACATTTCATCCGCTCAAAAAGTTTTGAGCTACACAAAACTTTCTGAGCGGAAAATGTATTCAACGCGTCTGTTCTGCATCTGCAACGCATACGGGGAACATCAATTCTATATCCATCATCATCTGTTACACGTCCGCTATATCCGCTAGGTATCTGCTGTGCATCCGTGCAACTCGCATCCGCTCCAGTGGAAAACGGACACAGGGAGGAAGCGAAACGGATGTGGAACGGACACGCAGCGTTAGTAGCACGGATGGAGAAAGGATGAAAGTAGATGCAGCTCGCATACAAAGCATTAAAACGGAAAAAATGTTCACAAGGGGACGTATCTCAGATATTTAGGATGTCTGCAGGATGCCTAGAGGACACCTAGTGGAAAACCTATATTTCCTATAAAAAGGGGGAGGAACTCACCTGAATCTCACTTTCAGTTCAGCAGCCCTGCGGTGCAGACCTCTTCAGCCTTCATCTGGCTCTTGCTCTTCCACAGCATCCAGTCATCTCCACCATGGATCATCACACATTCCTTTTGGTAGCCACCATCGTTCTACAACAGTGCGAAGCCATCTACAGGCTCTTTCACCTGTTCTACCCAAAGAAAAGGAGGTGGCCAAGAAGTGTCTGGGTCCAAAGATGGATCACCAGAAGAGCCGAGTACAGACTGTATAACAAGCTGATGGTGGAGCTGAGGAACAAGGACCCTTGTGCATTCCAGAACTTCATGAGGATGCCGCCAGCCATGTTTGACAAAGTTGTGGAGCGGCTGACACCCAGGTTGACCAAGCCGAGTACCAACTTCTGCCCCAGACTGGACCCTGGGCTCAAGGTGGCACTGACTCTGCACCACCTGGCCTCAGGGACCACATACAGGAGCATGCAGTATGGCTGGAGGGTGCCACACAACACCATCAGCACTGTGGTCAGAGAAGTGGTGCAGGCCATCATCGAAGAATACCTGGAGGAGCTCCTCCAGTGCCCCTCCACTGAAGAAGGCTGGAAGAAATTTGCAGAGCAGTGGTATCAGAAGTGGAACTTCGCCCACACCGTTGGAGCCATAGATGGCAAGCACGTGGCCTGCAAAGCTCCAGCCAAGTCAGGGTCCACTTATTTCAACTACAAGGGCTTCTTCAGCATCATTCTCTTCGCCATGGTCGACGCTGACGACAAGTTCATGTACATCGATGCTTCAGGCAATGGGTCAGCTTCAGATGCCCAGTCACCTCAAGGAGGGGCTGGAACGCAACCTCATCATGAGCTTCCCAGATCCAGACCCCCTGCCCAACGACACACAAGATGTGCCCTACTTCATCGTGGGGGATGACACCTTCTCCCTCAGAACCTACCTCATGAAGCCATACAGTTCAAGATACCTCACCTGTGAAGAGAGGATCTTCAACTACAGGCTGTCCAGGGCAAGACGGGTGGTGGAGAACGCCTTTGGCATCCTGGCCAACAGGTTCCAGGTACTTCTCACCACCATGCAGCATCACCCACAGACCATAAGGAACATTGTGGAAGCTTGCTGCATCCTGCACAATCTCATGTGCACCCGCTACCCAGTGTTGCAGAACAGGCTCGTGGACCTCCAACTAGGCCATGGGGACATGGAGCCTGGGGAATGGAGGCAAGGGCGAAACCTGATAAACACTGTGGATATGCAAGGCCCCAACAGAGCTTCACGTGAAGGGAAGAAGCAGTGCAACCTCCTGAAACACTGGTGCAACTCCCCAGCTGGAGCAGTGGAGTGGCAAGACAGGATGATAGATGCTTAACGGATGCTTCCTTGAGCCTGTCTCATCGCACTGATGAGATTGGGCCATGTATGTTGAGTGGCCCTACAATGAACAGGGCATTTAATAAAGAGTTGTGTTTATGTTGAAATATGTGGATCAATGATTACATTGTTATTGATAATAAAGGGCCAAAGGTGTGGCACCTGGGAGGGTGGACCATACAGTCCCACTATGCTTGCACTGGAGGTTTATCTATCCCACAGCTATTACCCATCCCACAGGTGTCCTAACCCATCCCACAGCTATTACCCATCCCAAAGGTATCCCTGCCCAACCCACAGGTATCCCTGCCCATCCCATAGCTATTACCCATCCCAAAGTTATCCCTGCCCATCCCACAGCTATTACCCATCACAAAGGTATCCCTGCCCATCCCTCAGCTATTACCCATCCCAAAGGTATCCCTGCCCATCCCACAGCTATTACCCATCGCAAAGGTATCCCTGCCCATCCGACTGCTATCCTTACCCATCCCACAAGCATGCAAAGGCTTAAACCATTTCTAAAAGTTTCCACCAAGACTTTATTTAATAAAATAAATGAAGCAAGTGTGTGAAGCAAAGATAATCTTTATTAATAACAAGCTGTAAAAACAAAATGACCCAAGTGTCCCAAGCAAAGGTAAAGTCAACAGGTAGCCACCCATTCTCTGGCACTCTTCTTAGTCACACTGAGGCGTGTCCAGTCTCAGGAGTGAAGGGTCCATGTGCTGTGGAGGTGGCTGCTGCTGGAGTGCTGGTCTGAGGTGCCATTGAGGTGCCTGGCCCTGAGAGGACAACAGGGGACAGTGTGTGGAGGAAGCTCTCAGAGAGCTGGCTCAGTCCTGTGATGTTGAGAGTCCCTTCATCCAGGACATGGGGTGTCAGCCCCAATACCGATGACAGATGTTCTGAGGCTGGGCTTGGCTGTGGGGTGGAGGAAGGAGCAGTGTAGTGGGGCTGTCTGGTCTGCAGCTGAGCGAGATGAGGCGTGGGTGGCATCTGTGGCATGGGTGGCATCAGTGGCATCGGTGGCATCGGTGGCATCGGTGGCATCGGTGGCATCGGTGGCATCGGTGGCATCGGTGG
>BLBF01000025.1:9496248-9520527 GCA_015471245.1 Laticauda colubrina
GGATGGATGGATGGATGGATGGATGGATGGATGGATGGATGGATGGATGAATGGATGGATGGATGGATGGATGGTTGAAGGATGAATGGATGGATGAATGAATGATTGGATTCATACTCCCCAGGGATAGAAAATAGGATACTGATATCATTACTATATTTAGAGAGTCTGCAGCCTCCTCGTTGAAAAGGATTGGAGCAAAATTTACAAATCCCAGGAGGAAAGCAAATGAATTCCAAAGAGGAACATATAAAACATTGAACTGATGCAAATACAAAACTGTAAGGGGAAAAAAATGGCTTGTTTAAGCTGAGAGCTTCTTCTTGCTAGTCTGGGTACAAAATAAATCCAGGCAACATCTCTTTCTGTAAACAAAGTGAAAATTCCTTGGCAGAAGAGAAGATGGCCCCTGCCTGCTGAAAGCTAAAATAAGTGAGACAGGAAGCTTCATAAACAAATCTCTCCATAGTTTTTCCCTTGCCAGAAAGTAGTCATTTGCTCCCTGCTAGTTATGTTGAAGAACAGTTATTACTACGGAAACTAATCCATTGTGAGAAAAATATAAAACAAAAAGAAAAGTGGGAAAGGCCCTGTCCATTAATAATGTTGGGTTTTAGAAAAAATGCACTGACTCTTCATTTAGATCCAATAGGCAAAAATACAGAAAATTCAGCCATATTTTACTGTAATAGTGGGAATTCCAGGATGGCTATTTTCAACAAGGAAGAAAATGGAATTGCCAGTGTTGGAGAGAGTAAAAAGCTAGCCAGCTCAGTGGAGTTGCAACATAAGGAAGAAAGATTTATCAGATACATGAGAGTGAGATATAAAGGTAACATTTTTAAGTGATGAGTGAAAGAAGGATTGTGAGATGTGAGAAAAGGTGAATAATTTACGGTTCCATCTGCTACAGCAAATGTTGCGCTGAAAAATTATTTCCTATTTTAGCAGGTTGGCATTGTGGTTTAGGGGCATTGGCTTTTTTCTTTCTTTCTTTTTCTCAGAAGAGAAGGGAAAAAATAGACACTGATTATTGAAATCCATGGCTAAATTTATTTTGTAAATGACTGGTATAATATATTACTGAAAGGTTGAGAGAAAGTAATATAGTAAGAAGAACTTTGATATTCACATTACACTCTTCAAGAAGAGTTGAATTAATGTTTTTTTATCCTTAGTTGTTACCCTTCAACTTTAGTTGCTTAAGGCTAGTTCCCACTGGCCGACGGATGCAAAACGTATGAAAAAAGGACACAGCGGACGAGCAAAATTTCAGGGGTGGCTCCATCCATTGTTATCCACTCCAAAAAGTGGCCCAAATTTGCATAACCAGAACGGAAAAGAACGGAAAGGAACGGATGGGGGAAATACGTAGTGGGGATGTTAAATTGATGTTCATAGGAAGCATAGTGGATGACAGCGGATGGAAGCGGATGACACATCCGCAGGGGTTCCGGGGGAGAATGGCGAAGCGGACGCATAGCGGAAGGGGCGGATGCATAGCAGATGATGCGGATGCATCACAGATGCCTATAGGAAGCAAAGCGGATGCATAGCGGATGTATATCGGATGTAAAGCTGTCACTACGCATGCAGGGAGTATGAATTGCGTCAGCTCCGTGGATATAAAAGGATGCAGCTCGCACGCAGTCAGCATTCAGAGGAAAGACGTGCTGCCACAGACATCTTCAAATAACACCATGGTTCATCAGTCAGGGAAGAAGAGAAAGCCTGTGCCTACTCCTGCCAACCCTGGCAAAAGGACAGAATCACCATCCCACCCCCTGGCACTGACTCTGAAGCTGCTGGTGCTGCTGGTGCTGCTGGTACTTCTCCTGCTGCTGGTACTTCTCCTGCTGCTGGTGCTGCTGGTGCTGCTGGTGCTTCTCCTGCTGCTGGTGCTGCTGGTGCTTCTCCTGCTGCTGGTGCTGCTGGTGCTTCTCTTGCTGCTGCTGCTTCTGGTGCTGTGGTGGACCAGCCCCAAGGCCCTCAAAGCCCTGCTGCTCAAGCCCCTG
This sequence comes from Laticauda colubrina, assembly GCA_015471245.1. NCBI lineage: Eukaryota > Metazoa > Chordata > Lepidosauria > Squamata > Elapidae > Laticauda > Laticauda colubrina. Next base: position 9,498,264 of record BLBF01000025.1, read on the forward strand.
AAGGCCCTGCTGCTCAAGCCCCTGCCACAGGGAGGAAGAGGCAAGGGAAGGAGAACGGAGAGAAGAAACAGTACACTGTTTCTGAGGACCATGAGGAGGAGGTGCTGGAATGGCTGAGGGAAAAGGAGTACCTGTGGAGAAAGGGCCACAGACTCTATCGCGACACCAAGAAGAAGCAGGCAGCTTGGAGAGACAAGGCAGAGAGCCTGGGCTACACTGCAGATGTACTCCTTGGATGGTGGAAGCACATGCACACCTGGTATGGCAAACTACACCTCAAAAAATCTGAGAAGGCTGCTGTCAAGCTCACTGACCGGGAGATGTACGTCATGGCCAAGTGCAGCTTCCTGGAGGGTTAGGTCTGCCACCGAGGAGCAGCCCCTCTGACACCCCTCTCCCTCAGACAGCCCACAAACAGCCAGTCCTCTTCCAGCCAGGAGACAGCTGCCCTGTCCAGGCAGTTGTCTTCGGAGGGCCCCACAGCAGAGAACCCCCCGACAGCTGCACTCCCCATGCCGGGGGACTTGGAGGATCCCCTGTCACAAATGGAGCAAGAAGCGGTAGCCACCAGAGACCAACGCACCCCCACGCCCACCCCCAGCTCCACAGGATGCAGGCAGAGAGGCAGACTGAAGGGCCAGAGCCACACTGTCCTCTTGGAGATCAGGAACACAATCAAGACCAGCACAGAACTTCTCTCTCAGCTGGTCCACAGCGACATACCATCCTCGGACTGGAAGCCCTTCATCACCTAGGTGAGCCAGACCCTCATGGACCTGCCCGAGGCCCAATACCAGGTGATGAAGCAAAAGATAACAGCACTTCTGCACAACCCTCAAGGCCCAGCTGAACCTGCTCCGACCCAGTCCAGGTCTGCTTCTCCACCCCAGCTGATGTCACCACCTTTCCACAGCTTTCAAAAGCCCCTCACCTACCAAGGCTACGATGACCAGGACTTCCCACAGCACAAGCAGACCTTCCCAGTCCAGGCCCAGGTTCATCGCATGCTACAGTGTCATCAGTGTTGTGCCTGACATCCCAGGTACTTGATGAAGGGCCTCTCAACCTCACGGGACTGAGTCAGCTCTCTGAGAGCTTCCTGAACACACCATCCCCTGCTGTACTCTCGGGGCCAATCACCCCAATGGCGCCTCAGACCAGCATTCCAGCCACAGCCACCTCCACAGTCCCTGCCCGCTTAACAGCTTAGACCATGGACATGCCTCAGAGTGACTGAGAATAGTGCCAGAGACTGAGGTGTTATTTGTTCCCTTTATCTTTGCTTAAGACACTTTACTTGGTTCATTTTGCTTTTTTAATAAAGTCATACAGATTACTTAAGACAGTTATTAATAAAGGTTATCTTTGCTTCATACACTTGGTTCATTTTTTTACTTAATAAAGTGTTGGTGAAAACTTTGAAAAAATGGTCAATCCTTTGCATGCTTGTGGGAAGGTTAAGGATAGTTGTGGGATAGGTAAGGATAGCTGTGGGATATATAAACCTCCAGTGCAAGCATAGTGGGACTGTATGGTCCACCCTCCCAGCTGCCACACATATGGCCCTTTTTTATCAATAATAATTTATTCATTGATCAACACATTTCAAAATAAACAAAGCTCTTTATTAATGCCCTATTCATTGTTGGACCACTCAACCTACGTGGCACAATCTCATCAGTGTTATGAGACAGGCTGAAGGAAGCATCCATTAAGCATCTATCATCCTGTCTTGCCACTCCGCTGCTCCAGCTGGGGAGTTGCACCAGTGTCTCAGTAGGTTGCACTGCTTCTTCCCTTCACGTGTCTATCAGGTTTCGTCCTTGCCTCCATTCACCAGGCTCCATGTCCCCATTCCCTTGATGACGGTCCACAAGCCTGTTCTGCAACACTGGGTAGCGAGTGTGCATGAGATTGTGCAGGATGCAGCAAGCTTCCATGATGCTCCTCACAGTCTCTGGGTTATGCTGCATGGTGGTGAGGATGGCTGGATGCCAAAGGCATTCTCCACCACCCGTCTTGCCCTGGACAGCCTGTAGTTGAAGATCCTCTCTTCACAGGTGAGGTATCTTGAACTGTACAGCTTCATGAGGTAGGTTCTGAGGGAGAAGGTGTCATCACCAACAATGAAGTAGGGCACATCTTGTGTGTCATTGGGTAGGGGGTCTGGATCTGGAAAACTCATGATGAGGTTGCATTCCAGCCCATCCTTGAGGTCACTGGCATTGTATACTTGGCTATCTGAAGCTGACCCATTGCCTGAAGCATCGATCTACATGAACTTGTCATCAGCATCAACCATGGCAAAGAGGATGATACTGAAGAAGCCCTTGTAGTTGTAATAAGTGGACCTTGAGTTGGCTGGAACTTTGCAGGCCACGTGCTTCCCATCTATGGTTCCAATGATGTGGGGAAAGTTCCACCTCTGATACCACTGTTCTGCAACTTTCCTCCAGCCTTGTTCAGTGGTGGGGCACTGGAGGAGCTCCTCCACATATTCTTCGATGATGGCCTGCACCACTTCTCTGACCACAATGCTGATGGTGTTGTGTGGCACCCTCCAGGCATACTGCATGTTTCTGTATGTGGTCCCAGAGGCCAGGTGGTGCAGAGTCAGTGCCACCTTCAGTCTAGAGTCCAGGTTGGGATGGAAGTTGGTGCTTGGCTTGGTCAACCTGGGTCTCAGACGCTCTACAATTTCATCAAACATGGCTGGTGGCATCCTAATTAAGTGCTGGAATGCACGAGTGTTTTCATTCCTCAGCTCCACCATCAGCTTGTCATACAGTCCAAACTCCATTCTTCTCCCGATCCATCCTCGGACCCACACAGCTCTTGAACATCTCCTTCTTCTCCTTGTGTAGAAAAGGTGAAACAGTCTGAACAGGGCTTGGTTCTGGTGATGAATGATCGCAGCTACCATAAGGACTGTGTGATGATCCATGGTGGAGAACAGTGGATGATGTGGAAGAGCAAGACCAAGGGTGAAGAGGTCTGTACACCATGGCTGCTGGACTCATACTGAGATCCAGGTGATTTCCTCCCCCTTTTTATAGGAAATATTGGTTGTCCGCTAGGTGTCCTTCCACATATTCTAGGCATACTGCAGAAATCCTAAATATCCAAGATACATCCCATATACAAATGTTTTGTCCATTTTAATGTTTTATATATGAGATGCATCCGCTTACATCCTTTCTATTTCCGTGCTACTAATGCTGTGTGGACGTTCCATGCACCTTTCATTTCCTCCCTCTTTCCGTTTTCAGCTGGAGTGGATGTGAGTTGCGAGGATGTCCAGAGGATGCCGAGAGGATACAGCGTATGTTTAACAGATGATAACGGACATAGAACGTTTGTTGCCCGTATATGTTGCAGATGTACATTGTACATGGCAGAAAGTTCATCCATTCAAAAAGTTTTGTGCAGCTCAAAACTTCTTGCACGGATGAAATCTCAGTGGACGGATGCTCGACGGATAGAGCGTATGAAACACGTATGCAATGAGTACACAGCGGATGCATCGCGTTTTCCAACGGGTGGCAAGCTTTTTTGTCCGTTTTATATCCTCTTTGCATCCATTGGTGCAGTGGGACATGGGCTTTACTCTTATTCAAATGTAAAAATCTCATGCAATCCTTCTTGATGGTTGCATTTTTTAGGCATAATTGTAATGCATGCTTGATTGTTTTCTGGCCAATTATCAGCTTTCCATCTTTGCCAGTCAAACAACTGATGTACCCTTTCTATCAGACAGTCCACAACTTGAACCTCTAAGATAGAAATGATCCTTGATTCCATTTGTTGAGAAAGATATAATTTTATTTGTGATTAAGTTTATTGCATCATTGCAAAGCCAACTTGAAAATCGTCTTGGAATGCCCTGCCTCCCCTCCAGCCAGCTGGTATTTGGTGCACTGCTCCTGGGCTCATCAAGCTCTGGACATCAGGTTCCCTCCATCCAGCACCAGTTCAGGGGTTCCTCCCCCCCCCCAGGGAAGAGAAAGGAGGGGAGGGAGGGAAAGAGAGAGAGGGGGGGAAACACAGAGAGAGAAATGGAAAGAGGCAGAGGGAGACAGAGAAAGAAGAAGGGAGGGAGGGAGGGAGGGAGGGGAGAAGAGAGAGTGGAAGATGGGGAAGAGAGGGGGAAGAGATGAAAAGAGAGAAACAGAGAGACTGAGAAATAAGAGAGAGAAGGAAGGAAATAGAGACAAAGAGGGAGGGGAAAAGAGAGAGCAGAAGGGGGGAAGAAAGAGGGGGAGTGAAGAAAAGAGAGAGGAGGAAGGAAAAGAGAGAGGGAGGAAAAGAGAAATGATATTACAAAAGTTTTTCTTTTTTATTGTTGCTAAATGTAATATTTCAAAAGCAGAAAAAAATCAAGGGGCATAAAAATGCATTTATCATGTTTTTCTTAGAACAGTTAGCTGAACTCTGCCTTGTATATCATTATTTTAGGTAGTAAAACCTCCGTATTCAGGTTAAATTGGCATGTTGGCAATTTGCGGTAAATAAGTGGGTTTTGGGTTGCAGATTGGGCACTTGGTTTCTAAAAGGTTCACCATCATTGTCCTATATTTTTTCAGACAAGTGACTGTCCAGCCTCTTCTTAAAAACCTCCAGTGATGAAGCACCCACAATTTCTGGAGGCAAGTTGTTCCACTGATGTATTGTTTTCACTGTCAGGAAATTTCTCCTTAGTTCTAGGTTGCTCCTCTTCTTGATTAGTGTCCATCCAGTGCTTCTTGTTCTCCTTTTGACCCACTTCTTTGTGGCAGCCCTTAATCCCCTTCCCCATTTTTGTGGTAGCTTCTTGTTTTAAAGAAAAGTGTATTAAAGGTGAATGATACGTTAGTTAAATTGCTAGCAGTGTAAGCAACTAAAGTGTGGGAAATAATAGATTTTTCTAACAATTATTCTTACAGGCATAATATGGAATTTTTTGAGAAAAACCAAAAGAAAGTCAAAAAAATTGCAAATATCCATTTCATTTGTCCACTACTAATGAGAAGCATAGATCTTGAGCTTGCTTACAAGCCTACATGCACTGAAAATCATCAAGGTTACTCATCTCCACAGATCACCCATCATATAGGAGATTTGCCTCTTTCAGTTCATAAAAAAGTTCAAAGATAAGTCCTCTGGGACTTTTAGATTAATGTTCTTTTTATTTATGTATTATAAATACTTGTTTTGTTTTCCAAATGTCTGATCTGCAGAAGAATCAGCAAGAAAAGCAAATATGCAGGGCTTTTAAATCCAAACTTTATGCATTCTTATAATGGATTTTATTAGTATTAACAATGAAGTTCTCAATGGTAGCTTACTGAGGTCAGTAATGTAATTTGACTTTGTATGATTTTGTTCTACTTCCTCCATTAAACCTTTGGGGACAATCCACAAATAATGAAAGGTGTAAGCTGCATTCTGAGGTGCCTCAAAAGCCCTTTTAGGGGATTAGATACATGAGAGATGTTCAGAAGCATTTACTGGGAATGGATTGAAATGCCTTCATTTGCATTTTCATAAATACCAGAAAATATGTATTAAGCCCAAAATTCCTTTTCTTTTTTTCCCCTTTTGCTAAAAATGATTGTTAGAAAAATTTGCAGATAAAATTAGATTGATTTCGTGTTGGATGTAACTTGTCCATGATGGAAGTCTCTGCTAGAGTTAACAAAGTCAGGGGACAAAGCTCTATATAATAAAAATTATACTCAGGGATTCTCATGAAATCATTCAAATCAAGGCAGCAGAGGCAACAATGCAAGATTTCATTTTATATAGGGTAAGATTTCATCATGTGGTCCAAAAACCTGTCCAAAATTCAAACTGGCAAACAGTCCAAATACCATGCAGAATCTGGATTCAGTAGAAAATGTTGTTTCCAAAAAAAAAAAAAAGGACTGAATTTCAGCTTAAAGCCTTTGTAACTGAAGTTCTCTGGCACTCCTCTGTTCCATCTGTTTCTCAGAGAAAAGATAAGGTTCAAGTATTTTCAGAAAGTCTGTTTCTGTTTGGCTATGAGCTGAAGACAAAGGCTTTGCTGTTTGACTTTCTACATGCAGCCTGTTGCAATCTCATGATTTGGAGTTCAAGATGTTTTTCTCCAGTGGAAATGCAAGTTTAGCTGAATTGGTATTTTCCTCCTTATCATTAGCTGTTTCTCAAATCATTTATCTCTTGATCCTCTTTTGCCTTTTCTAAAGAGAAGCTCAACTAGTGATCCATGACAAATATCAGGATTGATATGGAACCAACTACTTTCTGAACTATTGTCCCTGTTTTGAATTACCATGGAATCCTCTTCATTTTCCTGCATCAGTTATGCCTCAGACAGACTTGTGTAAGCAGTGTACAGATATTGAAGGGGAAAAAAAATCTGTTTCTTTCTACATTGAAATTAACATATTTTAGGTAAAACATAAAAGGGGTGGGAAAAGGAAACCAAGCATCTTTTCAGCTGGTAAATGTCTTCCCATCATCACCAATTCTTAGGAGCTCTTGGAGCTATGAGAATGTTACATGCCTGTATAACCTTAGATTATATTTTTCATTGTATTTAATTATTGCCTAGATAGGACAATTTGGCATTCTATGAATAGTAGCACATCTCCAGCAAAGATGGTATTCAGCAGGTTCTGACCAGTTCTGGAGAATCAGTAGTAGAAATTTTGAGTAGTTCGGAGAACCGGCAAATACCAGCTCTGACTGGAGAGTCTACAGTATCCTTCCCCTGCCACACAAACCAAGCCATGACCACAGAACCAGTAGTAAATTTTTTTGAATCCCACCACTTATCTCCAGGGTTTTAGGCAAATGCTTCTCCAAGTTTTGCTCCTTCAACTAGTTTTTAAAGTGATGGATAGGACTTGAAATAGGCCACTTCTTATTCAGAGGATGCCTTTTATCACTAAACTGTGGGACATCTCCATGTCAGTTGAACACATGACACTGTTTTTTTATTGATTCAGTCTGCCTGTTTAGTTCAGTGTCCTGGAAGTATCTCTCCCAAACAGCAATAGCATTTAGTCTTATATACCACCCCTCTCTGGACAATTTGCAATGTCAGTGTATTGCCCCCAACAATCTGGGTCCTCATTTTATTCACCCTGGAAGGATGGAAGGCTGAGTCAACCTTGAGCCCCGTCAGGATTGAACTCTAGACTGGGGTCAGAATTTGCCTACAATACTGCATTCTAACCACCATGCCACCAGGACTCTTTGGTGCCAAGCAGCATTTCACCTTAGTCCTGCTCTTTATATTTCTCACAATCCAGCCAATATTAGATGCCAGGATCAACTGAAGACCATCTATATGCAAAGTTATGTGGTATATTAATGGAATCATAAATGGCCCTTCCAGCTCTATGAATCTGTATGCATAAGTAGAAAATAAACAAGGGTCCCTTTAATGTTTGAAAATCATGGCTCACATCTCTTGTGAGTCAAATGGAAAAGGCAGAATCTAAAATGGAAACTACATAGAAGAAAATGAAACATTAATACCTGTCCGAAGAGAGGAGATGTTTGTGGGAGAACCTCCCATTGTTGAAACAAGTGATGTAAAGAAAGCCAAACTCTCAAGATAGAGCAAAACTGAACACAAATTAGACAAGAATACCAGAAGATTGTTTCTTAAAAATTGCAAGAGATTAGCAAAACATTAAAAAAAAAAAACTCGCAGAGAAATGAGAATAAAATTAAATATTAAAATATAGGGCAAAAGTATTATTTCACTACTATTTTATACGTATGAAAAGTACATGAATACAAAACCAGTATATTTGCATGGACTCTATAACTTTTCCCTGTTTGCATTCTATTTTACCTTTGAAAGCAGCTCTGGCAGCTCTGCCAGTAGTAATTAAAGGTTTTATAGCTGACATACAAAAAACACCCTCGGTGATTTTTCAGGGACATAGCCCTCTATAATTTTGTAATGAGATTCTCCCTTTACAAGTGTTGATTTTCTGCTTGCTAATTTCATCCAAGTTCAATTAAAAGTAGCTCGAGAGAGGTGGAGAGAGGGTTGAGTGCTTTGCAAAATGCAAAGCATCGGGCCATCAAATGGCAGGCTCTAATGGCCTCCTCCTTCTCTTCCTCCTCCCGTCAATGGTATAAACCTAAATCCCCATTTTATATTTTGTGGACTGGCTGCTGTATGAGCTGTCCATCACAGGCAGTCTCATTAGGATTCCCGCAGCACATGGCTAATACTAATTCCATAATGACAGTGGAACACTGAAGTAACATTTAACAGTTCCTCAGTTAATCATTAAAATTATCCTATCTCAGTGGATAGTGGATCATCTAATGTTTCAGGGCAATGTAATTTCAGATAATATATGAGATTATGAAAGAGGACTTTGAATATAGCACGAAACGGTGCAGGGTAGTAAAATGCTGCTTCCCTGGAGCATCCGAAGTTGGTGTCAGTAAGGTTCTTTTGTGGGTGTTTAAGTGGACATCCATTTGGGCACATCTCATACAGTTCAAAAGTACCTCAGCAAACCAAAGAGGAGTGGAGCCTGCATGCCGAAGAAGTGCGTTATTTTTTTTCCTGATGTTTTCTCTCAGAAAGATAAGAAAAGTGAGAAAGACCACATTCCTGTCAAATCAGTGTGCAATGAAATTAACCTCAGAAGGCCCAGAAAAGGACAAACCTCCTTTCCTTATATTGCTAGGTTTGACAGGGCCTGTTGGGGTAATTCTTTTTTCTTTTTCCTGGCCTTGTGACTCATAGATGACAAAAGACAGTTCGCCAAACCTGGAGGGAAATTTTAAAATGGCTCTGCAATGAGACAGCTTTATTAACAGGTTAATGAAGAAATCCTGCAGATGGAAGCTTCTTCTTCTTTTTTTTTTAAACTAAGAATGAGACCATAGGAAAAACAAGTGATCTGTCATTTAAAAGTTAAGGCTGAAACCAGCAAAGCAGCAAAACTCCAACAGTCCATTTCCTCATCACACGGACCTGCAAGTGAAAAAAAGTCATGATTACAAACCTTTCAAATATCTTATCTCGCTTCCTTTTTCCCTCAGACTTTAAAAAGAAGGGCTGATTTATTTCCGTAATTGATTCTGAATGTCAAGTCCTTTCCGAGAAACAGTCAGTGATCCAATTAGCAGCACAACTTTTGGCCTTTCTGGCATGCTACCGCTTTTTTTTTTTTTTTTTTTTAATGAAGTATGGATGTGTTTTGGTCGAATACTAATACTTTGCATTTACAATGGTGACTGAACAGCTGATGTGTGGCAGAGGAAGGTTTTCAGTTTACCCAAAAGGGGGGGGGGGATAACTCAATTTTTATGACCGTGATTCTTGGGACCACTAACACGAAGGAGACAGATAGCAAAACTGTCTGAATAGCCAATAAACTGAGAAAAGGGCATGTGTTATGCTCTTTAATATATTTTTCTTATATGGCTTTTATTGTTTTCAAATTATTGCATTGTTTGTGTGTTTTATATTGTTTGTTTGCGAGCCACCTACAGTCATGCACTGAGATAGGCAGTGATATTAAATAAATTAAATAAAATAAATGTGCAAAGTGTGCTATTTACCCTATATGAGGGGAGGAAGAGACTTGCCAGAGATGTGTCATTGTCTGAGTGATGGAAGATGCCTCCTATTTTAACAAATTAGACTTGGCACGCTGGCTTCAGTAGGGTAGATGTGAAAAGCTTTGTAAATGAGTGTGACAGAAAGAATGATATTAGGCTCTGTGTTAAGCCAAATGATGGCTTGTCATAGCTATGGTGTGCAGTCATAATTAGCTGAGTTCACAAAACACCCTAAACTATGAAATATCACATTCAACCCCCTTTTTGGGGGGTCAACTTCATCTCTGGCCAGTATGCAATAGCATACAAACAGCTAATGCAATCCTTGGTTGCATAAACAGAAGCACAGAATCAAAATCATGTGAAGCATTAGTACCTCTTTGTAAAGCTTTAGTAAGACCAAACCTGAAATACTGCAACCAGTTTTGGTCACTACAATATAAAAAAAGATGTTAAGACTTTGGAACAAATGCAGAGAACAGTATTTAAGATGATTAAGTGCAAGGGTTTCAAACCCATGTTGTCACGTTGTCATCATGTGATGTATCGCAACTTTTCCCCCCTTTGCTAAACCGGGTGGGCATGACCAGCACTTGATGCATATGGCCCAGGAGGCGCAGGTTTGACACCCCTAATTAAGAGCCTGGAGATAAAACATATGAAGAATAGTTGCAGGAATTGGGTAAGGCTACTCCAGAGAAAAAAAGAACTAGGAGTGACATAACAGCAGTATTCCAGTATTTGAGGGGCTGCCACAAAGAAGACAGGGTCAATCTATTTTCCAAAGCACTAGAAGGCAAGAGAAGAACCAATGGATGGAACTAATCAAGGAGAGAAGCAACCCAGAACTAAGGAGAAACTCCCTAACAGTGAGAACAATTAATCAGTGGAACAGCTTGACTTCAGAAGTTGTAGGTGCTTCACGACTCGAGGTTTTTAAGAAGAGGCTGGACGGTCACTTGTCTGAAATGGTATAGGATCTCCTGCTTGAGCAGAGGAATAGACAAGAAGACCTCCAAGGTCCCTTCCAACTCTATTCTGATTCTGATTCTCTCTCTGAAATGGATATCCCTTCCCTTGTACTTGTTTCCTAATCCTACTCCACTGTTCACATTATCTTTTGCAGGTTGATTCAACATAACCACTGTTATAGCGATAAAATAAATATTAACTGAGGTCAATAGCCAGACAGGAAATCTATAGTAAAACGACTGACTTTGTTACACAGCACCACCCTTGGCATCTGTATGTGGGGAGGTGGGGGACAGAAGAGCAAATGACAAAACAATGTGTCATGTCAACCTTTGTGCAAACATTAAAAGGCAAACACATAATCATGGCTTGTGCAGATGCACTGAAAACACGTCTGCAATTGTTTCATCATTTCTCCTTGGTTCTAACTGGGATTATAAAAGGCATTTTGTGCCAAAAAGTTTTCAGATGATATGAAACCTGGATGGATGATTTAATATGAGCTCACAACCACTTCTCATGTGATCAGCAACCCATATCCTTTTGCCTTAACTTAATCGTTTAGATATATTTTGTGCAACCTGGATTACCTAAACTGTTCAGGGCCTTTGGAATGACAAGTTATCCATGTTTTATTTGAAACTTACCTCACTCATTTTGGAACACAACACTTCTCTTGATTTACTGTACAAATCTTCAGGCAATCACAAAAGGAGATATAACATGCATAGCAGTAGGAAATGAAAATAAAGATGTGCAAAAAATACGTATATGAAAGTAGTAGGAAAAAAAGAGATTTTATATATGTGTGTGTTTGTGTGTGTGTTATGTATGTATGTATGTATGTATGTATGTATGTATGTATGTATAAATAAAGAGCTGCTTTTACTGTTTGTTTCATTCATTTTCTTCCGTAGGTTGGGGAGACTGTGATATGGCAAATGTAACATGTAGCCAGAATCATAAAGTATAATATCAATTGATTATTAAGTCTTGTCGTTTTAGGCAGATGCTATAGAAAAAATTGATAGGAATTTGTATGTGTAAAAATATTTTGGTGTGCAAAGCATTTAACATTTACATCATTTTATTGTAGATGTAAAATAATGCAAATGGTTGATGAAGCTAAATTTTATTATTATTCAGCAGTATTTTTTGAATGCTGTATTATTTTACATTGATCTGTTCAACATCTTATTCAACCATCGACAGAGAGATTCTTATTTGTAACAATAGTCGCTAAATACTACTACCAAACCTTAATATCAACACTCCATACTTGTTACTACAATTGGAATCACAATTTCAGTCACTAAGTGATGCAGTCGTGAAGACATTACATGACCACATCTCTTAGTAATTGCAATCCTGGCAATCCCTGTTGCCATCATTAAGCAAAATTTACTGGTTGTTAGCTAAGGGCACACCCCAATCTAAGCCATTTTGGGCTCAGTCCATTCTAAATCAGAGTAAGGAAAGGGACTGCTTCCAGATCCCCTCATCCGCCTATCTCCCTGCAGATGCTGCCTTCTGGGCTACCCTGCACACTGCTTTATAGGGCAGCAAGAGGCCCCCAAATTGTTAGGCTCTGGGGCTGCTTTCCATACCTTGGGAAGCCATGGCTGGCTCACTTCAAGACTTCTGCTGCCATGCAGGGGTGGGATTCAAAATTTTGAACAACTGGTTCTGTGGGCGTGACTTAGATGGTGGGTGTGGCTTGGTGGTCATGTGATATGGCTTGGTGGTCCTCTTACTGGCAGGGCGTGGCCAACTCAATATCACTCACATCAAGGAACGCATCTCCTCGCCTGGCCTCTCATGACTGTGGGGATGCTGCAACAGTCGTAAGTGTGAAAAATGGTCAAAAGTCACTTTTTTCAGTGCCATTATAACTTTGAATGGTCACTCCACACAAGCAAAGTACCAGCAAAGGAGGAGAAAAAAAACTCCAGAGAAGTTCCAGTGACAGGAAATCTAGTCCTGCCAAGAAAAGGGTTTAAAAGGAGAGGCAGTTTCTGTAAGCAACACCAGAATGTTTTCTTCCTGCCTTCCTTACAGGATTAGGCCAATAATTTCTTCTTGCAACAGGTTCTCCAAACTGCTTAGAATATTAACAACCGGTTCTAGCAAATGGGTACAAACTAGTAGAATCCCACACCTGCTGCTATGCGCTACACCAGCTTAATTTTGCTGCTATTTTGCTTTTGCTGCTGCTGAAGTGCACTTGGCCTGTCCGCTGGGCTGGCTTTGCATGGCGAGAAAGAAAACAAAAGTATAAAGCAGCTTAAGGGGGCCACAGCATGCCAAAATGCCCCCTTTTGCTGCATTCCTGGGCTATATGGGGCTGGCTTTGCACTGCAGGAAAAAAAAAAGGGGGGGGGAAACAAAAGTACCCTCCTCCCTTTCTCCCAATGCAAAGCCAATCCCCAAGGCCCAGCAATATTTGGAGGATTTCTGACCCCTTTGTGCTTTTTCTGCCATGTGAAGTCAGCTCTGTACAACCCAGCAACCAGACTGGCCCTACTTCATCAGCATCAGAAACAAGAAGATGGGAAAAGTCCACTCAGGTTGTGAAATGCAGGACAGCAGGCAGCCAACAGAGCATAGATTTGGAAGATTTAAAAGGGAGGGGAACTGAAGTGCCCCCTAGAGGTTGCCAAGCACTGTAATTTTGAACATGTGACTGCAAGAATGCTGCAAGGACCCATACCTTAAGGCACAGGTCATAAATCTCTTTGTTCATCACCTATTGTAACCACAAATGGTCAATTGACCAAACGGTTGTAAGTTGACTACCTATTCTACCCATACATAGTTCACTAGGAAGCCGTATAAAAATATACCAGAATCTAATAAAGCTCTGGGCACGGAACCATTGAACGTAAATACACAATCATTTCCACACCATAGAATATAAGTCCTAAAGTGATATAATTAATGCCAACATTTTATATATTCTTCAAAAGAAATCAAGAAATCCAATTACGCTATTTATTATTAACTGCAAAATATAAATAGTTGATAGATCATTTTTGTGAAAAAATGATTTTTTTTTATTGTTAGACAATAGCTCATGCTGTGGAAGTGCCTCTCATCTTTATTTATTTGATAATTTTTCGTCACTGCTGAATTACCAGCATTTCTTTATCCACTCTCCATATGGCACTGTTTTTTCTTTTCACCAATCCTTTTGCAGTGACAACTTTCCTATTGTTAACAGAAAAAGTACAACAAAGCTGAATATGTTTTTATAATCAAGAATTTTAAAAGTTTCAGAATGTGATTTTAAAATCAAAAGCTGCATCATGTCCCAGATTCTCTATCATTCTGTAACATGTTCCCTGAATAGATGCATGGTTGGATAGGATACCCCAAATGCAAAAAAAAAAAAAAAGCTATTGGGTGATAGCCGTTATCCTTCTTCTAACATTATTAATAAGTTAAATATATTAAATGCACAACAAAACCAATTAGGAATGCAGTAAATTTTCTTTCAACAGTTGCTGACGATGTCCCTTTGCTAGATTAAGGGGGAGAGTTTTGTCCTATGATCAGCTCCCAGTAAGCTTTAAAACCTTCGGACGGGCTTATTTCTATCAATATGCAATTTAATAGTGAGAGTAACTGTGGTTGATTTCATATTCGGATAATCACATCACAGATCTTGTCTTTTTTATATGTATCTTTAGTTTGTCGTTTTGAAAATCCCAAAATGATGCACAATGAACATTTACTTTGTTGCAAAAATATTTTTTTTTCCCAAAGAGATAGAGTTGAATGAAGATTTGATGTACGACATGGCTCTGGCTTTTAAAATATTGCAAGCCGGGGTGGATGGAATTCACTGTTTTGAGTGCCGCTGGCAATATGGTTACTTTGTTATACCCAAGTGGACACATACGGAGAGCCTGTTTATCTTCATTAAGATTTATGAGAATTTATTGCAGGATAGAAGTTTTATTATTCTGCACTGGGCTATCCAATATGCAATCTTGTTAAAAATATCAGGACATGAATTGGATGGGTGACATCCTTTTACCTCTTCATAAATGGGCATTATGCTCATTTGCATCTAACAGTAACAAAATGAGCTCATTTTCCATTCTTTCAAACTGACACCTAAGTAAAGACAGAATTATTGTATTGTAAAGATTCTGCCATGCAATCATTTTCATGCAAACCACCGTGTTGCATTTTAATTAAAAAAAAATTGATATACAAATTTGGTACTTAAAAAAGAAATAAGTCTTAGATCCATTATTTAGAGCCAACCTGGAGGAAGCTATATTTGGCAGAGGAGGAGCGAAATTAGATTTCTCTAATCTAATATCTAATCTAATCTAGTCTTATCTTCCGTTTTTACTTTCTTAAAAGTATGTTTCATTTTATTTTTATGAAATTACATTTCAGCAGTTCATCAAATGCTTACTTTTATAGCATCTTCTATTAAATCAATAAATGACATCTACTGAAGAACATGTGCCTTCATGTATTAATAATCATTGCAACATTTCTAGTTCTAAGAGGATTTATTGTATTTTGTCTTCTTCCTTTTCATGACAATGGAATGGAATGGAATGGAATGAACAGAACAGGACAGAACAGTTCTTAATTCACCAAGTATGACTGGACATATCGGGACTTTGTCTCTAGTGCATAAGCTCTCAGTATATAGTACATACAGGGAACAAAGTGATAAATCATAAATCATGATACAACCAACAAAGTGATAGTCATTATACTAATAGGAGTAGATAATAGGAAAGGTGAGAATAATAGCAATGCAGCCCTAATGCTTAGGTAAATATCCTTAGCATAATGCAGTGCTATGGAAATTAGGTGTTTAGCATGGGGGGAGGAGAGAGAATTATCTTTGTGTCTAGTTGTTTTGGTGCACAATGCTCCATAGTGACATCCCGAGGGGGAAAGTTGAAACAGTTTATGTCCAGGATGTAATAGGGTCTATAGATATTTTCTCTGTCCTATTTGTGGCTTGGGCAGTGCACAGGTCCTCAATGGAAGGCATCTAGAACAATGGTGCAGGCATCTCAGGCATTGGCTCAATGAAATGCAACCCTTTGTATGGTGTACAAAGTCTAGTGTGAATTTTGAGCTGATAAAAATTGTACAGCTCCCAATTAATTTCCCCATTCATTCAGATTCCTTTTCTCTTCTTCTATGCAGTATATAAATATTGTGTATCTCCGCTGAAATAATGTTTCCTGGAATGTCCTGATGTTATTTGCTAGTATCTTAGTGATCAGAGGGGAGCAGAAGAAGAAAAAAAAACACCCAGAAATTCAGACAGAATAGTGTTAATCGGTGTAAACTTAAATTGCCAATCCAGTTAGTGGTCAAAGACCAACAAAGTCGAGGGAACTCAAACTGTAAAGAGCCAACAAGAGCAGGAAGGTTTCCCTGTTAAATAAGCTTTTAAAAAAGAGAAGGGTCAGCTAAATTTTGCTTTTGTTCTTTTGTCTTTCATCACAGCAAGATGCCTCAACTTGAAGAAGAGGCAGAAATCAGAAGAAAATAGCCACCTAGGGAAATGCGGAGCTCGATACAAAATTGGATTCTTTTTAAAATATATATTACGGGATGGTCTGAGCTGTTTCTTGCATCTTTGGTTCTCTTTGGTTCTTCTGCATTGAGTTTGCGTCTCAGTGTGTGTTTGTGCATGGCAGATAACCATTCTATTCTGTTTAATTCTATGAAAGTCAGTCACAAAGTATCTTCAGTCCTCAATTAGCTTCCTAATCTACCTAATAAACAATTTGTATTGTATCTTCTTCTGAAATCAGTAGTCTCATTGCAGCAGAGAATTTAGCATACCATTATCAGGCCCATCCTGCAGTGGCAGAAAAGCAAGAGGAAAGAGGGAGTGAGGGAGGGAACATAAGAAGGAAATTCCACAGCAAAGAATGGTGGTGCCAGTGATAAGACAAACCTCCCATCCCAGATTCTGGGAAGTGACCAGTATTGTGAGAAAAGAGTTTAGGGACTACTACATCCTTGTACATTCACATGCGAGAACATGACCATTTACAGATACTGACATGTTCTGCATTTTTGTCCAAACATTACCATTTTGTGTGATTTCCCCCCCCCCCCAAAAAAAAATCAATTTCCAAATTTCATTCAAAGGAGAGGAATATTTTAGTGAAACTAAATGTGCTTATATGTGTGTGTACATCTCTGTGTATGTATGTAACTCCTATTTTGAATGGGAAATACCTTCAATACCTTTCAGGAAATACCTTCAGCAATCTGCAACCTTCTCAGCTTCCTATCCTTTCAGGAAAGCCCAAGGATAAAGTCATCTTTTGTTCTTTTTCAGATTAAGTGTGAACTTCTAAGGAGGCTGCAGTGGAATGGAGGGATATATAATTCAAAGAAACCACAGCATATATTGTGCCACTGCACAATAGTAGTAGTAGTAGTAGTAGTAGTAGTAGTAGTAGTAGTAGTAGTAGCAGCAAAATTTCTAGAATTTAACAAACCATGTCCTCTTTACATGAGAAAGAAACTATCAGGCTCCTGAAAAAGTTTTCTCGACTCACCAATTTTTATTTGTTGGCAAAGACAATATGGAATGTAGCACCAAGCTGGTTTTGGATGATCCTTCCTATTGCGTTTAGCCTTTCCAGCAGACCACAACAATTGTTCAGGCTTCAACCTCATTTTGTTTTAGCTTAAATGTAACATGGAAGAACTCCATATGGATCAGAGTAACAAGGCATGGGTGGAAAGGTTCATTGTTATTTCATGCTACATGACACTGATGAAACCCCATCTCAAACTAATGGATGATATCTCCCAGCAGCTTAAAGTAGATGTTAAAGAAAATGGGGAAAGGCATCATATATTAAAGTGTTCAAGGGCTTAATCTCTCTTCCTCAGCAGAACCACTTCAGGAAAAGCCCCTTGATCTCCAAGCCTCAAACCTGATCCAGAAATATACATGGTCAATGGTAGTAAATGCTGCTGGAAAATCCAACATAACCAAGAGGGGTGAACTATACTCATCCAGATCAGTAGTGGGATTCAAAATTTTTTACTCCTGGTTCTGTGGGCATGGCTTGGTGGGCATGGCATGGCATGGCTTTGTGGGTGTGGCAGCAGTACGATATTGTAAAATCTCCATTCCCTCCTCACCCACTAACCTGTTTTCCAGCTCCGTTCTCCTGTGCAGGACAACAGAAGAAGACCCAGATGATCAGCTGGGACTTGGGAGGCAGATGGGGGGGGGGCAGTCAGAGGTGGTATTTGCTAGTTCTCTGAACTACTCAAAAACTACCGGTTCTCCAGAACTGGTCAGAACCAGCTGAATACCACCTCTGATCCAGATCCCACTGTAGTTCATCCACCAGAGTGCTTCTCATCTCATGCCTAGACCTGGATCTAGATCTAGTTGGAAGAGATCTGGATCATCCATTTAATCCAGAGACCTCTGACCTTGCTATCTCATTACTTTCTTGACAACCACCCCAAAGAAAGAAAGAAAGAAAGAAAGAAAGAAAGAAAGAAAGAAAGAAAGATTGTAGACAGGATGGTAATCACTTCCGATGGCCAGGTTGAGTGATGGCATCTTGTGGATGACATCTTGTGGAATACATCATGAAATCTTAGGATTCCAAATAAACCACACATTAGTGAACACTGCAAAATAAAGTATACATGTTAAAATACTTTTAAAAGGAATGTTAGTTGTAAAATACGATGATGTACAAATATTGTAAATAAATAGCTAAATGTGGCATAATTATTAGTTATTAAACTACAGTCTAACGTGTCACCTAAAAACATATCAAAAAGAATTTGTTGAGACAATAGACCAAGGAGTTTTTAATTCAAATCTTTCAGAATTAGGTGTTAGGCCTGAGGTCATAACAGATCTCTCTCTCTCCCTCTTCCCACAACCTACAAGAGTGTGGTAACACAGATCTGTCTTCATAAATAAACCACTAAAATAATTTGTTAAGTGTTGCATCATTGTGTTAGATTGTTAAATAGCCAACTACAGCCTACAGATACTGCTTTCTAAATATGCAAACCTGTGGTTTTATATATTTATTTGTTTTCTGAGAGATGTGTCTTCTGCCTTCCCAGTTCTGCAAGGGACTACTTAAGACTGCACAAATAAAAATACCATTTAACACGAAAGCACATCTGGCCATAAGATCCGAGCTGCAAAAATCTATATAGCCATTAGATGAACTGATATATCTATTGAAGAATTTGCATCTTACATCTGTAGAATAATATCTTGATGAAATCCTGCACAATTACCCTACTTTTGGTGTGGGATATAAGTAATGGCCAACGGCTTTCATATTGTTGCTCCAAAAATGTATAGATTAAAAAAAACTGTCTCTTTTTATTGTACTGCATTGCTCTGCTCATAAAATAGAATATCATTCACACACTCTCTCACACATGCACAAACCTGTATTTTTTGTTCAGTTCCATCAACTCTCAGGTTTATTTCCCACAAGTTTTACATTCTGGGAAGCCAAGACAAAATTTCTATACACTCTATTTTTGAAGCCTCATCTGGTTTTGAGCTTATCTTGGCCAATTGCAAAACACATTTCCTTTACCCTGGTAATGACCTCTCCATAACAAAATACCTCTGGATCATATTAATCTGTTAGTACAGACTTATGAACAACTTTAAACAGATGCTTTAAAAACACAGTCCCAGCAGTTGTAAGTATTTTCAAAATTGACAAAGAAGCTAAATATTTGGACTGTTTCAATAAGTGAATTATTTTTGCTTCTATTATATTCTCAGAAAATGCAAATTATTCATGTCATCACTATTTGTGATTATTACTAAAATAAGTAAACATGATATTATTATTGTTGTTCACACAGTCAGATGTTTAGGCTGGATCTGGCACTTTTATCTACCCATTGAATGGTGTTAAACTTATTGTCACAGAAAATAAGGTGTACCAAGTAAAGTTTCCTTTTTCAAATGATTTATGGGGATTTCTCAATGCTGATTGTGTTCAAGGAATGCTCTAGATGTTTTGGGGTTGCTAATACTAAGGCACCTAGTATTATTGGTAGTATCTTTGCTTTCTTTTGCCACAGTCATTCTACTTCTATTTGCAGGTGCTTATATTTTGTGATTTTTCTTCAGGTTTTTTTTCTTCTTCTATTTTGCTGTCTTTAGGTACTCCCACATCCACCATCCAGACATTTTTATCTTTCCTATAGACAATTGTTAAGACTGGGGCAGGTGATAGGAATTTGTCTATTTAAATTCTGAAGTCCCAGAGCACTTTAGCTTCTTCATATTCTGTTCCTTTGTTTTGTGATCCCACCAGTTCTTGCTGGCAGGCAAATGGTATTTCTTGCACACATTCCAATGCATCATTGTTGCTACTTTGTCGTGCTGTTGTTTGTAGTTAAGGCCCTGTCACACTGCAAAAACGGATGCAAAGAGGAAGCAAAACGGAAAAAAAATCTTGCCATCCGTTCTAAAATGCGATGTACTCACTGCCTCCGTTTTGCTTCCTCTCAATCCGTCCAGCATCCGTTTATTGACGTTTCATCCGCTCCAAAAGTTTTAGGCTGCCTAAAACTTTTGCGCGGAAAATGTATCCAGTTCGTCCGTTCTGCATCCGCAACGCATCTGCTATGCATCCGTTCTGCATCCGTTACGCATCCGCTATATCCGCTAGGCATCCGCGCAACTCCATCCGCTCCAGCGGTAAACGGACGCAGGGAGGAAGCGGAACGGACACAGAACGGATGCAGAACAGATACCTAGCGGATGCAGAACAGAAACAAAGCATTTAAAACGGAAAAAACGTTCGCAGAGGGGACCTATCTCGGATATAAAGGATGCCTAGAGGATGCCTAGAGGATGCCTAGAGGATGCCTAGAGGATGCAAAGGGACACCTATACTGCCTATAAAAAGGCGGAACAACTCGTCTGCATCGCACTTTCAGCCCAGCAGCCCAGCGGTGCAGACCTCTGCAGCCTTCATCTGCCTCTTCCTCTTCCACAGCATCCAGTCATCTCCACCATGGATTGCGACAAAATCCTTTTGGCAGCCAACATCCTTCTGCATCACTGCGAAACCATCAACAGTCTCTGTGAACTCTACTACGGCAAGAAAAGGAGGCACCCAAAAAAAGTCTGGGTCCAAAGATGGTTAGCCAGAAGAGCACATTACCAACTTTACAACAAGCTGATGGTGGAGCTCAGGAGCGAAGACACTCGTGCGTTCCAGAACTTCATGAATATGCCTCCAGCCATGTTTGATGAACTTCTGCAGCGCCTGACACCCAGGTTGATCAAGACAAAAACCAACTTCCCGCCCAGCCTGGAACCTGGGCTCAGGGTGGCACTCACTCTGCGCCACCTGGCCTCAGGGACCCCCTACAGGAGCATGCAGTACGGCTGGAGGGTGCCACCCAGGACCTTCAGCTTTGTTGTCAGAGAAGTGGTGTGGGCCATCCTCGAAGAATACAAGGAGGAGCTCCTCCAGTGCCCCACCACTGAAGAAGGATGGAAGAAAGTTGCAGAGCAGTGGTATCAGAAGTGGAACTTCCCCCACACCGTTGGAGCCATCGATGGCAAGCACGTGGCCTGCAAGGTTCCAGCCAACTCGAGGTCCACTTATTTCAATTACAAGGGCTTCTTCAGCACCATCCTCTTCGCCATGGTCGATGTTGACTACAAGTTCATGTACATCGATGTTTCAGGCAACGGCTCATCTTCCGATGCCCAGGTATAAAACGACAGTCACCTCAAGGAGGGGCTGGAAAGCAACCTCATGGTGAGCTTCCCAGATCCAGAACCCCTGCCCAACGACACACAAGATGTGCCCTACTTCATCGTGGGGGATGATGCCTTCTCCCTCTCAACCTACCTCATGAAGCCTCCAAATACCTCACCCGTGAAGAGAGGATCTTCAACTACAGGCTGTCCAGGGCAAGGCGGGTGGTGGAGAACGCCTTTGGCATCCTGGCCAACAGGTTCCAGGTACACCACAGAGCATGAGGAGGATCGTGGAAGTTTGCTGCATCCTGCACAATCTCATGCGCACCCGCTACCCAGTCTTGCAGAACAGGCTCGTGGACCTCCAACAAGGCAATGGGGACATGGAGCATGGGGAATGGAGGCAAGGGCGAAACCTGATCGACACTGAGGATGTGCAAGGGCCCAACAGAGCCTCACGTGAGGCAAAGAAGCAGCGCAACCTTCTGAAAGACTGGTGCAACTCCCCAGCTGGAGCGGTGGAGTGGCAAGACAGGATGGTAGATGCTTAATGGATGCTTCCTTCAGCCTGTCTCATCACAGGGATGAGATTGGGCCATGTATGTTTGGTTGGCCTACAATGAACAGGGCGTTTAATAAAGAGTTGTGTTTATGTTGACATGTGTGGATCAATGCTTACATTGTAATTGATAAGGGCCATAGGTGTGGCACCTGGGAGGGTGGACCAATCAGTTCCACGATGCTTGCACTGGAGATTTATCTATCCCACAGCTATCTTAACCCATCCCAAAGGTATCCCCGCCCATCCCACAGCTATCTTAACCCATCCCACAGGTATCCCTTCCCATCCCACAGCTATCTTAACCCATCCGAAAGGAATCCCTGCCCATCCCACAGCTATCTTAACCCAAAGGTATCCCTGCCCATCCTACAGCTATCTTAACCCATCCCACAGCTATCTTAACCCATCCCAAAGGTATCCCTGCCCAT